>CM046881.1:332438725-333038725 GCA_025667525.1 Glebionis coronaria | reverse complement strand
AAATTTACCAAAAATCAAAATAAATAAACTAAGAGTTTACCAATGATCAAAACTTTTTCAAACATTTTAATTAATTAAATATTAATTTTTAAATGCTAATTAAAGCCCCTAAAAATCAAATTAATTATCAAAAAGCCCAAATAAAGATTTTCAATTGGTAAACCTCTAAAATGACCTAAAAAGATTAGAAACTATTTGTACAAATTTTTAAACTAAGTAAAACTATTTAAAATGATTTAAAAACTATTAAAACTTAAAATAATTATAAAATTTAATCTAGAGATGATAAAATTAATCTAAGAGTTGCAAAAATCCTATTTTAATGTATTTAAGCTAAGAAAAATATAAAAAGTGCAAAAATGTGAAATTTGAAAAATAATATTAAAACAATATTAAAATAATAGTAAAAATCCAAAAATTATAAATTCTAAAAACTTGCAAACTAGTTTATTTTAACTTAAAGAATCAGAAAATGAAAGTGAAATTACCAAATTACCCCTATTGGGCCCTCAAATGGGCCAAAAGCAAAGTCAGTCAAGCTTAATGGGCTTTTTAGCCCAAAAAGTCAAAATAAGCCCATATGACATGGAAAAGCCCTATCTGACTCAAAATTCAATTCTAAACACAAAACTCTGAAGGCCCAAAAGCTGAAAGTGAGCTTATCACAACTTAATGAACAAACAACTTATTCTTATTGGGCCAATAAGCCCATTAAGCAATAAGCCAATGCCATAAGCTCTAATTTGACACACAACCTTCTTTTGGGATACTAAAGAGATCTATAAAAAGAAATTTTTAAAAAGCACACTAAATAAGCCAGAAATAAGCCAAGTACAAATCCACTAAAAGACAAAATAGTCGGGTTTTAGTTCTAGGGCACCTCAGGACTTGATTCAACTTGCCAAAGGTTACAAATGACTTCAATAAGCCAAATCAATCAACTAAAATCCAATAAGCAAAATCAATAAGCTGGAATAAGCCAATAAGCACTTATGAAAAAGTCAATTAAGTTGGTTTTCTAGTCAAACCCTAAAGTCAACCCACCAAATGCTCCAGTATGAACAAATGGGTCAAATAACGAGCACCTATTACAAAATCAAAGTTGTTGCTGGTTAAAATAAGCTAGAATAGCTTATTGATAAGCTGAACACAAAATTACACTAGCAGTGGCTAGCAGCAGGGGAAAGGAGTTCCCACTGCTTTGACTATTTGACCTGTGATTTGTGAGAGATCTAGTTGGATTCAACTGGAAACAAGGGCACCCTTGTGATCAGTGAATCACTAGGAGTCTAAATCAACAAAGAAATCAAAAATTGGTGCACTCAATAAGCCCAGAATAAGCAAACAGTCCACAGATATTGTACAGACCTTGAAAATAAGCAGTTATGAACAAATAAGCAGTTTTAGCATGAATAAGCCTGCCAAATTGAACCAAATGCATACACAAGCTATAATAAAGTCCAATAAGCACAAATAAACTTGTTTCAAGCAATGGATCAAAGTAAATAAGCAGATTCAAGCACAAAAGTTACTGATTAGCAAAAGTGATTATCCAAAATCCTTTTGCTGATCTATTTGACCACCAATCCAATTTTAAGCCTTCAAATCTCTTTCCCTGATTAAGTTAACCAAAATTTCACACTTGTTAACCCTAGTATACCCTTAGATCTAGGTGTCCCCAAAATCTTTGCCAAAATACCCAAGTAAATAAGAGTTTATAGCCCTTTGATTGTTTTGGTTGTTCAAACCCACAAAACTTGCAGATAAATGTCACTTAGCACCCAATATACAGATACCAAACCAAAAGAAGCAAAAACAACAACAAAGGAAGGGTCAAATCCCTTTGAATTAGTTAACCTAAACACCCCTTTGGAATCTGATTTTGAAATCTTCCAAAGGATTGTTGTGTTTTAACCTATCAAACAAGATCTAATCCACCCCTACAACTGATAATCAACCTCAGAAACACAAATCAAGCCTCAAAACACAGATTCACCATAAAACATGCAAAATCACCAAAAATTCAAATAAATTCAGAAAAATTGAAAAAGGGAGAGGGATGCAAACCTCCAAGACTTACATCCAAGCCTTAGATTGTTTGAGCTGAGGTACTAGCAAAACAAGTACCAGCTTCCTTGTACCTGCTAAGAACAACAAACCACAATGATGAACAAATAACAAGAACTTTCTGATTTTTGAAACACAAGTTTTATTGCTTAAAACCTTGCCTCAAAAACCTTCAAACATGAATAAGGAACTCAGACTTTAGCTTATCAGATACCAAACTTTTATAAAACACAAAGGGAAATCATAAATTTTCAGAAAATCCAACTTTTATTTAATAAAAAGGAATTGGAAAGATTTAAAGCTAAAATCTGGAACAAAGGGACTCTCACAAGTTGAGGTCTCCTTTTATAGGCAAATGCATACAAAACACTATTCATAAACCTTAGCAACTGAATTTCCTAAATTATCCTTGCAGAATCTTCTAGGCTTGTTACCAGCTTGATTGGTTGAATCAGGGACGTTCATTGAGTGCTTGGTGACTAAGGAAATGTTTAAGTTCGTTGATTTTGCCTTGTCATGATCCTTTGCCAGGTGTCGTCATGTGATTGGGGATGGGGGTATCTTTCTGGTAGTGGAGTTTAAGGTTTTTGTTGTGGGATGTGATTGAGGTGATGTGAATTACACGTGGGAACAACCAATTTCACTTTCCCCTTTGTTTTCTTTCTTTTTAAACCTGGGTAAAAAGGGTGTTCTTCATGGTAAAAATCGCTATAGTAAGTGTTACCCGCTTTTTCAGGGATTTGAACTTTGAACTTGGAAATTTTGGTCCTTTGTTTTTAAGAAAAGATGCATAACATGTTTTTCAGCTCACATAAATGCATTCCTTTGTATTTGAAGTTATGAAGTTCACACTTTTGCCCCAAAACTTTGGCAAAAGTGTTTCAAGGGTTGTTTTTGCCATTTTTTCATAATTGAGGGACTGAATTTGGACTTTCTTGATCTTCAAAGGTCTTCATAGTATCTTTGACTTCATGAGGGACCATAATTGACAAATTAGAGTTGATGAGGGATAATCTTGCCATTTCTTCAAAGTTGAAGGACCATTTTGTAATTTTGACAAAATTAAGGGACCAAACTTGTAATTATGAATATACAAGGGTTTTAAGTGTCAATTCTTCATATTTTGAGGATCAATATTGTACATCTTCAAGTCTTCAAGGGTTAATCTTGGATAACTCATGAAGTAGGGCCCGGTTCTTTGTACGGCTTCGTTTCTCGTGTCCGTTTTTCCTTGTTTCTTGTGATCTTTTGTCTTTTTCACGAAATCCATACCTAAAACACACAAGTAAGCAAATACAAGCATATTTATGGTATTTTATGACATTTTAGTGCATTAAAAGCCCGAAAAGAACGATGAGATCATGTATAAATGCCATCTCATCAAGCACCCCCATACTAGAGACGAAGAGTCGAATGCTTAGGATCTAGCATGGAAAGGGTGATCAACAATATATCTAAAGCCGTTTATTAATTATGCTAAAAGATAATTGTTAGATAAATAAAGGATATATCATGGATTCGTGAAAACTCTTCAAGCAAACGATCGAGGCTCACGTAAACGAACACGAGAGTCTTCAATCGTAGTGATGATGATGATCTAGATAACACATTCACAAACAACCACGAGACAACGAGTTGTAAGGGCACAAATCCCCTCTAATTATTTATTAGAAAGCATAAAAGGATAAGCATGGGATCTCCCCCACGAGGCACCTCGTTTATGACTATCGAGTCATGAGCTCGACTAGATCCCCTTAATGCTAATTATCATTGGGGAAGGTGACTTGGTCGAGGTCGTCCAACGAAGGGACTTCCCCACCAAAGTAGTGCTTAAGCCTATGTCCATTCACCTTGAAGTTAGGACCATCATTTTGAGCTAGCTCGATGGTCCCATAAGGAAACACTTGTGTTATGGTGAAAGGACCCGGCCAACGAGATTTCAATTTCCTGGAAAATATCTTTAATCGAGATTTATAAAGTAACACTTGATCAGAAATGTTAAAAACCCGGTTTTTAATATTCGCATCATAAAACTTTTTAGTCTTTTCTTTAAAAATCAATGAATTTTCATAAGCATTGTCTCTTAGTTCATCCAATTCATTTAATTGTATTTTCCGGTGATCTCCCGCGGTCTTCAAATCATAATTTGCATGCTTAAGGGCCCAATATGCCTTATGCTCTAATTCAATGGGAAAATGACAATTCTTTCCATAAACCAACTTATATGGAGTACAACCGATAGGTGTCTTATAAGCGGTCCTAAAGGCCCATAAAGCGTCATCGAGTTTGTCGGACCATGAAGCACGGTTTTCTCCAATCGACCTCTCTAAAATCCTCTTCAAATCTCGGTTTGAAACCTCAACTTGCCCACTCGTTTACGGGTGATAAGCCGTAGAAAGACGATGAGTAACTCCATATTTCTTTATTCTCGAATTGATCATTACAAAAATGGGTTCCACGATCGCTTATAATAGCACGAGGGGTTCCAAACCGAGAGAATAGTTGCTTCAAAAACTTCACTACCACACGAGCATCATTAGTAGGTAAAGCCTTAGCTTCTACCCACTTAGAAAGGTAGTCGACGGCGACGAGGATATATTTGTTACCTTGAGACGATGGGAACGACCCCATAAAGTCTATGCCCCAAATGTCAAAAATCTCACACACTTGAATTATGTTTTGCGGTATTTCATCATGTTGAGACGATTTTCCTTGACGTCGGCACGAATCACACGACTTCACAAGTACGTGTGCATCACGATAGATCGTAGGCCAAAAGAAGCCGGCATCGAACACTTTCTTAGCCGTTAGATTGGCACCATGGTGACCACCCGTGGGTCCCTCGTGACAAGCTCTAAGGATGTTAGAAGCTTCAGTACCAAAAAGACAACGTCGAACGAGTTGATCCACACAAACCCGAAAGAGATAAGGGTCGTCCCAAAAATAGAACTTGACGTCACGAAAGAATTTTCTCTTTTGTTGTGTCGTCATACCCTTGATTATGAAGTTCCCCGCATGGTAATTTGCAATTTCGGCAAACCATGGGGTGGTGTCTTTAGAATTCACTACACCGAGAGTCTCGAGAGGAAATATTTCGATGATTTCCTTGTTCTAGAAAGAGATGATCGGCTGCTAGATTCTAGGCTCTTTTTTTGTCAAGTACGGCGACATCAAATTCTTGGAGGAGGAGCATCCAACGAAGCAATCTCGGCTTAGCATCTTGCTTAGCTAACAGATACTTGATAGCCGAATGGTTGGTATACACGATGCTTTTAGTCAAGATGAGATAAGGTCGGAATTTCTCAAAAGCATAGACCACGGCAAGGAATTCCTTTTCCGTTGTGGTGTATTTTAGTTGAGCCTCAGTCATCGTCTTACTAGCATAATGGATAGGACGGAAGTGATTTTCATAATGTTGCCCTAAAACGGCCCCTATAGCATAATCACTTGCATCACACATGATTTCAAAGGGTAATTCCCAATTAGGAGCAACAAGAATGGGAGCTTCGGTAAGTTTCCTTTTAAGAGTTTTGAAAGCTCTAACACAATCCTCATTGAAATTAAAAGGAGCATCCTTCTCGAGAAGGTGTGTCATCGGTCGAGAGATTTTCGAAAAGTCTTTGATGAATCGACGATAAAAGGCCGCGTGGCCTAGGAAACTCCTAACCCCCTTGACGGTTTTGGGATGAGGTAACTTGGCGATGACATCTACCTTAGCTTTATCGACCTCAATCCCCGATTTCGAGACCTTATGTCCTAAGACGATTCCTTGTTTACACATAAAATGACATTTTTCCCAATTAAGCACAAGGTTGGTTTCTTCACCACATTTTAACATTTGCTCCAGATTAGATAAACACGACATGAACGAATTGCCAAACACCGAAGAGTCATCCATAAACACTTCCATCGACTTCTCGATCATATCATGAAAAATAGTCATCATACACCGTTGAAACGTACCTGGTGTATTACAAAGTCCGAAAGGCATCCTAAGATAAGCAAACGTTCCATAAGGACACCTAAACGTAGTTTTCTCTTGATCACGAGGGTCGATAGGGATTTGAAAATAACCGGAAAAACCATCTAAAAAGCAATAGAATTCATTTCCCGTGAGTCGCTCCAACATTTGATCCATGAAGGGCAAAGGAAAGTGGTCTTTACGAGTGGCGTCATTTAACTTTCGGTAGTCAATACACACCCTCCAACCGGTCACAACACGAGTGGGAATTAACTCGTTGTTTTCATTGGGAACAACGATCATTCCTCCCTTTTTAGGGACACAATGGATTGGGCTCACCCATGGGTTATTGGAGATAGGATAAATCATTCCCGCGTCAAGGAGTTTTAAGACTTCCTTTTTGATGAAATCGTGAAATTTGGGGTTTACCCTTCTTTGACTTTGAATTACGGGTTTGTAGTCCTCCTCCATTAAAATCTTGTGAGTACAAAATTTTGGGTCAATACCCTCAATGTCGGAAATTTTCCACGCAATTGCCCCTTTATGAGCTTTAAGAACTTTCAAGAGCGCGGTTTTTTCATTATTAGCAAGATGTTTTGCAATAATAACGGCAACTTGTCATCACCTTCCAAGAATGCATATTCAAGGTGAGATGGAAGATCTTTCAATTCAAGGATAGGCGGTTCCTCGATTAAAGATTTTTGCTCAACACTCATAACTTCCATCGGCGGAAGAAATGGTGGAATAGAAGTATCATTACCAATTATCACCTCATCTTCATTGTCAATTTCATTTGAAGTGAAATCGCCTCCTTGGAATCGAGTGAGATTTGGTGTAGAATTAGCAAGAATCAGATCCAAAATAGTAGGATTGCTACTTGACGAGCTATCGGAAAAACCTAACACTTCTTGTGAAAACTCATCGCAAACCACATCAACTAAGTCGATGTGATTGATGGTAGAGATTACATAAACATGAGAAGGTGTCGAGTTTTGAGTAGCGTTTATAACAAGTTCCTCTTCGTTGAATCTCAAAGTAATAGTTCTAGCATGAACGTCGATAAGCGATCTCGAGGTGTCTAAAAATGGACGACCTAAAATTAGAGGAACTTGAGGATCCGCGGGGATGTCAACTACTATTAAATCAACGGGATAGTAGAACTTCCCCACTTTCACGAAAAAATCCTCGGCTACTCCACATGCTAAAATCGTAGAATGATCGGCCATCTCGATATACATGTTCGAATGAGTAAGATCCGGAAGCAAAAGAGATTTCCAAATGGAAAATGGCATCAAATTAATTCTCGCACCAAGATCGGCCATGGAAAGGCACTCTTTCATATCTTGTATATCACAAGGAATGAGAAACTTCCCGGGGTCACCAACTTTTTCCGGTATGCGGTTAAGATAAACCGAAGAACAATTAGCAAGCTTTGAAAGCTTTTCCTTATCATTCCTCATACTTTTAAAAGTGGAAGCGAAACGAGGCATGTATAAAAACGTGTCGGCTAAACTTACATCAAAATGAACTTGTTGAAACATTTTTATAAAAAGCTCGATTTGTTGTTTGTTACGTTCTTGCAATTTCTCTTTGTTTCGTCTCGAAGGGTAAGGTAAGCGTGGTGTGTGTTGGACATTAGGCAATGGCCTTGGAATCTCAGGTTCCATAATTGGTATTGGTTCAACCGTAGGTGTGGTATGAGCGGTACTTCGTGGGCTTGTGATATGCTCCTTTCGACCATCACTTCGGGCTCTTTCTTGATTTCCTTCTCCGTAGAAGTACTTGGACGAGAGATTGGTTCCTTGAAAGTTTTACCACTACGAGTAGTAATAACCTTCATTTCTCCCTTCGGGTTTGCAATGGTATCACTAGGAAGACCACCTGAGGAAGAGGGTTTACACATGATTGCTTTAAAAATATATGCCATTCGGTCTTCAAATTTTGATTGCCTACCATCCGCTTTTAACAATTCTTGCTTAGTCTCATGTTGTCCTTGATCCATCTTTTGTTGATTTTGTTGAAGACGTTGAACGTTTCCTTCCATTTTATTAGCATGAGTCTTAAGTTCGTTAGCAAGTTCGTTTTTAAGCTCGTTTTTCAACTCGGATCTTAAGCTAATCATCTCACGTTGCATATTATCAAACTTAGCATCGTTTGCTTTTGCATAATCCAAAATTCTCCATTAAGATTTTTAGTGTGAGCATTTTCAAAACCTTGTGTAGTGTTTTGAAAATCAGATTTTTGTTTTGATTTGAAACTTGTCCATTCCCACTTTGGTAATTCCCTTTGTTGTAATTACGTGAGTTGCCTTGATAACCACCATTTTGATTGTTGTTTCGATAGTTGTTAGCATTGTGATTTGATGGAGCTTGATTTGGGCGGGAACCTTGGCCGTTTTGGTTGTAAGTTCCCGTTGCTACGTAAGCACTAAAAGTGTTACCACCGGCGGTAATGCACTCGGAAAGATCATGAGCTCCACCACAAGATAAACAACTCTTTTCAACCGCTTTAACCGATGCGGAATTCAAAGCATCTTGTGCTTTCCAATGTGTCATAAGCGTCGAAAACCTATCGAAAAACCAAATTTCCTCATTTGCTTCATCATGTAAGGAATTAATGTTACGAGATGATGACGACGATGAGGAACCCATATTGGCAACACTCGGTGTGTTACGAGGGTTATAAACCTTAGATCTATTCTCGATAATCTTGAAAGCCTCATCGGTCGTTTTGCACAAAAAATTACCACCCGCGGCGGCATTCAAATAATCTCGTTCATGATCATTAAGCCCATTGTAAAAAGTATCTATTTGATGCAATTCCAAAAAATCATGGTGTGGACATTCATGTAACATTTCCTTAAATCGTTCCCATGCCATTGAAAAACTTTCATTATTACGTTGTGTAAACCTTGAAATATCATTTTTCAAATGTGTTGTTTTAGATGGTGAAAAAAATTGGTTCACAAACTTAGAGACGAGATCACCCCATGTCAAAATCGTATTTAGCGGTTCTTTCTCGAGCCAAATTTTTGCGGGTCCATCTAACGAGTATGGAAACAACATCATCTTAATGGCATCATGTGGAACATCCTTAAACTTGCTTGTTGAGATGAGACGATTAAAATTCCTTATGTGGTAATGCGGGTTGTCTTTTTCATGACCTCTAAACTTATTTGCTTGCAACATCGACAATAAACCCATCTTAATCTCGAAATTCTCCGCAAGGATGGCAGGAATCACAATAGCTTCTTCAAAACCCTCGGTGGGGGCTTGAAGCAACTCCATCATAGTACGATTAGCCATGGCGACTATTGGTTCTACAACGGGTTCGACAATTGGAGTTTGTTTTTCAATCAAAGGCTCTTGATTTCCTTGACTTTGACGACGTTTACGAGCTCGTTTTGCTTTATTCTGAGTTAGCATAAACTTGACGTAGAATGGGAGGTGAGCAAAGAAGATTCTTTTGGGTATTTTGTGAATTTTCATTTTTTTTGTGTTTTTGATTGTTTTTAATTTTTTTGGATTTTGTGTGTATTTGTAGAAAACAATCTACAAAATCTCTCCTCGAATCAAACTCTTGATTAAAGAAGCCTCAATAGAATGAAAACGATCACGTGGAGTGAACGCCTTCGAATGACTTAAGAACTTTGGTGAAAACCAAATTGTTCAAGAGGGTTTAATCACAAAGAAACCAAGCAAATATATATGATACGTAATAATACTTTGGGTGGCAAAACTCTCGATTAGCTTTCAATCTCAAAATACTCACAAGCAAGCGGAGGAACGAGGTGGCGCGAAGCACTTAAGAGCCTTTTTCTTTATGGTTTATTTTATAATACCCGCCTTATACCCACCTTATAGTTTGTATTTTCCAAAATCGAGCTTCACGAAAGTATTTATCTATTTTTGCCTTTTTCTTTTTGTTTGAGATTCAAATACATTAATTAGGAGATCAAATCCCAATTAAGGTTGTGTTTTCACACTTTTGGAGATATTTTGTTTTTGTTGTGATACTTATACAATATAGTAATAATAATTTCACAAGAAAAACAAAAAAACCGATAATACGTATTAGTAGAGTTCTACTAATACAAATACTATTTATGGCTAATATTAAAAACAAAATAACAAATTAATCACGACACAGCTCCCCGGCAGCGGCGCCAAAATAATTGTGGTAAAAATACGTCTTTTAGGAAAAAGAGCGTATATGAGCGATAAGTATTAAGTGATGATTTAGGAAAATTAAGCATTAATGACCCAATTAAGTTCGTATCCCAAGGAGGTATACGTGTGTGATTAGAATGTAAAGATATTTGAGATTAATATTGAGAAAGAAGGAATGAGAAAATAGAATGACGGATACGTGAAAATTATTACTACGACGACTAAATTAAAAACCGTAAAAAGTGCCAAAATAAAAATTAATTCTAAAAATTCCAAAAAAATTACCAAAAATCAAATTAAATAAGCTAAGAGTTTACAAATGATCAAAACTTTTTCAAACCTTTTAATTAATTAAATATTAGTTTTTAAATGCTAATTAAAGCCCTAAAAATCCAATTAATTATTAAAAAGTCCAAATAAAGATTGTAAACATCAAAAATGACTTAAAAAGACTAAAAACTGTTTTTATAAATTTTTAAACAAGGAAAAGTATTTTTAAATGATTAAAAACTCTTAAAATATTAAAATAGTTCTAAAAATTAAGAAATTGATGCTAAAATTAATCTAAGAGTTTTAAAAATCATATTTTAATGTATTTGACCCAAGAAAAATATAAAAGTTGCAAAAATGTGAAAAATGAAATTTAATAATAAAATAATATTAAAATATTATTAAAAATCCAAAAATTATAAAAATTTTAAAAACTTGCAAACTAGTTTATTTTAACTTAAATAATCAGAAAATGAAAGTAAAATTACCAAAATACCCCTAATAGGCCCCCAAATGGGCTAAAATAAAAAACAGTCCAAATGAAATGGGCTTTTTGGCCTAATAAGTTCAAACTCAACCAAATAAGCTAAAAATCACAAATCTAGCTAAAAATTCAATTCTAAACACAAAAGTCTGAAGGCCCAAAATCTGAAAGTGAGCTTATCACAGCTTAATGGTATAACAGCTTATCCTTATTGGGCTTTTTGGCCCATTAAGTAGTAAGCCAATGCCATAAGCTCAGATTTGACACACAACCATCTTTTGAGATGCCTAAGAGATCTGTGAAAGAAATTTCAAATAAGCTCAACCAATAAGTCAAAAATAAGCAAAGTAAGTTTTCACTAAAAGACAAAATAGTCGACTTGGAGTTCTAGACCACCTCAGACCTTGAAATAAGTTGCAAAAGACTCTAAATGACTTAATTAAGACAAATCAACAAAGAAAAGTTCAATAATCCAAGCCAAATAAGCTGAATAAGTTGATAAGCACTTATGTAAAAGTCAAAGTTATTGGTTTTCTAGTCAAAGATCAAAGTCAACCCCTCAAATGTTCCAGTATGAACAAATGGGTCAAATAAGTAACACCTGTTACAAATTCAAAGTTGTTGCAGGTTTAAATAAGCTAGAACAACTTATTGATAAGCACAAGGTGAAATAACACTAGTAGTGGCTAGCAGCAGGGGAAAGGAGTTCCCACTACTTTGACTATTTGACTTGCTTTTTTAGAGAGATCTAGTTGGATTCAATGGAAAACAAAGGCACCCTTGTAATCAGTGGATCACAAGGAGTCAATATCAATCAACAAATCACAATTTGGTTCACTCAATAAGCCTAGAATAAGCAAACAGTCACCATATATGATACAGACTTGCAAAATAAGCAGTTATGAACTAAAAAGTAGATTTAGCATGAATAAGCCAACCAAATTGAACCATATGCATACACAAGCTATAATAAAGTCCAATAAGCACAATCAAACTTGTTTCAAACACTGGATTAAAGATTAGAAGCATATTCAAGCACAAACAGTTAGTGATGAAAAAAGGCACTTTTTTCAAAACCCTTTTGCTGATCGATTTGACCACCAATCCAATTTCAAACCCTCAAATCCCTTTACCTAGTTATGTTAACTAAAACTTAGCACTTGTTAACCCTAGTATACCCTTAGATCTAGGTGTCCCCAAAGTTTTAGCCAAAAATTCCAAGTAAAACTGATTTTACGGACCTTTGTTGGATTAGAGTGTTTAGACCCTCAAAACTTGTAGATAAATGACCCAATACACCAGATTAACAAATACCGCCAACAATCAACAATAAAAAGACACTCAAGTTGCCTTAAATCCTAATAGATCAGTTAACCCAAACACCCCTTTGGAATCTGATTTCTCAAATTTTCAAAGGATTGTTATGTTTTAACCCTCAAATCAGGATCTAATCAACCCTAACAACAATAATCAAACCACATAAACACAAATCAACCACAAATATTCAGATTCACAAACAAATATGCAAATTCACCAAAAACCATACAATATCAGAAAATATAAAAGGGATAAGAGAATCAAACCTCCAAAATGTACATCCACACTTTGGAATGTTTGAGCTGAGGTGCTAGCAAGAACAAGCATCAGCTTCCACAGCTGCTAAGAAGAACAAACACAAAAGTGAGCTCAAAACAGATTATCCTTTGATTTTTAAAAACAAGTGTTTTAAACCTTAAATTTTTTTCTCAAAATCAATCAAACATGTAAATGGAATCAGATTTCAGCTAATCTAACACCAAACTTTCATAAAACATAAAAGAGAATTCAAAATTTTCAGAAAATAAACTTTTATTTGATATAAAGGAATTACAAAGAAATAAGCTAAAATCTAGAAAAAAAGCTCTCTCACATGTTGAGGAGTCTTTATATAGATAATTACAAGGTAGAAAAGTGCAAAACCCTAAGCTATGAAGTCTCTAAAATACCCTTGAATGCTTCTAGATGTTTGTTGTTGTTGAGCTGTCCAAAATGATCATGAGTGTTCATTTTGCTTTAGGGCCAAGGAATAAGTGTAAATGGTTGATCTTGCCACGTCATTTTTCTTGGAGAGGAAGTAGTGTTTTGATTGGGTAACGGGTTGAATGGTGGGGTCACATGGTGAGTGGGATTGGGGGTTTTTGGTGTGGGATGAGTTTCTAGGCGTGTGAATTAAGCATGTGCCAAGGTAATTTGATTTTACCCTTTGTTTAAGTGGGAGTAATTTTTGGGTTCATCAGGGTAAATAGTAACTTATTTGATTCGATTTTAGGGGAAAGGTAAGTGTTTGGCGCAAAAAGATGGTTTGAATGTTTGGACTTGGCAAAAGTACCCTCAAACTTTGGGAAAAAATGTGTAATAAGTTTATTCAGCTAATAAACACGACTTCCTTTGTTTTTGAAGTTTCAGAATTTATACTTTGGCCACAAAAAGTTTAGGAAAAAGGATTTAGGGCTTTTTTAAGTTTAGGCTAATTATAATTTCAGTTCTTATGATATATTAACCATATTTAAAAGGACTAGAAATGCAATATTCTTGAACTTCAAGGGCTTATTTGGATCTTGGACTTTATGAACGACCATTATTGACAATTTAGTATTGTTGAAGGACTAAATTTGCCAATTCTTCAAACTTGGAGGACCTTTTTGTAATTTTGACAAACTTAAAGGACAAAACTTGTAATTATGAGTATACAAGGGTATTAAGTGTCATTTCTTCATAGATGAGGGATCATTCTTGTACATCTTCAATTCTTCAAGGTGTATTCTTTGAGAAATCCATAACTAGGGCCCGGTTCATTGTACGGCTTCGTTTCTCGTGTTCGTTTTTCCTTGTTTCTTTTGATCTTTTGTCTTTTTTTCACGATATCCATACCTAAAATACACAAGTAAACAAACACAAGCATATATATGGTATTTTATGACATTTTTATGCATTTAAAGCCTGAAAAGAATGATGAGATCATGTATAAACGCCATCTCATTAGTATCATTCGCCACGGGGTAGATCAGTGATTGTTTTTGGGATACTTATTGTGTTCGTGTGGTTTATATCTCAAAAACCTTGATTTCAATTTTTTTTCGTGTTTTTTTATGGTTTAATCTTTCCCAATATCATCTGCATAGTTGTGGTAGTGATTTGGGATAGTTATATTGGTTAAAACACAAAATATTTGGTCTTTTGGCTTGATTTTGGTGTAAAAACTCGGAAAAATGCATTTTTATCCGATATCCAGCGTTATTCCGAGATGTTGGCATCAACAAGTATAATCTCCTAATATAGTTAAATCTCGCAAAAAAAAGGTGTGTATTCTGAGATTTTTTAAAATGTGTAATCCGAGATTTGGAAAGTGTGTATTCTGAGACTTGTAGCTACAGATTCTGAGATCTTTGATGTTGTGCATTACGAGATCTTTGATTCTATATTCCGAAATCTTCTAAGAGTAGATTTTAAGATCTTTGATTCTATAGTCCTTGATCTTTTAAGAGTGGATTTTGATATCTTTGATTCTATATTCCGAGATATTCTAAGCGTGGATTCCGAGATCTTTGATTCTATATTCCGTAATCTTCTAAGAGTGCATTCCGAGATCTTTGGTGAGAGTTATTCCGAGATTTGTACACTCTGCATTCCGATATCTTTAGCTCCACATTCCGAGATCTTCAACAACATATTCCGAGATTACTGGATTTTGAAATCTTTTGTGCTACATATTCTGAGATTAAGACTTCAAATTTTTACGAATTGGGAAAATTTTCAAAAAAGTGAATTTGAAAATTCGTGAGTTATTTGGTCTTGGAGTTTTTGGTTTCTCAAGAACACATTGTTAGCGGATTTCAACAACTTTTCTCGTCAACAACACACGGACATAGGCAAATTTATGGTTCATTCGGTGGTTTGTAAAATCCTGCAAATTTATTTCTCGGTTTCTCCACGATTAGTAAAAATCCGTATTACTTCTTCAACAGCAATCATAACAACATCTACTTATGATCCGTATTCACTTCATCATTTTTGAGATCATTAAGATGGATTCTACTGCAGAGTATCGTGTTACAAACAACAATATCATGGTGGCGGGTAACAAAGAAAGACCACCAATGCTTGCGTCTGGTCGATGTGCACAATGGCAATCACGTTTTATTCGAAATCTTGATACAAAACCAAATGGTGATGATCTACGATATTGCATCAAAGAAGAACCCTATACTCTCACTACAATTACCATTCCTACAACTCTAGCAAACAACACACGCCAAGTGCCGATGAGCAGACTATTAAGGAAACGTATGAGAATACTACGAAAGAGAACCGTGCTTAGATTGATGCAGAGAAGGAAGCAATCTATCTGATTCTAAATGGGATTGGTGATGATATTTACTCAACGGTCGATGCTTGATCTACTACAAATGAAATATGGACGGCCATTGAACGCTTGCAACAAGGAGAATCACTTAACAAGAAAGATGTCAAAACAAACTTGTTTTGGAACTTTGGAAAGTTTATTTTGTTGGATGGAGAATCAATTGATTCATATTACTCCAGATTCTACAACATGATGAATGACATGACACGAAACAACTTGGATGTCTCTACCATGCAAGTCAATGTCCAATTCCTATAACAACTGGAACAAGAGCGGACACAATTTGTAACTTTGGTGAAACAACATAATAAGTTAGACGAGGTCAACGATCATACGCTCTTTGACATTTTGAAACAATTTCAGAATGAGGAAAATGAACTTCAAGCTGAACGGGTAGCAAAGACTGCTAATCCACTTGCTTTGGTGTCTACGACTCAACATTATCAAGATCATCGCTCTCGTGCTCCAAAGTCATACTCTACTCAATCATCATCACCAAGATACTCCACTGCATCCAAGACATCTGCTCCCACAAGATCAAGAGGTAAAAATCCTAGAGCACCATCACCACCATCTGAGCACTCATCCGAAGAAGATAGTGATGAAGAACAAGCTCAGAAGGATAGGGAAATGAAGCAACAAATTGCTTTCATCATGAAGTCTTACAAGAAGATTTACAAACCCACCAACAACAACCTTCTAACTTTATCTATCACACGGAACAGATATGTTGAGATCCCTCTAAGGTATGATACACGTAGGCATGGGGAGAGTCCTTCAAGGTATGATCGACGTAATCCAACGCATGTTGAAGGTTCTGCACGTTATGATCGATAAACTACTACGTATGATAATCAGAGGGTTTCTACTATTACTGGGAATTAGGAAACGGTTGGTACTCAAGTGGTTCGGCAAAGTGGTATTCGGTGCTTTAACTACAAAGGATTTGGGCATATGGCAAAGGAATGCAGACAGCCGAAACGAGTTAAGGATTATGCATATCATAAGGAGAAAATGCTGCTATGCAAGAAGATGGATGCATGGGATAAATTGTCGGCTAAGGAAGGAGAAATGCTTGATGACACTGATGATGAACTCTCCGACTAAGAACTCGAAGCACATTACTCTTACATGGCAAATATTGAAAAGGTCGTCAAAGTCACTAAAGATGACAATGGTCCTATCTTTGATATTGAGCCAATCGATAAGGTACAAACTGATGAGGAATATAATGTGTTTGGTGATACTTATGAGCATAGTGAGCTACCAACAACCATTACTGACACATGTATGATGGAAACGGTTGATAGAAATACCATACCCGATTCATTAGACATGTACAATAATGAGTCTGAGGATGATCAACATGCAAATGAGTATGATGATGAGGAGCGTGTTGCGCTTGCTAATTTAATTGCTACTTTACAAAATGATGTCAAAGAAACTAGAAAGAGTCAAAAGAAATTAAAGAAGGCAAATGCAACACTCACTCAAAACTTTGAAGAAAGCAAAGCTGCAGTTATAAAATCTAGTGAGCTTCTTGCAAGCTGTAGAGCTGAGCTTCTTCAAAAAGACAAAGAGCTTGCGAGGTACAAAGGGGGTGTCATTACTACTATAAAGGATGTTTTCAAACCAAATACAACAAAACTCTTAAGCTTTTAGAACAAGAGAAACGTAATTATAACACGTCTTTAAGTACTGAATGACATAAAACATATCTTGCTACCACTAAAGTAAATGAGCTAACTCAAAATATTGGTTTTCTTCAAGAGGATAAAACTAAACTAGTCACTACGAAAATGGAAGAGGTTGCAAACTTGCAAAAAGTTTTCAAAACTAAACAAGCTAAAGACATTGACAAAGTCGTGAAACTTGAAACGCAAATTGAGTTTTATAAGAATTTTTTTATAAAAAAAATCAATCTATTCAAACCATGAGAATGTTGGCACATCATTCGTTTTTCAAGGGTAAAGTTAGTTTTGCTAGTCCTAAGTACATCGAGCAAGCTTAATCTGAAAACCAGCGCCTATATCTTGAAGAGTCCCAATGGACCGACCTTGATTGTCTTATGGTTAGGCCCGATAGTGACGAGTCACCAACTTTTGAAGAGAAGAGTAGATCACCAGTCAATAAAGACTTTGTGAAACAATATAATTATGCTTATGAAAAAGTCTTTATGAAATTTTGAAACCACAAAAATAGAAGTCTCGTGAGCAAATAATTTTCGAATGTTAACAAATAAGAATTAAATGGAGACAAGTTTTTACCACTAAGAAAACTAATGTTTCAAAATATATTGGGTACTTTCCATATCAAGCTTCTATAAGCAAGAGTAAGCAAGCACTTAGTATTCTTAAACAAAACATTGAAAATTTCAAAAAGGTTGTTGACGACGACTGGAAAGAACGTGAACATTTGAAAGGTAATAAAGAAATTCCTCATGATATAACTGTGCTTGTGAAAACTATTTTGATTCCGCTTGCAGAAAGAACAAACAAAACATGCTTTGGAATTTGAAATACTAATTCAACAAGAAATGTTTGATGATTTGAAATATGTGGAATCTCTAGAAAACGAAGTTGTCGACCATCAACCTGAAAGAGACGAGTTTTCAATAGCATATGATCTACTCTTGCAAGAATGCCTCTCCAAAGATATATGTGTGTTTATGTTACATCTTGTGTTGATATAGATGAATATTCTGATGTTGCATGCAATTATCTTGATAAGGTCAAAGATTGTGACCATCTTGAAACTGAGCTTTCACAAAATGTTAACCAAAAAGATTATATGTTAATTCAACATCGATGTGATTTTTTTCAAAAACATTGTCACTCACTTAAACTTGCTTTGCAAAACAAAATTGGAAGCTTTTCAAATGATACACCTTTGGAAGTAAAATTATCTGAGTCATGTCGATTATTAAACGAAAAAAAATCTTGACATTAAGGATTTGAAAGCTCAGTTACAAGAAAAGGACATAGCAATTGAAGAGTTGAAGAAACTCATTGCTAAGATGGGTAGGAAAATTATGGAACAAAGAGTTGTGAAACCCGTTGCTAGACAACCCAATGCATACAAAGTGACTAAACCCTCCGTCTTGGGAAAACCATCTGTTTTCTAAAATTCTTGATTTGCAAAATCTGGGTTTGCGCCCTTGACAGATGGGAAGGATAACTTACCACATATTCGTCCCAAGACGGTTATTCAAGCACAAAGCACAAATGTGATCAAACCAGGGATGTATAGATTGGCCACACAAAACAAAGATAGTCAATCATCTCAGATTTATAGAAACACTAATAGACGTGTGTCTTTTACTATAGGAGTAGTCCCCACTGCTAGTGTTAGCCGGCCTCAGCTTAAGAGCACTCAACTGAATGATATGGTCTGGCAAAACAAGAGTCAAGGGAAGATGAAGAAAGTAGAAGACCACCCTAGGAATTTGAATGTTTCTAAGAATAAAACATCTGTAATCGCATGTAATGACAATTTGAATGATTTGACTGCTTTGAATGTTAAGTTTGTTTGTGTGAAATATGGAAAATGTGTTGTTAATGCTAATCATTCTATGTGTGCTATGAATAATGTCAAAGGCGTAGATACTAGAACTAAGAAGCAAATTACGATGCCTATTAGTGCTAGTAAACCCAAACATAAAGTGAACCATTCTGGTGTAACCCCCAAGAAAATTAATGAATCAGACTCCACTACTAAGAACACTAGAAGCTGAATTAGGGAATTATATGAGTCTGCTAGCAAGTCTTGGAAAGGTGGTTTGCTAATCAGTGTCCTCCAGGATATAAATGGGTGCGTAAGGTTAGAACAAAAAATGTGACAACGAGCGTTAGTGTGCCTTTAAGTGTTGAAACTAGGGAAACTAATGATTCAGAAATCACAACTAACATGGAATCCAATTTAGCAAATTCTCCATTGTGTTCTAATTCTTTTGATGGTGATCGAAATAATTCTCTTCATACTGGACTCCGGGTGCACCAAGCACATGACGGGGAATCTACAAGCTTCTAATTAACTTCGTAGAGAAGTTACTAGGTACTGTTTGATTTGGAAATGATCAATTTGCACCGATCCTAGAATATGGAGATTTGGTTCAGGGGAATATCACGATCAAAAGGGTATACTACGTAGAAGAGCTAAATCACAATATTTTCTCGGTTGGTCAATTATGTGATGCAGATTTGGAGGTTTCTTTTCGAAAGAAGACATTTCTTTCCAAAAGAAGACATGTTTTGTTCGTGATTATGATGGGAATCATTTACTCACCGGTTTACGGGGTACAGATCTTTACATAATTTCACCTCAAGACACAACTTCCACAAATCCAATTTCTTTCATGGCTAAAGCTTCAACGACTTAAGCATGGTTATGGCATTAACGTTTATCTCATCTCAACTTTGATACCATCAACTTGCTTTCCAAGAAAGATATTGTGAGAGGCCTTCCAAGCTTGAAATTCATCAAAGATCATCTTTGTACTTCTTGTGATATTTGTAAAGCTAAACGGAGTAGTTTCGAGACAATGACTACACCGAGCTCTAAAGGACGGTTAGATCTTCTTCATATGGATTTGTGTGGTCCCATGCATGTTCAAAGTATCAATGGGAAGAAATACATTTTGATGATTTTCGATGACTACTAAAGGTACATGTGGACTCACTTCTTGAGGTCCAAGGATGAAACACCCGAAGTTCTCATCAACTTCCTTCACCAGATACAACATGGTCTTCAAGCTCAAGTAAAAGTGGTACGTACTGACAGAGGCACTGAATTCTTGAATTCAATTCTGAAGAATTATTTTGAAGCTGAAGGGATTGAACAATCAATTGCTCGAACACCTGAACAAAACGGCGTTGTTGAAAGATGAAATCGTACTTTAGTTGAGGCTGCTCGAACATTGTTATCCGCTTCAAAACTACCATTGTTATTTTGCGCCGAAGCCGTGTCAACCGCATGCTACACACAAAACCGTTCCTTAATTATTCCTAGACACGAAAAGAAACCATATGACATTATTCATGATCGCAAACCTTCACTCAAACACCTTCACGTTTTGGGTGTATAATAACCCTTTTTTTCAATTTATTTAATGTATTTTTCGTTCCTCAAATAGACTCGAATTGAAATCCAATTTTATCGTAGAGATTAATTATTTTTGGTGAATAGTACTTGTTTGGTATCTATGTCTAATATAAACTTAAAAAATGGGAATATAATTTTAGGCTAAGGAATATATAAAAATAAAAGCGCAAATAATTCACATAAAATTACTCTAAAATGTAAAATAAAATTATACTACAATTTAAAATCTAGATTAAACAAATTATCTAAGATGCAAAAAAACTATAGTATAATTAAAAATATTAATTACTCTAACTGCAAAATTAATCTAAATGCAAGCACGTAATAACAAGTAAAAGTGACAAAAATTAAATCACAAAGATAAACTTAAAAATAAAGCGTAAAGCTTTAACCTTTTTAGCTTATTAATCTCTTTAGATGATAAAGCTTGAAGCTTTATATACTAATAAGCTTAATAATAAAAAAAAGGTGTAAACTTTATACTAAGAATAAGCTTATCTAAATGAAAACTAATTTTTACAAATTTTAAATCTATTTTTAAAACAATAATAATTTTTAAAACTAATTAAAACGATTTCTATAAAAGAGATATAATTTTAAAACAATTTAAACTATATTAATCAAGTTAATAAGACGAAAACGATTAAGCTAGACAATTAAAAAGGAAAGAACTTAGTACCCGTGGTCCGAAGAAAACGCTCTAAACACAATCAACATAATCAACAAATATGGCTCGTAAAGTACACGGCCTCCCATATCAAACTTAATCAAAAGCGCAACCCGGCCCGTAAAGTACACAGCCTCGCAAACCAAACTCGAACCAAATCTATACAAACCATAAGCTCTTTACCAAACGTGATGAATCGATTCGCTAAGATACAAATAACATAAAAGGTTAGGATAATAAGCTATAATTAATATTTGATAAAAAGATTCAAACAAATCTAATAGATCTAGACTATTTTTTTATTTTATAAAAATATTCTAATTTTTAAACTAAAAATTATTAGATCTACACTATTTTATCAAAAACAAAATAGATCTACACTATTTTTTTTGGTTTTATAAAAATACTTTAATTTTTTAACTTAAAACTAATAGATCTAAACTATTTTATAAAAACTAATAGATCTAAACTAAAAGTAAATAATTAAAAAGCTAGCTTATTAATAAGTTCTAAGCCTAATCTTAAAACATATGTGATTCAAAAAGCTTGAAAGCTAAATGAACAAATTACCCACAAATAAGCTAGTTCTAGAAAAATAAGCCCACAATAAGCTTGAAATAAGATAACATATTTCAAACTTATATATAAATCTTAACTTATTTGAAACAATTTATAAAAAACTAATCCCAAAATAATAAGCTAGATTATTAAGAAAAGATTAAGAAAGGTAGAATGAGAATAAGCTAAAAGAGATTAACAATAAGCTAAAACATAAACTTTTATTAATATTGAAGAAAGCTTAAAAATAAGCTAATACAAAAGTTGAAAGGAAATACATTTAAAAAACAAGAAATAAAGTTACAAAATGAAGAAAAACGAGGTGCTATTTATAGTTGTCAAGGTGCTTGGGGTAGATTAGTCTTTTTAGGCTCCTAACAACCTTCTCTTCTATAACTTAAAGGTATCTTGGTCATTTGGTAGGTGATGATATGTTTCTACCAATAGGATGAAAGATGCTTTTTAGATAGACCAATAGAAGCACTTCACATGGATCACCATCTTCACCTTTCATTATTCTTTTATCCAAGGGCTCTTGATTAATCTTCTTTAACCAACTCTACCATCTTTAATCTTCTAGAAGCATGCACCTAATTACTCACAAAAGAAACACACATGCTATTTTTTTTTCTTTTTAATATTTTTGTGTTAGTTTAAAAATAGATAAAAATAAATAAAAATAAAATTACTAAAACTAAAAATATTTATAAATCAAAATTAATTATTTCAATACTAAACTAACTATTATAAAATAAAAAACTTTTATTTATTTAATTTTTACTAAGATTAATAAAATGTTAAAATTAGAAATTGAATATTAGAATATGCGACATGCAAACCGAGACAAGTTACGCAGCAAGGCCGGAACAGTTGGCTTCGTAATTTTGTGCTCTTTCCATTCTCGTGCTTGTTTTGCTGTTTTCTTGACCTTTTTCCTTGATGATTTCTCGATATCCGTGCCTCTTAATACTTTTGGTCCCTTGAGCATGTCTATTGTCTTTTTCTTCAATAAAATCCCGTGTTTTCTTCATTTATGATCTTTTGTACCTATTTTACACAAAAACACAGAACCACACGTAATTCCGACTCTTAAGATATTAAATACACGTTTTGGTTTGGTTTTTCCTTGTTTTAAGTGGTAAAAGGATAAGTGTTTACAGAATTATTAAATCCCCTACACTTGACCATTGCACTGTCCCCATGCAATGCACGATTTTAAAGCACAAATTTACATTTTTCATCATAATTAACCCATCTCGGCCTTTATTACGATATACTATTACTACTACAATAAAAGAACTTTAACAACGATGAAAAGATAAGAACTTTATTCAAAAGATATAAGAATTTCCAATTTATTTAATACTTGAAATTGTTTGATGGAAGAAACTCGTAAAGAAATCTTAGACTTAAATTAGGGCTTTGGTGTAATGAATATTTATCACCCTCAAGTTTCACGTTCCCCGTACCCAACATAAAAACGAGATCATTGTAACTACAAGTTAGTAACGCTAACACTTACTCATGTGGTTTAATTATTCACTTAGACCCCCTTATTCCTACGGTGTATCTCTTATATTTTATTTTTGTCTTGAATAACCACGAGGATGCATTTTTGAATTATTTCAATAATTTATTAAGGCCGAAAATAAAGTAGGACGATTTAATCCATAGTTAGCTAAAGGACAAAATCTTTTAAAACGGCTTCTCGAAATCTCATAAAGTTAATATCTTGGCATAACTCGTTTCATGATTTGAGACCTTTCTCGGACCGATATTTGGCATGTACTTCAAACTTCAAATCTCGAGAGATGATCTTGAAATTAGGTCTTCTCTTCATTTTGGAATACATCTTTATTTAGAGTGAGAGATGCTTCAAACGTTGACTACGACTTCTTCATTTTCCTTGTCTTTATTTACGATTTTGATATACAACGATCCGCCTCCTTTTCGAACATGGATCTATTTATCCTTATACCTTGTTAGGGTCATTTTGGATAGACTTCTCCATGATCTTTAAGGGAGTAATTTGTGTCTCGTCGTGTGTCTTGATCCTTCATATTGATTTGGATTAATGATCTTCACATTATCTTTGGATCTTTAGCAAAAAAGTGAATCCTCATGCCTTGTGAGGGCCTTTATGGATACGCCAATCTTCGCGTCCCACTTTAATAAGTTATGCCTTGGCTATGAACTCTAATTAATACCGAGCAACTTTTAAACCATTTTGGACTAGAAGTTAAGTAATTTTTCAAATCGTACGATCTTACTTATTGCATTTATTTATAGACAAGTGTTGGGAGAAAAAGCTCATAATTAACTTACATAAACATGATAGAATACAAAACTTATAACTGACTTTATCATTTCTCGTTCTCCATAATTTAAAATCTCAAGGAATGAGACTCATGGATGCTTAGCCTAACAAATCAATTAAGGTCCATATGGTTAAGGATACTAGCTAGAGTAAACTCAAATGAGTAAACTCGGTTGAGTCAAAATATTCACGATGGGCCTAATATATCAAAGACGTCTAAACTCGTTAAAACCATTTTATTTTTTCATTTCCGTTTTTTTAACTTTATTCATGAAATGGAATATATACATACGATAGTGATGACAAAAGGAAAGTAGCTAAAAGAAAATAAATGAAAATACTACTAGGCTAAAATAAATCAAAATTTTTGAAAAAACGTCGATAAATATTAATTTTCAATAAGGATAAATTCATGGAAAAGGCCACTTAACTTCGATAGAAGTGTCCCCTACACTTAATATAAATATTGTAATCAATGTTTAAGCATGTGGAAGTAAACTCCCCTACACTTAGGACATTGTGCACTTTGTTTAAATCGAGCTAAGGAAGTGACAACTAAAGTGATTACATTTATTCAACTTATTTATATACAAGTATGAATCATAATAGTTTTGATAGAACCGGTATCACGGGTGCATCAAAAGCACCAAAAGTAGACCATTAAAGCACATATCCTTGCACAACACCACAAAACACAACCTACTTGGCTCCCCCTACACTTACTGGTTAAAAAAGGTAAAAAGGCGGAAAAGGGTAAAATCTAACCTAGTTATAAGATGCTTGATTTTTTTTACTAGTCTCTAGCTCGACTCGATTCCCCGAATATCATCGTTCAAATGGGAAAATCATGGAAAAACCAATATTTCCAAGGGAGGAAAATCTCTCCATGATAAAGGGTGAAGCACACTCATATAAGGAAAAACCCCACGAAGGTCCACCGAGGTCAAACACATAATTTTCATATCGAAAGGAAATAAACCCCATGGTGGTAAAAGCACACAAGTATAAAACAAGAGGGGTATCCTTAGTCAATTATTTCTCACAAGGAATGGTATGGTGATATGGCGATGGTAGCACTAAAATCTCTATTCCCGTATCAAAAACATTTTCCTTAGGGGGAAAATAGCAAGAGGTGTTTTCCTTAAAGCTCAAAATGTCATCGAAATCCGAGTCCTCTTCCAAACTCGATGTGAAAGCATAAGAATCACCGGAGTCATAGGAAAATTCATCCTCGTGAGGGAAATAGGTATTTAGAAAGATAACTAAATCCTCCTCAAATGGAATATCCTCTAAAATAGGGTCAATCTCTAAAGGTAGAGGATCCTCTTCAAAAGTCCTAACTCCTAATATAGGAGTATAAGAGTCAAAGAAGACTCAAGCATGGGAGGATCACTCATAGAGATAATAGGATCATTAGGCTCACTAGGTGTCTCGTCGAAACCCAAAGAAATGAGATCACTTAATGAAGTGTCGTCATCATAGTCATCATAGATTAGGGTATCAAAGATTGGAGGTTCTAAGGGTGTCTCCCTAAGATCTAAAGGAAAGTGAGCACTTGAAGAAGTGTCATCACTATCGGTATTGTAAATGGGATTACCTAAGAGTGGAGGCTCAAAAGGTGGTTCCTCTAAATCCAATAGTGTGATCACTTGAAGAAGTGGCATCCCTATAGGTGTCATATAGTGGGGTATCCTCAAAATCCGAAGTTGAATGATCACTTAAAGAAGAGACATCACAAAAATTATCATTGGCTTCCTCATTTTCAAAAAGTGGATTATGATTTGAAGTTTCAAAAAGTGGATTTGAATGTATCACAAAATCATTAATGTTTAACTTTTTAGTTTCAAAAGGATTGGTAAAACTTTCTTCACTATCAAAATTAAGCACATCAATCATATTGACAGATTCTTTTCCATTTAATTTAGTTATGATCTTTCCCATTTGAAAATTTTGTTTATCATCCCCAACCCTAAGAATTAATTCTCCTTCGGCTACATCAACTAATGCTTTTCCGGTTCTTAAGAATGGTCTACCAAGAATTAACGGAATATGAGGATCCATCTCAAATTCAACTCCGACGAAATCTACGGGAAAAGTGAATCTACCAACCCCAAAAAAACGTCTTCGGCAATACCAACGGGGTATGCGAGAGTTCTTGTATAACCCGCATGCTTTTACCATGAACAGTACACTTATAATCGTACGTACATGATTGAAACTTTCCTTTTATAACATGAATACGTTTCACGAACAAAACTTACAAGAACTATGTACGTGTTATTACACGATAAGTATTAAGTATGTATAAATGCACGATAAATATTATCAATAATAATTAAATCACGAACATGAAATCATGAACGTAAGAATCACGAACGTATAATTATGTATTTACGTATTTATTATTACGACTACGTACAAGTATATATAATAACACAAATATTTAATAATAACAAAACGTAAATACGAGCACATGAACACATAAATAATTGAACAAGGAAAAACTACGGGTTTCCCTTTGTGGGCCCTGCTATCCGCGGCACAACAAGGAGAGGGGGGCCCAGCCCTTGTTGATTTTTACTAAAGAAACAAATATGGAAAACAATATTTATTCACAGAAGAAATTTTAGAAAAATTAAAACCCTAATCTCTCTCTCTCTTCCTTTGGTCGGCGACATCATCAAAGAAACAAGGGGGTTGGTTGATTTTGTTTAAGCAAATCATAAGTACGTGTTCATGTATTCAAGATCTATTGATTCCACGTGTTTTGGTAATCTGAAAACCTTTCTTTTTATTTTCTTTTTATGTTTTTATGCATATATAATCATGGGGTTTAAAAACAAGAGAATTAAAACATGTCATGGGTTTATGGGAAAATAATAAAGGGGTGTTTCGGGTTTGCTTGTCTCGGCCGCCACATAAATCGAGTGTCTCACGACACTCGGCTTTTGGTTCGCACCACCACACGAGACCCATGTCTCGGTGGTGTTGGGTTTCGGTCAACAGCAGGGAACAAGGCACCCCGACTCGCGTCAGGGGTGTCCTTGTGGTTTGTTTAGGTCGCGGCAGCTACAACCCCACCACCGGCAACTGACGGTGGCTATTTTAGGAAAGTAGGGGGAACTCACCGCAGGCAGGGGGAACCACCGACACATAGTCGGTGGGAACCCGTGTGGTCAGCGGCTAGCCGAGCAGGACAAGACCACCGGCTATAGCCGGTGGCAGTTTTGTCGAAGGCAGGGGCAACCGGCTTAGGCCGGTTTTCCACTGTTCTTGGTTGGGTTTGGTTCGGACCGGTTCATGGGTTCACGGGGCCGGTTCACGATATGATTTAATAAAAATAATACGCGGGTTCGGTTTATTAATTTTTACAAGTTTAATAGTTTTACAAGTTTATTTATTTACAAGTTAATTAAATTAATTTAACATGGCATATAATTAGTTTAATTAAAACATGGACTTAGGTTTATTGTTATTATTTAATAATACATGATTTTAACCTAAGTATTTATTTATGTAATTTAGACTATAGTAATTAATTAATTATTAAAACATGACATATAATTAATTAATTTCCATGACTTAGGTTATATTGATATAAATATTAATACATGTTTTCACCTAAGTATTATATACACTTTAATTTAATTAAATCATGATTATATTTAACTAAATCGTATAACATATAGTTTATCTAATTAACATGTTATAATTAATAAACTATACCATTAATCACATGACTTAGTATATTTAATTAGTAAAACTTAAGCTTATCGTATTAGCTTAATAATCCAGCTTATTTCTAATTATGGAAAATTTCGATTTCAGAAAACTTACAATTGTTAGAAACTTTCTATTTTTGGAAACTAATCTATTTTAAGCAGTTAATCTATTTTTGGAAACTTTCTATTTTTGGAAACTTTCTATTTTGGGAAACTTGCTATTTTTAGAAAGTTACTTATTATTACACAACAAGTATAATAATACAAGAAATACAAGTAATACTTAATCAGAATATCCAGAATACATGATAAACACAGTATAACGTTAAAATCAGTAAAACGAGACATGAACATATAAAACAAGCTAAGTCATGATATAAAACCAGTTACGTACTCATTAATCAGAATACTTATACATGTATACTATTTATGTAGCATTAGTGAGATCGAAGTAGGACTCTCTTCCGTTCTTCTTCTTCGTTCACTGGACATAAGGTACGGATTGTCCGTCCTTTCAGTATGGACATTATTCCTTATTAGGATTCCCCGTATGCAGCCAACTGTTTTCCCAGTATATGTTTTATATGTTTTGAATTGCTTATGTTTAATTTAAATGCCTAAGACATATACATGCATGACCAGTTTCACCTAGTTATGGAGGTAACATAACCATAACACTTGAGGCACCAGTGTTATGACTTCACCATGGCGGAGTGATAGCTTGTGGCGTCCCTTTCAGCTTTTAGCCATATCATTATGTTATCATGTGGGGCGTATGGGTGCATCCTAGGTTACATTTTTTTAACAGATTATTCAGGTGAATCTGGTGTGTGCCTTACATCCTTCACAAGGAGCTGATCCCTCCTACCCAAACTTATATTAACTAGAAGCAACCTCTCTACTTGCATGATGAGGTCACCCCTCCAAGTATTCATGCACGTTGATATTTCATGACCTATATTGGCTTAATGGTTAACATGTTAAACAGTTTTCATAAGATAAACATAAGGATTTTCAAACTATAAAAACCAGTTTTACTAAGTTATACCAGGTTTTCCAGGACTTAATCAATTACGATGTTGTATGTTGTATATGCTTATGTTTTTTATTCTATGCTTGTATATCCGTGCACTGAGCGTTATGCTCAGTCGTTTTCCTTTCATGTACCCAAAACGACTGGTACTCAGGGACGCTCGTAGACTCTAAGCGTACGTGCATATGGATTGGAAGCTTTCTAGCGTTCATTACTTGATGCTTATCCTCATACATTTTAATACTTGTTTCTATGGACATTGTTTAGTCTTTTTCCTTTACAGTACTTATGTTTGTTTGTGATGAGCTTATACTTTGGGGTACCGATGTTTGTTTTCGGTATTTCCTTTATGGTCATGTAATGTTTAAGACATTTATCCTTGTATGCTTTGATGACACGCCATAATCACGCGTGACATTCCATTTACCAAAAATAGGTTGTTACAATTATGGTATCAGAGCCAAGGCTTCGACCTGTAGTCTCTCAAAACATGACATGTGATTAGTGGGTAGTCACTAAGGTCTTCCTAGAACTGACAGTCGGTTTTCATGTATTCATTGTTTTCATGCATTCATATATATGCCATTGTCGCACGTTTATGACTAAGTAATGGTTGGTACAGGACTGGCCCTATTTAGTCGCATGTGCTTTTATCGAAGCTTTTAACTTTGGGACTGACCCATTGGCGTCCCCTCGCCATGTATTAACTTTGGGACCGACCCAAGCTGTGATGCAAGCTTTCCTTCCTCAACTGAGGAACAAAATCAGGGCTGAGGTGCAGGCTGCCAACAATCAGCAATAGTACCCAGTACCTCCTCCTCCAGCAACATTGGTCACATGGTTGGAGAGATTCAACAAGCAACATCCTCGATCCTTCGAGAAAACTGATAGCCCCAGTGAAGCTGAAAGCTGGTTGTCTCACATTGAGAAGATATTTGATGCAATGGGCTGTGACCCCGTCTTCAAGTCGAGGTTGTCCTGTTTCAAGTTCTAAGGTGATGTGCTGGGATGGTGGAAGGAACTCAAACAGTCTAAGGGAGGTGACAATTGGGTGGCTGGTTTGACTTGGGCTCAGTTCAGGGAGTTAGCGATGGGACAGTTCTTCCCCAAGGCTGAGCAAAACAAGATGAAGAGGGAGTACCACGGAATCAGGCAGAGAGCTGGGGAGAACAACAACGAGTTCATGCAACGCTTTCTTCGTTTGGCTCGTTTTCTTGGCGCAACAGCAGGTACCGTTGAAGAGCAAGCATACGACTTCCGGTGGGCTCTTCGTACATCGGTCGCCAACAACTTGGTGTGTGCTACCTTCAACACGGTGGCACAAGTTGCCGATGCAGCACGTAAGCTGGAGATGCTGCATGAAAGAAAAGAGTTCGGGGAAGCAGAGAGACCCGAGAAGAGGTAAATATTCGTTATTCAGCGGTGAACATTCTGAATTCTTTCAGTATTAACCAATATTTATATTTCTCTTAAAAACGCATCTTTCAGGCACAAGACTGGGGACCGATCTCAGTCGGCTACTCAGCAACAGCCTACTCAGCCCAAGGGAAACGGTCAGACTCAAGACCGTTCTGCTACGGATATGCGCGGCGGTAATTATAATTACCATAACAACGCTGGAAACTCCAACAGCAGCAGGTCCTTACACTTACTCAATTACTTATGTTACATGCGATAATTTATAATTCTAACACATTAGCAATCCTCTACCAGGAATCATGGTAACGGGAGGGACCAGAACCAAAGAGGTTCACAGCCTAACCGTCCAGTTATCACTGGTATATCATCTTAATATTTTCCGCATTGTCCTTTTGTACCAATAAACCATGTCTCATGTATACTGTTCTTAACAAGCTCCCAGCCAACAAGGGCACCTGCTGGATGGTATACTCATCCTCTTTTCACTACCTGCAATCGTAGGCACCTAGGGCCATGTCGCCGCGACAGCGACGCATGCTACAAGTGTGGCCTTACTGGTCATCGCATGAAGGACTGCCGCAAGGGCGAGATGGAGGGCACATCTGGACATGCTGATTCCAAGCCGCCTCCTACTAGTGGACGCGTTTACACGACTTCTCGCGACCAGGCCAACAAGTCTATAGGTACCATCACTAGAATCTTATATTTGTATGGTCAAGCTGCATGTGTTTTATTTGACACGGGTGCTACTCATTCGGCCATTTCTACTGCTCATCCTAAGAATGTTAGGATATCCCCTATGCCATTAGAGAATGTACTAAAAATTTCCACGTCTTTAAGAGACTATGTACGCATAACCCATGTGTACAAGAGCCTTCCCTTAGAGTTTGTCGACAAGATTCGTCCTGTTGATGCACTTCCACTAGACATGAGTGATTTATACATGATATTGGGCATGGAATGGCTATCTAAACATCACACCACCATAGACTGCCATACATATCGGGTCATATTCGGTGATGCAAATGCACCAGAGTACATTCACAACGGGGTCGTACCTAGAAGGTCTGTACAAATCATATCAACCTTGCAAGCACGTGCATTACTTTCACATGGTTGCGAGGGCTATCTAGCTACTATTCATGACATGGATGCTGAATCTCCATCAATTCAGAATTAGCCAATAGTGTCAGAATTTCCAAACGTATTTCCAGAAGAACTTCCGGGCATACCGCCTGCACGTGAAGTAAAGTTTAATATCGAGCTCATCCCATAGCTGAGCCGATTTCCAAGGCTCCTTATCGCATGGCTCCCATAGAGTTGAAGGAGCTGAAGGACCAATTGAAAGAACTTCTGGAACGAGGCTTCATTCGACCGAGCGCATCTCCATGGGGCGCACCGGTCTTATTTGTGAAGACGAAGGACAGCAATATGCGTCTTTGCATAGATTATCGCGAGCTCAACAAGATCACCATCAGGAATAGGTATCCGTTGCCACATATTGACGACTTGTTTGACCAACTCCAATGGGACAAGCATTTCTCCAAAATTGATCTGAGGTCGGGCTATCATCAGCTACGGGTGAAAGAGCAGGACATCGCTAAGACTGCTTTCCGTACACGCTATGGGCACTACGAATTTGTAGTCATGCCATTTCGCCTTACCAATGCTCCAACTGTTTTCATGGATTTGATGAACAGAATCTTTCATGAATTTCTGGACAAGTTCGTCATTATTTTCATTGACGACATCCTGATATTCTCTAAGTCCAAGGAGGAACACCAAGACCATCTTCGTACAGTGTTACAGATTCTTCGCCAAAAGCAGCTGTATGCTAAATTCTCCAAGTGTGAGTTCTGGTTAGAAAAGGTGGCGTTCTTAGGTCACATTGTATCAGCAGAAGGAATCACCATGGATCTAGCAAAGGTTGAGGATATTACCAAGTGGCCAAGACCGACATCAGCAATGAAGTTCGCAGTTTCCTAGGCTTAGATGGTTAGTACCATAGATTCGTTGAGAACTTTTCCCGTTTAGCACTACCATTGACCAAACTGATGCGGAAAGGGGAGAAATTCGTCTGGACTGAAGAAAGAGAGAAGAGCTTTGAAGACCTAAAGCAGAAGTTAGTATCCGCACCGATTCTTACTCTCCCATCTGGTACTGGTGGATTTTAAATCTAAAGTGGTGCTTCAGGGAAGGGACTTGGCTGTGTTCTCATGCAACATGGGAAAGTGATCGCGTACGCTTCACGGCAGCTTAAGCCTTATGAGGAAAATTACTCTACGCATGACTTGGAGCTCGCAACAGTCGTGTTTGCATTGAAGATATGGAGGCACTACTTGTATGGAGAATCATGTGACATCTTCACAGACCACAAGAGCCTGAAGTACATCTTCAATCAGCGTGAACTGAATATGAGATAGAGGAGATGGTTAGAGATGTTGAAGGAGTATGACATTAATATGCAGTATCATCCCGTCATGGCGAATGTAGTGGCAGATGCACTTAGTAGAAAGTCTGGTATGATAACGACATTAAAATTGAAGAGGAAATTATAAGAGACTTGGAGCAACTAGACATCGAGATCATGGTACGAGGACAACACGGTTAATGGGCTAATCTTAGAGTGGAACCTAAGTTACTCTCTAGGATCAAGGAAGATCAGAAGGATGATGGTGAAATCTGGGCGATAATTCAGAACTTAGACGAAGACGATATCTTATGGTAGGGCATGATACTTTGTGTTCCTGATGATCAAGAACTACGGGAAGCATTGTTAGCCGAGGCTCATAGCTCCCCATTCTCCATTCATCCTAGTTCGACCAAGATGTACCACGAAATCAAGCAATACTTTTGGTGGAGTGGTATGAAACAGGATGTTGCGACTTACGTCTCCAAATGTCTTACCTGCCAAAAGGTTAAGATCGAGCATCAGCTATCTAGCGGTCTTCTACAACCGTTAGATATTCCAGAGTAGAAGTGGGACAAGATCACCATGGATTTTGTTACCGGTCTTCCGCAGACAAAGAGGAGGCACGATGCGATTTGAGTTATCGTTGATCGACTTACTAAGTCAGCTCATTTCGTACCGATCCGCAAGGATGATCCGGTCAGTAAACTCGCCGATACTTACAAGAAGGAGATCATGAGACTTCATGGTGCTCCTATTAGCCCTATATATATTAAGTCGGCCAAGAATGTAACAGGTCATCTTAGTCGTAAATGGTCTTGTATTGTATTAGGTTAGTCGGGAAAACCGGGCTTCGGCTTTAAGCTAATATTATATAAGTTAGGGGCGTAAGCCCAAGCAAAGCCAAGCCAGACCCAAGGAAACTAAACCCACGCCCCAAATGCCAAGGGTATATATACCATCTTCCATGTGTGGAAGAGGGTGTTGGTTAATTTACTTTCTCTTTCTAGTAAACATAAACCTTCCACCATCTCTCTTGTTACTCTCTCTACTTTTCTTCTCTTTCTCTCTCTAGAATCTTGTGTTATGGATTAAGTAGGATTAACATTTACTATCAAGAGCCTATTGTAGATAGGTGATTGAAGTTCGTGTGGTTTGTTTTATAGAGTTCGTGTGTTTTCTTCAATATATAGCTCGGATCATAAAAACTTTTTGCGTTTCCGTGGTTTTAGTGTGTAGACAAATCGACTACATAGGCGTGGTAGTGATTTGGGTTACTTGGTTTGGTCAAAAACGCAAAATTTTGTGGTGTTTGGCTTCATTTTTGGCTTGAAAACTCGAAAATCTACAAGTTCATCCGAGATCCACAATTTTAGGAACAATTTCGCAAATATTTGAATTATTGCGGAATTGTATCATACTTCTGGTATTGCGGAATCGAATCAATTCCCATGTTGCGGAATTTATGCCATTTTGTAAAATTATTGCTTTATTGCGGAATCTTCACATTATTGCGGAATTGATTCATCTCTGGGTATTGCGGAATTAGTGCTTTATTGCGGAATCTTCACATTATTGTGGAAATGTTTCATCTCTGGGTATTGCGGAATTAGAGCATTGTTGAGGAATCTTCACGAATTGCGGAATTATTGCTTTATTGCGGAATCTCTACACAATTACGGAATTGTGACACAATTGCGGAATCATTTGTTTTCTTGGTGATTGCGGAATCATAAGCTGTTTGTGATTGCGTAATTATAACTCCTTAGCAATTGCGGAATTATACATTGTTCCACATTGCGGAATCATTGCATACCAACATTGCGGAATCTTAGCCAATTTTTGTTCGAGCAATTTCTAGACTTAGCCACTATTTACACTAGTCTCAGAACATAGTTTACACGAAGATTAAAATTTTTTAGGTCAAGTAAATTCAAATTTTTTCCCCACTAGTTTTTTGGCTATTTCTAACTCAATTTCAAAATTGGCGATACAAAATTTTTTGGCTTACCGTTTGTCGGACTGAGGGATTTATTGTCAGACTGAAGATTCTCGGTACGCTACCAAATTTTAACCACACCTCATCACAACAAATCTACTAAGATCTGCAATTCATTCACAAGTATTCACCATGTCTAACAACAACATCAACATTGCGACTTCTAATCAAATTCGTTTGGAACAAGGTGGCAACGGTAATCCATCTGTGCTCACTGCTGGTTGCTACGTTCAATGGAGATCTCGTTTTCTCAGATTTCTCGACGGAAAAGAGAACCAAATTGCTCTTCGTCACTGCCTTGAGAATCCACCTCCAGTTTTTGAATTCAGACCAATTACCACACAAGCAGAGGATGGTACTTCATCAACTATACTAGCTACGGAGGATTTCGACACATGTTTTGCTGAGAAAAAGAAACTCTTCCAAGCTGAAGCTGATGCTGTAAACTTCATACTCACTAGAATTGATAACGATATCTATTCCACAGTTGATGCATGTCCTAATGCTATGGAAATGTGGAATTCAATTCATCGATTGAAGCAAGGTGAGTCGATCAATGTTCAAGATCTCGAGACTAATCTACTTTGGGAGTTTGGAAAATTCACATCTAAAGATGGTGAATCTATTGACTCATATTACTCGAGATTCTACAAAATGATGAATGAGCTTGTCAGAAATCAGTGCACCATCTCCAATCATCATGCCGATATTCAGTTTCTACTTCAACTCAAACCGGAATGGCAAAGGTTTGTGACTTTGGTTAAACAAAGGGAAGATATCAAGACGATCTCCTATCACAAACTTTATGATATCTTGAAACAACATCAGAATGAGGTGAATCAACTAAGGGCTGAAAAGGCAGAACGGTCAGCTAATTCTATTGCTTTTGTGGCTGCTACTTCAACAAAACCCGTTCCCCGTCAACAACCACCTACTCATTCCTCAAAGTCATCAAGCTCATCCACCAAAACTCTAGCTACTGCTAAACACAAAGCAAAAGCAATTGTCCCCACTCCACCTCCAAAGTATGACACTGAGTCAGATGGATACAGTAACGATGAACAAAATTCAAGGAACAAGAAGATTGAGGAACTCATGTCTCTACTCACCACAACTTATAAGAAGATCTACAAACCTACCAACAACAACCTTAGATCATCATCCAATGCTAGATATAAGGAAGTTGATCATGCACCTAGGTATGATTGTGATGCTAGGTATGATAATCAGAGGATGCTGAATCATGTTGGGGCTAGAGATACTATAGGCACTCCAGTGGTGCAGAAGACTGGGATTCAATGCTTCAACTGAAAGGGATTTGGGCACATGGCTAGGGAATGTAAGAAGCCAAAACGGGTTAAGGATTCGGGATATCACAAGGAAAAGATATTGCTGTGTAAGAAAGAAGAAGCAGGAATTACACTCACAGTAGATGAAGTTGACTGGCGTGATGACACTAATGATGAAGCCGATGATCAAGAGTTGGAGGCACATTATGTATACATGGCAAAGATTCAAGAAGTGATTCCAGATATTGCTGATACTTCTGGACCTATCTTTGATACTGAGCCAATTGCAAAGGTACCATCATATGATAACTATAATGTGTTTGCTAATGAACGACGACATCCTGAGCAACCCGAAAGCATCAATGGCACATATGTAATGGAAACGGAGGATAGCAACATCTCTACGGATTCACAGCATATGTGTAATGATGACGAAAATGCTACTCAGGATACTGACTCGGAAGAGGACCGTGATTTGCTTGCGTCTATTATTGATTCTTTAAAACGTGAAATTAATGAAAACAAAGAGGCTAATAAATGTCTGAAGCAAGCAAACACATCCTTAGCCGAGGAGATATACATGCTTAAAGAGTGTGATTATGTAAAAGAAGCTGATCGACGAGTTGTGATAGCTAATGGTTTGGTATATGAACGTAAGGTGCTCAATGAACAATAATGTTCTGATGTAACACACGAAATTCATATGTCAAAACAAAAGATATTGGACCTTGAAGAACAACTGCTGCTACATAAACTCTAGATTACTGAATTAGAGTCGGTTAACAAAGAACAAACTGAGCTTTATAAAACTCGTAAAGAAAAGGATATTGAAAAAAATTCTTGATTTGGAAAAGTGAGTCGACACGTTAAACAACATTGTTTACAAAACTGGCCAGTCTATTCAAACTATGAATATGCTCAATAGAAATATGAAAACGAGTTTTGTTAAGCCTTAATATCCCAAGAACGTTCAAACAATCAAGCCCGGTCTTTATGATATCGGTTGCTATAATGATAATCTTGCCCTTATGCTTTCCCCTAACTCTAAAGAAATCCTTCGCCGTGACGCTGAACGTCAATCTAACCTACATGACTTTATCATACCCTATGATTATACCGCATGGAATGAGAAACATGTCATTAACTTTGTCCCTAAAAGAGAACTTTCAATTGAACAAGAGTATTTTCCAAATATTCCACCAACGTATAATCACACGGAAACGAAAAGTTCTTCAAAAAGGAGTCTTAAAAAGCAGTCAATTTTGTTTGAAAAGCGAATTTTGGATGAAAAAAGTAAATGGGATGAAAAATGTAAAAGTGTTCAGCAATTTGAGTTTATAAAACAAGGGGTTCTAAATTTATACAAAGGTATTGTCGATTATGAAAAAGTTTCTAGAGATACTGTTTGGAATATTAAACCTCACCCACAAGTAGAAGTCGTCATTCAACAATTTATTGTCCCAACCATCGATGATCTTTCAAACACTGTGGAAATGTTATATAATGCTCTCACTGAGGAAATGACAACTGATTTAAGATATGTCAAATCTCTTGAAGATGAAGTTGCTTTTCTTCAAACTAAATTAAAGACACAAGATACCCATCTTTCTAACGAAATTGATCGACTTTCGCGAGAATATTATCGTATAGACCATCTGAACGTTATAGTTGTTGATAAATGTCAAAATCTTGAGGTTGAGCTTTCAAAAAAGGTTGAGTCATACAAAGAACTTGAGAAAAGATTTTTAATCTTGAGAAAAGTTTTCACACCCTTGAACTTGCTTCACAAAGTGATGATCAATCTCATAATCATCAAAAATGTCGCGAAATGGAAGCATCTTCATTTCGTACTTTAAATGAAAAAAGATTTTGCGATAAATGATTTGAAAGCTCAACTACAAGAAAGAGACATAGAAATCAGTGAGTTACAAAAGCTCATTGTGAAACTGAAAGGAAAGTCTGATTTTGGTAAACCATCCGCTGTTCGTCAACCAATGCGGTTAAATGCCCTAAATCATCTATTTTGGGAAAAACCCCACAGACTTTGCCTAAACTTAGAAATGATAACAGCACAAATGTGATAGAACCAGGAATGTATAAGATGAACACTAGGCCCACTCAAACTGGAACATCGCGGTTACCTCAGAATTCTAAGAAAACTAATCAACGCGTATCTTATTCTACAGGAGTAACTCCCACTACTAGCGTTAGCGGACCACAGATTAAGAGCACTTGAATGCAAAATAGAGTCATGCCTAACAATAGTCAAGGGAAGAAGATGGAAGTAGAAGACAACCGTAGGAATTTTAAGTTTTCTAAGAATAAAACGTCTGTAACTGCATGTAATGACAGTTTAAATATTAAGACTTCGAATGTTAAATTTGTCTGTGTTAAATGTGGCAAATGTGCTCGTACTTTTAATCATGATTCTTGTGCTTTTAATCATAATGGCGTGAATGCTAGAACTAGGAAGCCTATTCTTGTGCCCACTAGTACTAGAAAACCCACAAGAACCGTGAACCAATCCGTTGTCCAACCACTTAAGAAACTAAGTGCGTTAGAATCCAGTAATCTGCGTAAACAAAACAGGTTAAAGAAGCTTTATGAGAACATGATTAGGACATGTACACGGGGGTACTCGAAATTTACACCACCCGGATACAAATGGGTACCTAAGACAACCACTATATTAATAGGGACCATGAATGTTAGCTTTCCTCTAGAATCTACATCTAGGTCTACTAATATTTTGGAACCCACTGCTATCACGGGCTCCCATTTGTCAAAATCTACATTGTCTCCTAAATCTTATGCAACTCGTCGAGATCGTTCTCAAGCTTCTAATTAACTCCGTGGAGAAGTTTCGGGGTACGGTACGGTTTGTAAATGATTAGTTTGCACCGATACTCGGATATGGAGATTTGGTTCAAGGTAATATCACGATAAAACGGGTTTATTACGTGAAGGACTGAATCACAATTTATTCTTCGTTGGTCAATTTTGTGATGCGGATTTGGAAGTGGCGTTTCAGAAAACTACTTGATATGTTAGAGACTACGGTAGGAATGACCTTCTTACAGGTTCTCGTGGTTCTGATCTCTATACAGTAACCCTTCAAGACACACCTTCAACAAATCTAATTTTCTTAATGGCGAAAGCTTCAACCTCTCAAGCATGGTTATGGCATCAATGATTGTCACATCTAAACTTTGACACCATCAACTTGCTTTCGAAGAATGATATTGTGACCGGTCTTCCTAAGTTAAAATTCGTCAAAGACCATCTTTGTTCATCTTGTGAGTTGGGGAAAGCAAAAAGAAAGTCTTTCAAAACAAAGACTACCCCAAGCTCAAAAGGACGATTGGAACTTCTACACATGGATTTATGTGGTCCCATGCGTGTAGAGAGTATTAACAGGAAAAGGTATATTCTCGTGATTGTTGATGATTACTCTAGATACACATGGACTTTCTTCTTAAAGTCCAAAGATGAAACACCGGAGGTTCTCAAAAACTTTCTCAAGATGATACAACGCAATCTTCAAGCTCAAGTCTTAACGGTAAGAACGGATAGGGGTACTGAATTTTTGAACAAGACTTTGGAATCTTATTTTAAAGAAGAACGCATCGAACATCAAACGTCTATTGCTCGAACTCTTGAACAAAACGGCGTTGTCGAAAGACGGAGCCGTACTTTGGTTGAGGCAGTTCGAACAATGCTTTCTGCATCAAAGTTACCATTATTCTTCTGGGTTGAAGCAACTGCAACTGCCTGTTATACTTAAAATTGTTCTCTCATAATCCCTAGACATGACCAAACACGTTACCACATCATCAATGGCAGGAAACCTACTGTTAAATTCTTTCACGTATTTGGATCTTTATGCTACATTCTTAAAGACGGTGAGAATCTCGACAAGATGAAAGAAAAAGGTGATGCATGTATCTTTGTAGGGTATGCTACCTTGTCGAAAGGATATCGAGTTAACAACAAGAGAACATAGATTATTGTTGAAAAAATTCATGTGAACTTTGACGAATTGCCACATATGGTACTTGAACACAACAGCTCAAGTCCCGCTCCTCAATGTCCAGCAATGGCACCTACACAAAACAGTGTACGTCCCGTGCAAGAATGTCAATAAAGTACTCCTACAGCAGACACGACGGATACAACACAAATGAATGAGTTGGTTGATTTATATGATCCAATGTTTGAAGAATATTACTATGGAAACAATCATGTTGTGTCAAAGCCTTCCGCTGTCAATACTGTTGATGCACCCGCACAAAGTCAACAAGACATAACTGCATCTACTTCAGCAACCGTTTCTAAAGAGACAATTCCGTTAGATACTCAACAAACTCAAGAAACTGTCATACAACCAACATCACCAACCATCAATGCTGAGGGAGGAAACAACAATCAAGCAGTCGATTCACAACCTGACGAAGATGAATTTATCAACCCGTTCGGTACACCGGTATGCGAAGTCGGAGAGTATTCTACTCAACATGTTGATCCATCCAACATGCATACATTCTACCAATGATATCCATCCACTCACCATTGGACACGTGATCATCCATTAGAGAAAGTCATTGGAAATCCTTCACAACCGGTTCGAACACGCAGACAACTCGAAACCGATGGTGATGTGTGTATATATGCACTCATCGTGAGTTCAACTGTACCTACAAACATCAAGCAAGCCATGACTGATCATGCGTGGATTGAATCAATACAAGACGAAATTCATCAGTTTGAACGCCTATATGTTTGGGAAAATGGATCTGCAAAAAACAAACTGGATGAAGAACAAACCATCATCAAAAACATATCTCGTCTTGTGGTTAAGGGATACCGTCAACAAGAAGGCATAGACTACAATGAATCATTCGCTCTAGTTGCTCGTTTGGAAGCTGTTAGGATATTCCTTGCTTATGTTGTACATAAGGGCTTAACGGTTTTTCAGATGGACGTTAAAACTGCTTTTCTCAACGGTCATTTGAAGGAAGAAGTGTATGTGAATCAGCCGGAAGGATTCATCGATCCTCATCATCCTGACAAAGTCTATCGTCTCAAGAAGGCTGTATATGGACTTAAACAAGCTCCAAGGGCATGGTACGAAGAACTATCAAACTTTTTAGTTTCCAAAGGATTTTACAAAGGTTCTATTGATCCTACTCTCTTTACTAATAAACATGGGGATGACATACTACTGGTGCAAGTTTATGTTGATGACATTATTTTTGGTTCTACGAACCCAAAACTTTCAAAATGTTTTGAAAAATTAATGCACAACAGATTTGAAATGTCAATGATGGGGGAGCTAAAATTCTTTTTAGGCCTCTAGATTCATCAGTCCCCACGTGGTATCTTCATTAACCAAGCTAAGTATGCTCAAGAGATACTTAAAAAGCATGGTATGACCTCATGTGCTCGCGTTGGTACACCATTGTCGACCAAATCCCTAGACGCTGACTTGTACTCGTATCCCGTAGATCAAACGTGATATCGCAATATGATCGGGTCACTTATGTACCTTACAGCCAGCAGGCCTGATATTCATCATGCCACATGCTATTGTGCACGATATCTAGCCAGACCTACTCAAAAGCACCTCAAAGAGGTTAAAAGGATCTTTCGGTACCTTAAGAATACCATTCACATGGTACTCTGGTATCCGAAGGAAACCGGCTTTCATCTAACAACTTTTTCAGATTCTGATCACGCAGGTTGCCTTGATAGTTGAAAAAGCACTTCTGGTAGCGTACAATTTCTAGGGGAAGATAAGCTTGTGAGCTGGTCGTCAAAGAAGCAGGATTGCACTTCGCTCTCATCAGCTGAAGCAGAATATGTGGCTCTATCCGCGTGTTGTGCTCAAGTCCTCTGGATGAGAACTCAACTCACGGATTATGGCTTCCACTTTGATAAAATACCTATGTATTGTGACTCAAAGTCGGCCATAGCCATCTCTTGCAATCCGGTTCAACACTCCCGTACCAAGCACATCGCAGTCAGATATCACTTCATCAAGGAACAAGTGGAACGTGGTATAGTGGAATTATACTTTGTCAGAACTGAGTACCATATAGCAGACTTGTTTACAAAATCCCTATCACAAAATAGGTTTCAGTATCTCGTTGGCCGTCTTGGTATGAAGCATATGACTCCAGAAGACTTGGAGGTTTTGGAAAATGAAGCTGCTTGATATTCTCTCCTAATGACTTCTAAGCGCATCATAACTTAGGACTCGGACCTCAAATAAGGAAAGTTTATCACGGACGATAACTTATCCTTCTCAACGAGAAATTCATATTTCTCGGTCATGAGCTTCTCATAAAAACATTCAAATTTTTAAGTTCATGAAAAACGACTTCTAAGTAAATGTCAGCTTAGAACTCGAACATCAACTTAAGGAAAGTTTATCACGGATGATAACTTATCCTTCAAAACGGGAAATTTGTTTTTCTCGGTCATGAGCTACTCACAAAACAATCAAAGTTTTGAGCTCATGAAAAACAGACCCGAAAGGGAAGTGTACGTTTCAGTGCGCTTTCCCTATGCAATAGAAGAGAAGTCTTCTATCCTAATTATTTTAAAACCGTTGAACACAATTTTCCAAGAATTTCTCAAAAGGTTTTTCTAAATCTTTCAAAATTGTGTGTTCAACACTCCCTTCCTCATAATGTGGTTTTTATATCTCAAAATTGTCATATGTTATTTTGATCAATTTTTGAGGGGGAGCGTTCTAAAATCAAGCAACACATTTTGAAAATGGTTTAAAACTGTCATAAGTAATAAAATATATCGGACAAGGCATCTCAACTCCGTACCTCAACATATTTTGTGGTGTAGTTTTTCAATATTTTCAAATTTTTGTTTTAAGACACACATATATTGTTGAGGGGGAGCATCCCGACTGAAAAGTTCCATGATTCATGCATGCACACATGTTTCTCTCCCAATCGGTTTTCAAAAATTGTCATATTTTAATCAATTCGTATCTCTAATATTCTATTTTTATATTAGAGATAGGGGAGAAAATGTGATTAAAATGTAATATATATTGCAACATGTGATCTTAAAGACTCAAGTGCAAAACTTTCCTTCACATGCTAAACCATTTCGTATATCGATGCATGTGTGTAGGGGGAGCTTTTCGAAAATGTAAAACTTTCAGAATGTTAAAAGTTTTGATTATTATCAAGCACTTTGAATTGTTTTCAATTGTTTTATGGTTACGATCAATACCCAAAACAACCTACTATCCACGATGGAACGTTGGAGTCAAAAGGTGGTTTAGGATAGGAAACTAAGTCCTATGATCCAACCAGAGCCGGATGGATCTACCCAAGGACATTCCATAGCTAGAAATAGTTGTCCTTAGGAAAGATGGAGCTGAATGAAGCTGAATGCGGACCAATTACTTAAGTTAGCACTGGAATAATCACAACAAGGTGCTAGTGATGACGTACTGGTAAGCATTGAAGGAGTTGAATATTCTATGCAACTTAGGCAGAAACCGGGTTAACACATCTTTTGAAGACAAGTGTCATGGACCCAGTGATGCGATGTACAAACCTTCCCCAGCCATTCGAGTTTCTCTCAAAAGAAACTTGTCCCATTGTCACGGAGATCAACACGTATCTATTGACTTTCTCACTCCGAGTTAGTTAATATTGAAAAGGTGGCAGTCTGCTCCAGCCTCCGATTACCAAAATGCATTTATCGAGTCTAGAGCCAAAAAGAGACCAATCTATCATCTCATTAGGACACAATCGAGTCCTACGCATTATATCCTTGTGATATTGCCAGAACATCTGAGTGATACGAATCACAATGAAGATGGAAATCCTTCTTGAGCCAGCATCAAACAAGCTCATGGTAGGTAACTTGTGCGATTCTACACGAATCAAACTTGTGAGAACTGGAAAGCAACTAAGTTTGGATTCTTAATTGATTCAAACTTGATTCCAGGTTTCTTCGCGAAGTCGTGTGATCTTGCCAGAACATTCAGAGTGACACTCATTAGAGTTCACAGTGACGAATGGAAATCCTTCCAGTGTCAACATCAAACAACACTGCGGTAGGTAAATCGCAAGATTCCTTATGAATCAAGCTTGTGACAAACTAGAAAGAAACAATGGTGCGATTCTTATAGAATAAAACTTGTTCCAAGAATTCTGAGTTGACAACTCTAATCAGATGGATAATTTATCGTTATGATTTATGTTCGCAGTCTGCTTTGAGACGGTCGAGTAAAGAGAACTGGCTACTACCGCCGGGAAACCCTGTTAAGGAGGTTCTTAATCAAATCTACCCTATCACAGGTACGGTATCTGATACCGTCTAACAGTCTTCACCGACCGGAGGTAAAACGCTACCGAGTTAGGATGAAATGTTCAAAGCCATTTTATCCGTGTCTATATATGTTGCTGCATATCAAGAAGGTGGCGTAGCTATGTACTAACTGATGTCGATTCAGAAGTCACAAGAGCACAAGATGGCGATAATCAAGATACCTAAGAATGTAAGAATGGAATAGGTCATCTTAGTCACAAGGAACACAAGATGGAGATCTCAAGCACTCAAAGTCAAAAGACAAAGGCTCAAGATAAATATCACAAAACCATGAAGGAACAAAGCCGTTGCAAACAAGATCAAGACCAAGATACAAGACCAAAGAAGGAAGATCACCTCCACAAGAATGTATTCACTCAATCATCTTATGCATATAAAGATGACCGATATATTAGGGGATATTTAGCCCTATATTTATTAAGTCGAACAAGAATGTAATATGTCATCTTAGTCATAAATGGTCTTGTATTGTAATAGGTTAGTCAGGAAAACCGGGCTTAGACTTTAAGCTAATATTGTATAAGTTAGGGGCGTAAGCCCAAGCAAAGCCAATCCCGGCCCAATGAAACTAAACCCACGGCCTAAATGCCAAGGGTGTATATACCCTCTTCCATGTGTGGAAGAGGGTGTTGGTTCATTTACTTTCTCTCTCTAGTAAACATAAACCTTCCACCATCTCTATTGTTTCTCTCTTACTTTTCTTCTCTTTCTCTCTCTAGAATCTTGTGTTATGGATTAATTGGGATTAATAGCTCCATCCAGCATCGTCTCGAATAGAGATCCTCGTTTCACTTCGCGATTCTGGAAGAGTCTGCAGAAAGCTTGGGGTACAAATCTTAAGCTTAGCACGACTTTTCATCCTCAAACAGACGGGCAATCGGAGCGAACGATTCAGACATTAGAAGACATGTTGAGGTCATGTGTGTTGGAATGGACAAGAGATTGGGACGATTACATCTGTTTGGTAGAGTTCTCATACAACAACAGTTGGCACGCTAGCATCAAGTGTGCTCCATTCTAGATGTTGTATGGCAGAAAGTGCCGAGCCCCAATCTGCTGGGATCAGGTTGGCGAGTGAACACTTGAAGGACCAGAAATGATAGAGTTGACCAACGAGAAGGTCGCTGTAGCTAAGAAGAAATTTCAAGAAGCACGATCACGTCAGAAGAGTTATGCCGACAAGCATCATAGGGATTTACATTTTAAAATACGAGATCACGTCTTTCTTAAGTTATCACCGGCACGTGGCGTTAAGCGTTTTGGAATCAAAGGGAAGCTCAGTCCTCGATTCATCGGACTGTTTGATGTCATTGAGCGGGTCGGTGAAGTATCTTATTGTTTAGCGTTACCCCCACAGCTTTCTCACGTTCACGACGTTTTCCATGTGTCCTTACTCAGAGGGTACAAGTATCATCCCCTTCATATGGTTCAGTATCCACTGGAACAGATTCGTGAATATCTTACATTCATAGAGGAACCCGAACGAGTTCTTGACAGACAAGAACGAGTCAAGAGGAAGAAGACGATTCCATTCGTCAAAATCCTTTGGAGGGACCATACCGAGCGGGAAGCCACTTGGGAGACCGAGGAGTCTATCCGGACTTCTTACCCTCATTTCAAGTTTTGAATTCGGGTATGTTCCTCTTTTTCAGTTACTTTATCTATAATTCGGGGACAAATTATTCTTTTTAGGGGGGAAGAGTTGTAAAACCCGCATGCTTTTACCATGAACAGTACACTTATAATCGTATGTACATGATTAAAACATTCCTTTTATAACATGAATACGTTTCACGAACAGAAATTACAAGAACTACGTACGTGTTATTACACGATAAGTATTAAGTATGTATAAATGCACGATAATTATTATCAATAATAACTAAAATCACAAACATGAAATCATGAAAGTAAGAATCACGAACGCATAATTATGTATTTACGTAATTATTATTAAGACTACGTACAAGTATATATAATAACACGAATATTTAATAACAACGAAACGTAAATACGATCAAACGAACACGTAAATAATTGAACAAGGAAAAACTACGGGTTTCCCTTTGTGGGCCCTACTAGCCGCGGCACAACAAGGAGAGGGGGCCCAGCCCATGTTTATTTTTACTAAAAAACAAATATGGAAAACAATATCCATTCACAAAAGAACTTTTAGAAAAATTAAAACCCTAATCTCTCTCTCTCTTCCTTTGGCCGATGAAAAAGAGATTTTGTATACCCTTTTTTATTTGTATTTATCGTTCCTCGACTCACCCGAATTGATTTCCAATTAAACGCTTACGACTAAACTTTGTTCTTGGTAACTATTACTTGGTATTTAAATCTAAGAACTATATAATTTTAAGAACTATTAAAAATTAAGCTAATAAAAACCTTTAAAATAAAAACTATTTTAATCTAAATTAAAAATTAAACTAATTTAAATGACAACTAATCTATATAAACTAATTTTAAAAACAAAATTTGACTTTTAATAAAACTTAAAAATTAAATTAAGACTTTTAAAAACTTTAAATGAAAAATATATTTTAAAATAAAACTTAATTAAAAACTATTCTAAAGACTTTTACGTAAAATAAAAACTTTTAAATAAATAAGAAAAACTATTTCGAATTAACAAAATAAAATGAAAACAAATAAAATATTTTTTTGTCTTTTTGTATTTTTTTATAAAAACTAAATAAAATAATAAACTATTTAAATACTTTTTAAATAAACTTAAAACTTAATTAAATCTAATTTAAAATAACTGCCATTAAAAATCTAATCCTATATTAATTTAAAAGTGTGAATGATAACACAAAAAGAGTGATAGCTGAGTTGGTTGGGGCGTTTGGTATGTAAGCGAGAGGTCCAGGGTTCGAATCCCTGGACAGACGAAGTTTATGCTATATTTTTTTTTTTAGATAAAATTTAACCGAACAGTAAATAATAAAATTAGCTTTGAGAGATTAAGATTAAACTGAAATTTGCAGGTAATAAAACGGGAGACTAAAATTAAATGGAATTAATCTTTTCATTAATTTAAAGAAAAATTACAATACTGAAAATTAAAATTACAAGATTAAATCTAATCTATTTTGCAAAAATTAAAACTAATTTAAATCCTACTCCTAAATTAATTTAAGAAAACTGAAAATTAATTTAAAGCTGCCTGGTTACAAGATGTGGGTGGGGTTTTTATAGGCAAACCCTCAAGCCATTTTGATTCTCCTTGGTGCCTACGGCATGAAATCTTGGCCGTTCTTCTTGTTTCTCTTTCTTCTTCACTTGATCGAACGGCTGGGAATCTTATCCTTCACGCGGATTGCCCTCGTGGCGTAAAGTGATGTGAGGACCACCTTGTTGTTACTCCGGTTTTGAAGGTGATTTAATATAGGATGTGTAATACACGCTCCATAGATCATAAACATGTAAAAACCCCTAAAAACTAGTGGGTAAATCTTAATCTAGGGTTTGGGTAAAAGTGTTGAAAGTGGCTGCGTTTGTTTAGGAGATGGGAGAGAAAGAAGTGATTTTTTTCTTGTTTTAATCGAAGTTAATGGGGAGGGGGATAGTAAAAACGTTTTTATTAAAAATGAGTAGGGGAAGATAGAGTGTGAGTGAGTTGCACGGTAAGATTGGGTGAGGTTGAGTGGAGTAAAGTGAGGTGAGGGTGTAGGATATAACCGTGTGGGTGGAGTAAAGTTAAAAGGGAGTGAAGACACGTGGGGAGTGGGTTTATGTTGACCAATTCTTTGTTTATCCCATCTTTCCACCGTCTCATTATACAAGTAAAATAAATTTTCTTTTTAAAACAAATCGTCCAATGTGTTGACCAGCATTCTCAAGTGAAAAGTTTATTTCACTTTTTATTCTTTCCACTTTGCATCAAATTGGGCCTGGGCTTAATCCTTCCATTCCGTCCCATGATTGATTGTTTTTGGCTTGGCCCAACTTCATCCGTTCTTTTTTTGTCAATTTGGGCCGTGATTTGGGCTTTGTCCCAAAACTTTATCCAATATTGGGCTTTCAGGCCCAATAAGCAATTGTGGGTCCCACTTGTCTCAATTATCTTCATAAATCATTAAATCCACTAAAATAAGCTCGATTCCAGCTTTCTTGTTCATTTCTTCAAAGTCGTGTCGGTTTAGCCGGTTTTCGTGGCTTTGGTCACACTTATACCCTTTTGACTTTGTCTTCGTCTCTTTTTTGGACTTTTCTTCGACATTTGACCGTGAAATCCCGTGTTTTCTCTTCTTTTGCTCATTTGTACCTATTTAATACACAAAACACAAAACCACGCGTAATTCCGACATTTATGATATAAAACACATGATTAGGTCTTGTTTTTCCTTGATTTTAGTGGCAAAAGGATAAGTGTTTTCACACTTATTAAATCCCCTACACTTGACCATTGCAATGACCCCATGCAATGCATTATTTTAAAACATAAAGCTACATTTTTCTCATAATTAATTCATCTCGGCCTTTATTATTATTTCTACTACTATTATGATGAAAAGATAAAAACTTTTAAGGAAACAAAAATTAAATGATTATTTTATTAACTTGGAAATTATTTGATGGAAGAAACTCGTAAAGAAATCTAAGACTTAGATTAGGGCTTTGGTGTCATGAATATTAATCACCCTCAAGTTTCACGTTCCCCATACCAAGCTCAAAAACGAGATCATTGTTATTACAAGTTAGCACACTAACACTTGCTCATGTGGTTTAGTTAATCACTTAGACCCCCTTATTCCTACGGTGTATCTCTTGTATTTTATTTTTGTCTTGAATGATCACGAGGATGCATTTTTGACTTATTTCGATAATTATTAAGGCCGAAAATAAAGTGGGACGATTTAATCGATAGTTAGCTAAAGGACAAAATCTTTTAAAACGGCTTCTCGAAACCTCATAAAGTTCATATATTGGCATAACTTGTTTCACGATTTGAGACCTTTCTCGGACCATATTTGGCTTGTACTTCAAACTTCAAATCTTGAGAGACGATCTTGAAATTATGGTCTTCTCTTCATTTTGGTATACATCTTCATAAGGAGTGAAAGATGCTTCAAACGTTGACCACGACTTCTTCATTTATCCTTGTAAAACCCGTATTTAAAAACCAGGATATTAAATACGCAGTTAATTGTAATAAACTATTTAAGTATTAATTATTAGACAAGAGATATAAACGCAGAAATTAATTACGTTATCCCAGTTTATTTAAATACTATAATATTACAGTTTAGTCAGATAATAATTATTCAGTTTCAGAAAATATTACGTATTCATTATTATTATTCAGAAATAATTAAACGTTAACGATAATTACGCCGGCTCAGTTTTATTTAAAACGTCGCGTAATTTATTATTTCAGAAAATAATAAATAGTAATTAGTCTAGTATTATATAAATAATAATAATTATTCAGTATTACGTAGGTAATTCGTTCATATAATAAAGACTACGTTTCAGAAAATTAAAACACGATCACGAGCTTTACGTAGATAATTTAAACGCGAAAAAAAAAGAAAAGAAAGAAAGAGTGTTTTACTCTTTTGGGCCGGGTTAGTATAAAAAAATAAAAGAAAAAGAAACTTGGGCTTTTTGGCCCAGCCCGGTTTAAAATAAAACACAGGAACATAAATATGCCCTCCTATTCACTTGCACGACACAAAAAAAAGGAAGAACAGATTAGGGTTTCTTGTTGTGCCGCCAGTTTTAGAAAAAAAAAAAGGGATGCGAGCCTTGTTTCAGTCAAGAATGGTGTATGCTCATCCTTCCATTTTAAATTCGTGTATGTGCATCGCTCCCTTTTTCTTTTCCTTCCAGTTATCACGAATCTATAACAGTAATCTAATCTTAAGGGGATCGGGTTTGTATGGCTGGACAAGAACCGAGACATCACCAGTCTCGGTGGTATGAATTTACTGACCAACCGAGACACAGTCTCGGTGGTGTTCTTTTGGCCAGCCGCGAACAGAAAACCACCCCGTCGGGTGTGTTGTGGTTCAAGAAACCAAGACCAAGAAGTCTTGGTGGCCTCAGCCCCTGCCCAGCCGTGACCCACACAGGGGCGGCTAGGGCCAGGTTCGACCTAGGGGTGCGTTTGGGGGCTGCGTAAAAATAAAGGGGCGTTTGGGACTAATTCGCAGCAGGGGCGTTTGGGTCTGTCAGAAAACAATGAAAACAGTGGGAACTTATAAGTAGCAGTGGGAACTTGTAGACAGCAGTGGGAACCGTAACCAAAACAGTGGGAACTTATAAGTAGCAGTGGGAATTTATAGATAGCAGTGGGAACTGTATGCAAACAGTGGGAAAATATAAAAGCAGTGGGAACTTAAGACAGGCAGTGGGAACCTCGAAACATTTAAATTGGTAAATTAGTTATAAATGAGTTTATAAATTAATTAATTATATTGTCAAAATTTATTTAATCTAATTAAATAAATTAAATTAAGCTTTATCATGTTTATCCTATTTAACCTATGATTTACAAATAATTTTATTTAAAGATATTAAATTGGAAATATTTTAAGATATGAAACTTTCAATAATAACGAGTTACTATGTATGGTAATACCGGGGTATACATTTTACGATAATCAGAAATACCGAATACATTAAATCAGTAATATTTACGAACAGTCAGAACTTATCAGATTATATACGATCAGTATTGCAAGAATAAATTAAATCCAATGAATACAGTTAAGAGCAGTAAAATTTATAACATCAGTCAACTTATTTTCGCGTCCGTTATTTATGTAGTATCCGTGAAGTCAGATTCGATCCGTCAGCTTTCAGTCTTATTTCAGTACTGGACACGAGGTAAGGATTTTCCGTCCTTTCAGTAAGGACTTTCTTTTATGCATGATTAGGATTCCCCGTCTGCAGCCAAATGTTTTCCCCAATATATGTTTAAGTTTATCAGTAATCATGTTAATAACGAAATAAATTGCCTGAGCATTATATACAAGCACGACCAGTTTATGTACTAGTTACGGAGGTACCGTAACCACGGCACTAGAGGCACCGGTGTCGTGACTCACATGCAGGAGAGTGATATCCTGCATCGTCCCACTCAGCTCAGCTTGGCCATTTTATCAGTATTTTTAGTGGGGCGTATGGATGCATCCTAGGCTTATAAGTGTTTCATGTTATCAGGGTGAATGTGGTGTGTGCTCTACATCCTTCACATTGGAGCTGATCCCTCCACCCAGCACAGTTATTTAGAGGTCACCCCTCTACAGCATGACGAGGTCACCCCTCCAGTTATTCATGCACGGTTGTTACAGCACGTGACCTATATAAGCTCTGGCAAATAAAATACAGTAAATGCATGTTTTCAGAATTAATAGTTATATTTCAGTATCAGTATATATGAACCAGATTGCTCAGATTTTATGCAGAGTTCTACCACATGTTTCATATCAGTCTTACAGTTTCTGTATTCTATCGCCTGTTTCATTCAGTATATTCTTATCATGCTTTATATCCGTTCACTGAGCGTTATGCTCAGCAGTAGTTCCTTTCATGTTCTAACGGCAGGTACATCAGGATGCTTTTAGGATTCTAAGAGCATGTGCATTTGGATGGAAGCTACCCGAACTTCTTACTTTATGCATTTCTTATATTATTCTGCTTATTTGGACATTGTTTAGTCCTTTCTTTCAGTATTTTATATTTCATGTTTTGGGCTTATGTTTAGATTACCGAAGTTTGATTCCGGTATTTCCTTTATGGTCAGTTAATGTTTTAGGACATTTACCTTATGCTTTGATGACACGCCATAAATACACGTAACGGTCCACTTATCCAAGTGGGGTGTTACAATCCTCTTCTTTATTTAGGATTTTGATATACAACGATCCGCCTCCTTTTCGGACTTGGATCTATTTATCCTCATACCTTGTTAGGGTCTTTTTGGATAGACTTCTCCATGATCTTTAGGGGAGTGATTGCTTCTCGTCGTGTGTCTTGATCCTTCATATTGATTTGGATTAATGATCTTCACATCATCTTAGGATCTTTAGCAAAAAGTGAATCCTCATGCCTTGTTAGGGCCTTTTTGGACTCGGGTATCCTCATACCTTGTTAGGGTCTTTTTGGATAAGCCAATCTTCGCGTCCCGTTTCAATAAGTTATGCCTTGGCTATGAACTCTAATTAATACCGAGCAACTTTTAAACGATCTTGTGCTAGAAGCTAAGTAACCTTTTAAATCGTACAACCTTATTTATTGCAAATATATTTATTAACAAGTGATGGGAGAAAAAGCTCATAACTAACTCACATAAGTTAATGAAAGAATACCGAACTTATAATTAACTCTATCATCTCTCGTTCTCCACAATTTAAAATCTCAAAGAATGAGACTCGTGGATGCTTAGCCTAATAAACCAATTAAGGTCCATATGGTTAAGGATACTAACTAGAGTAAACTTAGATAAGTAAACTCGGGTTGAGTCAAAATATTCACGACGGGCCTAATATATCAAAGATATCTAAACTTGTTAAAACCATTTTATTTATTTATTTATTTTTGACTTTATCATTGAAATGAAAATTATTTATACGATGCGAAAATAAAAGGAAAGAAAATAAATGAAAATACTACAAGGCCAAAATAGATCAAAAATTTGAAAAACGTTGAAAATTTTAAAAATTTTCCGGTAAAATGGGGTCAAATTCATGGAAAAGGCCACTAAAATTTCGATAGAAATCCCCCCTACACTTAAGATAAACATTGCCCTCAATGTTTAAGCATGTGGGAGAATAAACTCCCCTACACTTAGGACATTGAGTGCGTTGTTTAAATCGAGCTAAGGACGGGACAACTAAAGTGATTACATTTATTTATAAACAAGATTGAATCACAATAGCAAAAACTTATCGAAGGAACCGGGTACACGGGTAACACGGGAACACGGGTCTCGTCAAAAGTACCAAAAGTGGATCATCAAAGCACATGTCCCTGCACACAATCACCATACACAAACAAACAACCTACACGGCTCCCCCTACACTTATTGTAGAAAATAGATAAAAGATAAAAAATAGATCATCGGGTTGCCTCCCGAGAAGCGCTTGTTTTTGTTAACCGAGTCACGAGCCTGACTCGACCCCGAATTAAATGGTCCATGGGGAAGCCTCGAATGTGATACCGGGATCAAAGATCTTGTCCTCGGTCCCGGAGGAACATAATAATTGAGAGGCAGGAGGATAAGTCATAGAAGGTAGAAACGTCCTCTCGACATAAGAAAAGTAAGTGAAGTCGTGATCCACGGGAGGTGGGGTGGGTAAAGGAGACAAATTGTCATCCCCCAAAGACATAGGATGGTCACTATTCGGCAAAGCCGTAAAGGTATCAATCATAGAGTGGTCAATGTCACCTCCCGGGTCAAAACACTCATCCTCATTTCCCGGTGTGAAATGAGGAGAGTAAAAGCGATACATCACTTGCTTGGGTGTGTACGCTGATGAGATGGCATTTATACATGATCTCATCGTTCTTTTCGGGCTTTAAATGCATAAAAATGTCATAAAATACCATATATGCTTGTGTTTGTTTACTTGTGTATTTTAGGTATGGATATCGTGAAAAAGACAAAAGATCACAAGTTACAAGGAAAAACGGACACGAGAAACGAAGCCGTACAATGAACCGGGCCCTAATCATGGAATATTCAACAAATACCCTTGAAGACTTGAAGACAAACAAGATTGATCCTCCATTAATGAAGAAATGACACTTAAAACCCTTGTATATTGATAATTACAAGTTTGGTCCCTTAAGTTTGTCAAAATTGCAAAAAGGTCCTTCAACTTTGAAGAAATGACAAGATTGGTCCCTCAACAAAATCAATTTGTCATTTATGGTCCCTCATGAAGATTAAGAAGCAAAGAAGACCTTTGAAGATCAAGATTGCCCAAGATCAGCCCTTGAAATTACTCAAAATGGCAAAAACAATCCTTTGAAACCTATTTCTAAAGTTTGGTGCCAAAAGTGTAAAAAGGTGAAAGATATTAACAAAGCAAAAACGGGTTTTAGGGCTGAAAACTTGATTTGCCAAAATTCTCAAAAGATAAGGGCTGAAGTTGCATACTTTCAAACATTTAAACCTCAAAACGCGCCAAACACTCTTATTTCCCCTAAAAACGGATCAAAGGAGTTACTGTGCTCCTTTTACACCTCCAGTTTTCACCTCAACTTAAACAAGGGTAAAATGCAATTAATCTTGCACACACTTGATTCACACCCACTGAAACCCATCCCACGCACAAAAACCCCAATCCCACGCGTGTGGACCCTACCCCCAAATTCCCATTCCACCAATAAGAACACGCCTTGGTCCCCAAGTCTTATGACGTGTCCAATATCAACAGTGGAGATGCATTGCTTCATCACAACGCAAAAACAAACGGATGAGATCAAGTTTGGACAGCTCACCACTCAAAATCGTCAAGGGCAAAGTTGGGATTTTTCCATTTAGGGTTTTTGTATTTTATGATTCTAGTATGTTCTTAAGAGTAGTATAAAAGGAGGTCCAGTATTGTGGTAACCCCTTGTTCCAGTTTTCAACCTTTGCACTTGTAATTCCTTTTTTATTAAATAAAAGTTTGGTGTTTGAGAAAATCAAGTGTAATTCCTTTTTATTCTTTTAAAAAGTTGTGTGTTGTGTAAAAGCTTGATTCTGAGTTGCATTTGTTAATTGGTTAACTGATTTTGTTTTTCAAAATTTAGTTAAAGGTTTCTGAAAGTTGAGTTTCTTGGTAAGGATTTGATTTTCAGGTTTTGGTGTTAAGAGGATAAGTAATCAGTGATATAGTGTTATAAAAACGTGTTAAGAAGTTTGAAAAGTTTTTGAAAGAGTTTAAGTAAGAAAGAAAAAGAAACAGAAAGATAGTTTATGCTTGTATTTTGTGTTTGCTTTGATTTGTCTTAAACAGGTGGAAGACCTGTTGTTGATCTTTGTTCAGCACCAACCCGGGTTGGTAGGAGGTGGTTATGCAACCACAACGGCTTTGGATGTAAAGCCCTAAGGTAAAACCCTTTTTACCTTGTTGAAATCTCAGAAAAGTGAGTTTTGTGTGATTGGTTTGATTAAGTGTTATTTGTTTGATAAAGGTGTTGGATTTGAGTTCTCTATGATGAATATGCATGTTAATAGTTATATGAATCAGATTGAGTAGGTTTTAAACTGTTTTGGTTTGTAAAAGTTGGTTTTCAAAATTTAAAGTGGTGTTTGGATAAGCATTTTAGCAGGGTAGATTTTTGATTTGTGCTTTCATAAGGTGTTAGCAAGATTGGAAAAGGTTAAGATAGTTTGCTTACTGGTTATAGTTTATTTTGGATCAAGTTTTATGCAAGTTTGGTGAGTTTTAAAGGAAAAGTGAGCTTGAAAATCTGCTTTTGCCAAATTTTGCTTGTGTTCATAAATTTGAGTGCTAAGATCTTTAAAATCTGTTAAGATATAGGGTTATTGAGTTATTGAAGTTGATTGTGTGCCATTGGGTGCTATTGTGTACAAAATTTGGTCAGCTAAAGTTCACTAGGGAGCAAGTAATCAGCCAATAAGTCCACCAGACCTGCTTATTTGTCACAGAAACTTAAATATGGCCTGTGTGTGCTTTGGATTGTGATCTTTGTGTGCTTAAGTGTTAGTTTGTTGCTAGTCTTGACTCCTTGTGCTTAAATAAGCACAAGGGCGCCCCCTGTCCAACAATATCCATCAAACAAGCAAGGCATCCAAGCTCCTCTTGGTGTTTTTGCCACTAGCAAAGAACAAGCTAACTGCTTGTGTTCAAACTCAAGAACAGGCAAAGTTTTTGATTCCAATCCAGTTTAAGTTTATTAAAAAAGTGAATTGGGTTGTGTTATTAAGCATTAAGGGTCACTGATTTGGTTGGAAAAAAAAAATAAAAAGAAAATAAAAGCAAAAAACTTACCCGTAGCAGGACTCGAACACCAGACCTCTCGCTGGAGGGTTAAGTGTCCTACCGCTAATCTAGATAAGCTTTTTACGTTTAGGTTTGTTTTCAAAACCTATTTAACACGTTTTCTTTTTAGCTTATTAATAAAAAGCCGTAGCTTCTTTTTCCCTTTTCTAGCTTATTTAGTAAGCTAATCTGGTTCTTCTTATTTTTCTTAGGAATATATTAGGCTTAGGGATTTTTCTAGCTTAATTTTGAAATTTTCCTTTTATTTATTTATTTTCTAGAATTTATTTACTAGCCGTATTTTATAAAGTCATTAAAAAATAGAAAAAAGAGTTTTTATTTTTAGGAAAAATAATTTTTAGTTTTCAAAATAATATTTTGAGGTTTACATTAAGTTTTGGTTTAATAAACTTTAATTTTTAATTTTATATTATTTTAAGGTTTTTTATAAACTTTAAACATTTTTATAAAATTATTAAAAAGGTTTTAGGAACTTTAGTTTGCATTTTTCTCTTAGTTAGATTATTTTAAGATTTTAGAAATTTTTTAGAATTAATTTTAGAAACTTTTTATTTTTAGTATTATTTTAATATTATTTTATTATTAAATAATCAAAATTTTATTTTTATTTCTTTTTCATTTTTCTTAAGTTCTTTAGCAATAATTAGGACCTTTTCCATTTTTATAATATTTTTATAGCTTTTAGTTTTATTTTTATAATTATTTTAAGTTTAATTAGTTTTTAATCATTTTAAATCATTTTTAGAGTTTTAAAAATAGTTTTAATAGCTTTAAATTTTTAGAAAATTACTTTTTAGTCTTCTAATAATATAAGTTAAGTATTAGTTCAATAAAATCATATTTTAGACATTTTCATTAGTTGTATTTAATTTTAGGGCTTTAATTAGCATTTAAAATTAAATATTTAATTAATAAAAGGTTTTAAAATATCTTTGTTGGATTTTTATCTTCATTTATATTATTTTAGACTTCTTTTTAGTCTTTTTAATTATTGATTTTGTTTTTGGTCTTAGTATAATTTTTTTAATTTGGGTAGTTTTTCACGGCTTTACGTTTACGTCGTAGTTTAATTTTAGCATATCCGTCTTTTCATCCTCTCATCCCCATTCTTCTCAATATTAATCTCAAATAATTACAAGTTAATTCACACACATATACCTCCTTGGGAAACGAACTTTCTCTCTTTTTTAAGTGATTGGGTCATTAGTGTTGATTTTTCCTAAAATCATCACTCGATACTTACCGCTCATATACGTTCTTTTGTTTTCCTAAACAAGAGTCGTATTTTACCACAATCATTTTGGCGCCGTTGCCGGGGAGGTGTGTTGTGCTTTAATTTGGAAGCTTTTGTTTTTGATATTATCCATAATAAGTATTTGTGTTAAGTGGAACTCCCTTAACACGTATTATCGGTTTTCTTGGTTTTTCTTGTACAAATATTATTAATATATTGTATTAAGTATCACAATCAATATACAATATCTCAAAAAGTGTGAAAACACAACCTTAATTGGGATTTGATCTCCTAATTATTGTATTCGAATCTCAAACAAAAAGAAAAGGCAAAAATAGATAAATACTTTCGTGAAGCTCGATTTTGAAAAATACAAACTATAAGGTGGGTATAAGGCGGGTATTATAAAATATACCCTAAGGAAAAAGGCTCTTAAGTGCTTCGCGCCGCCTCGTTTCCCCGCTTGCTTGTGAGTATTTTGAGATTGAAGGCTAATCGAGGGTTTTGCCGCCCAAAGTATTATTACGTATACTATATTTGCTTGGTTTTCTTTGTGATTAAACCCTCTTGAACAATTTGGTTTTCACCAAAGTTCTAAAGTCATTCGAAGGCGTTCACTCCACGTGATCGTTTTCATTCCTTTGAGGCTTCTTTAATCAAGAGTTTGATTCGAGGAGAGATTTTGTAGATTGTTGTCTACGAAGATACACCAAAATCCAAAAAAATTAAATATCATCAAAAACACAAAAAAATTGAAAATTCACAAAACAACCAAAAAGAATCTTCTTTGCTCACCTCCCATTCTTCGTGAAGTTTATGATCACTCGTAATCAAGCAAAACGAGCTCGTAAACGTCTTCAAAAGCAAGCAAATCAAGGATCATTGATTGTTGAAGAACCTCCAATTGTTGAACCTATTGTAGAACAAGAAGTCGTCATGGCTAATCGTACTATGATGGAGTTGCTACAAGCACCCACCGAGGGTTTTGGAGAGGCTATTGTGATTCCCGCCATCCTTGCGGAGAATTTCGAGATTAAGACGGGTTTAATGTCTATGTTGCAAGCAAACAAGTTTAGAGGTCACGAGAAAGACAACCCGCATTACCACATTAGGAATTTCAACCGTCTCACCGCTACTAGCAAATTCAAAGATGTTCCACATGACGCCATTAAGATGATGTTGTTTCCATACTCGTTGGATGGACCCGCAAAAATTTGGCTCGAGAAAGAACCGCCAAATTCGATTTTGACATGGGCCGATCTCGTTTCTAAGTTTGTGAACAAGTTTTTTCCACCATCTAAAACAACACACTTAAAAAATGAGATTTCATGATTTGTGCAAAGAAATAATGAAAGTTTTTCAATGGCATAGGAACGATTTAAAGAGATGTTACATGAATGTCCACACCATGATTTTTCGGAATTGCATCAAATTGATACCTTTTATAATGGGCTTAATGATCATGAACGAGATTATTTGAATGCCGCCGCGGGTGGTAATTTTTTGTGCAAGACGACAAATGAGGCTTTACAAATCATTGAAAATAGATCTAAGGTTTATAGCCCTCGTAACACACCGAGTGTTGCCAATATGGGTTCGTCATCTTCGTCACAATCGTCTCGTAACATTAACGCCTTACATGATGAAGCTAATGAGGAAAATCGGTTTTTTGATAGATTTGCTAATCTAATGTCCCAGTGGAAGGCTCAAGAAGCTTCCAATTCCGCTTCGGTTAAAGCGGTTGTTAAGAGTTGTTTATCTTGTGGGGGAGCTCATGATCTTTCCGAGTGCATTACCGCGGATGGTAACACTTCGAGTGCTTATGTAGCAACGGGAACTTACAACCAAAACGGCCAAGGTTCCCGCCAAAATCAAGCTCCACCAAACCAAAATGTTAATAATTATCGAAACAACAACCAAGGTAATTACCAAGGCAACACACGCAATTACAACAAAGGGAATTATCAAAGTGGGAATGGACAAATCTCTAATCAAAATCAAAACCGTGATTTTCAAAACACTACACAAGGTTTTCAAAATGCTCACACGAAAAATTTGCAAGGAGAATTTTTGGATTATGCAAAAGCAAATGATGCTAAATTTGATAATATGCAACGTGAGATGATTAGCTTAAGGTCCGAATTGAAAAACGAGCTTAAAAATGAACTTGCTAATGAACTTAAAACTCATGCAAACAAAATGGAAGGAAATGTCCAACGTCTTCAACAAAACCAACAAAAGATGGAATTAGGACAACATGAGATTAAGCAAGAGTTATTAAAAGCGGATGCTAGGCAATCAAAATTTGAGGACCGAATGGCTAAGATGTTTGAAGCAATCATGTGTAAGCCCTCTTCTTCGGGTGGTCTTCCTAGTGATACCATTAACAACCCGAGGGGAGAATTGAAGGTTGTTGCTACACGAAGTGGTAAAACTTTCAAGGAACCAATCTCTCGTACAAGTACTTCTAAGGAGAAGGAAATCGAGAAAGAACCCGAGGTGGTGGTCGAAAAGGAGCATATTACAATCCCACGAAGTACCGCTCAAACCACACCTACGGTTGAACCAATACAAATCGTGGAACCCGAGTTTCCAAGGCCGTTGCCTAATGACCAACCCACACCACCTTTACCTTACCCTTCGAGACGTAACAAAGAGAAAGCACAAGAAAGGAACAATTATCAATTTGAGCTATTTATGAAAATGTTTCGTGATCTACATTTTAACATAAGTTTTGCCGATGCTTTAATCATGATGCCTCGATTCGCCGCAAACTTCAAAAGTATGCTTAACAACAAAGAGAAGTTACAACAATCGTCTAGTTGTTCATCGGTTTTTCTTAGCCGCATACCAAAAAAGTCGGTGATCCCGGTAAATTTTTGATTCCGTGTGCTATTCAAGATATGGAGGAATGCTACGCCTTGGCCGATCTTGGTGCGAGTATTAATTTAATGCCTCTCGAGATTTTCAAATCACTTTCGCTTCCGGCTCTTACTCCTTCGAACATGTCCATCGAGATGGCCGATCATTCTACGATTATGGCATGTGGAGTAGCCGAGGACGTTTTCGTTAAAGTCGGAAAGTTTTACTATCCCGTTGACTTTATCGTTGTAGACATTCCTATCGATCGAAAAGTTCCTCTCATTTTGGGTCGTTCATTTTTGGATACATCAAGAGCACTTATCGATGTTCATGCTCGAAAAATCACCCTTCGTTTCAATGAGGAAGAACTTGTCATCAATGCAACACAAAACTCCAATCTTTCTCATGTCTATTCTATTGCTACTTTAAACCATGGTGACTCGACCAATGTCATTTGCAAAGAATTTTCACCAAGAGTTTTAGGAAATGTCTCCAAAAACAATTTACCATTTCCTCCGCCGGTGGAGGTTATGAGTGCTAAGCCTACAAAGAAGAAACCGTCAATACTTGAATCGAAAAATCCTTCGCCTCACCTCGAACATTCATTCTTGAAAAGTGTTGATAAGTTGCCGGTTTCTACGGAAGATCTTTCGGATGATGAATATGTAGACCCCAATGGGGAGGTTTTCTTCGTCGATAAACGTTTTGAAAACTTGCCACCACCAAAACCAAAACGGTTTCAAAATGTGAGAATTTTTAGTGTGACTAACATCGTCTTAGAAACACCAAATATTTTCGACATAATCAAAAAGGGTTTTCATAAGGAGAGTTTAAAAGATAACAAAGGAAAAGATCTTAAATGTGATTTAATTGATTTTTCTACAAATCTAACTCCGTCATCACACCGTGCTTTGAGTGCTACAAACTCGTCTACTCCTTTTGACGATGTTTTGTGTGGTCTTAGTATGGGGGAAGCCCCTTATGTTCCCTCATCCTTGTCCACCGAGGACGAGATATTCGATCCCGGAATTTCATGTAAAGGGAAATCTCGGTCTTCCACCGATGCAATAAATGGAAACTATATCTATTTGCTTGGTGCGAGTCTACCTCGAGTAGCTCAAACGTTTGTCTTACCAATTGTCCCACCCTTCTACTTCTCATCTATTTTCTTCAAACTCTTTGAGTTTATGGCACATGTTGAAGTGGTGTTAATTTGTTTTTCCAAAGAGAACGAGAACGCCATTTTCGACCCCGGTATATTGCATCATTAAAGGACTTAGTCCTTTTTACCGGTTGCTTTTTGGGCCTTGTTATTCATGTAAGCCCCATCAAAAATTGACCATACCATGATTTTACCTAAATGTTCACATTTTGAGGGGATCGAGTCGAGCTCATGACTCGGTAATAAAAAACGAGGTGCCTCGTGGGGGAGATCCCATGCTTATCTTTTATATTTACTAATAAGGGGACTTGTACCCTTCCAACTCGTTGTCTCGTGGTTGTTTGTGATTGTGTTATCTAGATCATCATCATCATCTACGATTGAAGACTCTCGTGTTCGTTTACGTTAGCCTCCATCGTTCGTTTGAAGAAGTTTTTCACGAATCCATGACATATCCTTTATTGTTCTAACAATCATCTTTTAGCATACTTAATAAACGGCTTTAGATATATTGTTGATCACCCTTTCCATGCTAGATCCTAAGCATTCGATTCTTCGTCTCTAGTATGGGGGTGCTCCACCTTTAGACTCGAAACATTGAGGACAATGTTTACTTTTAGTATGGGGGGGTGAATAGATACTTGCTTTGCTACGCCCTCACGTTTTCCAACTTTCAATGTTTTGTTTTGCTAATAAGGCTAAAAATGGCCAAATTTTAAAAATTTTTCTTAGTTTTCATAAGTGTTTTTAAGACACGAATGTATATTTTCCGATGGGTAGAATAAGAGTTAATTTTTGACTTGATGGGCATTTGGAGCCATTTACATTCCTTAACCCGCTCAATTCAAGTTTTGCTAGACTTTTATATAGGGAGCTTTAAAACGCGAAAGTCTTAATTCATTCGGGTTAAGAACAAGAACTTTTCGCAAGTTCCTATAATTGATTCTAGAAAGTCACTTATCAAGGGAACTTTAAAACGCATTCTCTAAACTTGAAAAAGTCCAAGAAAGTGCAAGATCCTATAGGTGGCTTGAAAACCCAAAACTTTGATTTGATATAGTCTTAATGAAAGCTAATCCAAATTTGGCTTAATTTTGACTTGCATGGCTAAGTATTCACGAGTCTCTTTAATTAGAGGTCTTTATATAGTGAAGAACGAGAAATGATAGAGTTAGACAAGTGATCATGCTAAACGTAGAACATGAAAGTGTTCTTTCAAAAACTCATATGTTTTTAATTGTGGCTTTTTCTTCCCATAAGATCAATGCATTAGGAATAAATCATAATTGCAATAAGTAAGGTCGTATGATTTGAAAGGTTACTTAGCCTCTAGCGCAAGATCGTTTAAAAGTTGCTCGGGGTTGAATAGAGTTCATAGCCAAGGCATAACTTATTGAAGCGGGACGCGAAGATTGGCGATTATCCAAAAAGGCCCTAACAAGGCATGAGGAGCTCTATTTTTGCTAAAGATCCAAAGACGATGTGAAGTATCATTATTCCAAAATCAATATGAAGGATCGAGACACACGACGAGAAGCAATTACTCCCCTAAAGAATGGAGAAAGTCTATCCAAAAAGACCCTAACAAGGTATGAGGATAAATATATCCAAGTCCGAAAAGGAGGCGGATCGTTGTATATCAAAATCCAAAGTAAAGATTGAAGAAAAATGATGAAGTCGTGGTCCTATATGAAGAATCTCTCAAAAACGTCAAGTGAAGAAATTCCAAAATATGAAGAGAAGACCATAATTTCAAGAACGTCTTCCCAAGATTTGAAGTATGAAGTACATGCCAAATATCGGTCCGAGAAAGGTCTCAAATCGTGAAACGAGTTATGCCAAGATATGAACTTAAGGAGATACACGAGAAGCCGTTTTAAAAGATTTTGTCCTTCGGCTAACTATTGATCAAATCGTGCTACTTTGCTTTCGGACTAATAACTACTTAAATAAGTCAATATGAATCACTTGTGATCCATGACAAATAGATAAAAAATGATAGTAACCCATTTCCTTTTATAATAACTAGGATTGCGGGGAGAAAAAGTATTACACAATTTGGACGTATGAGTAGTGTTAGCATTGTGACTTGTACCAACAATGATCTTGTTTTTGCACTTAGCATGGAATGTATGACAATCAAGGATGACGAAGTTTACTCTAAGGGACATTAACTTGTTTCTATTCTTTGACCCTAAAAATCACCTTTTGGTGATGAAAATCATACATTATGTCTTTACACATCATCGTAGTATATTGCAAGTCTTTTACTCTTCAATAAAGGTTAATAAAATTGAACTTTGGTGATGCTTAGATACTTTATTCTAGCATTGCGTGAGGGCACGACAATGGCTTAGTATGGGGGAGTGGTGAATAGATACTTGCTTTGCTACGCCCTCACGTTTTCCAACTTTCAATGTTTTGTTTTGCTAATAAGGCTAAAAATGGCCAAATTTTAAAATTTTTTCTTAGTTTTCATAAGTGTTTTTAAGACACGAATGTATATTTTCCGATGGGTAGAATAAGAGTTAATTTTTGACTTGATGGGCATTTGGAGCCATTTACATTCCTTAACCCGCTCAATTCAAGTTTTGCTAGACTTTTATATAGGGAGCTTTAAAACGCGAAAGTCTTAATTCATTCGGGTTAAGAACAAGAACTTTTCGCAAGTTCCTATAATTGATTCTAGAAATCACTTATCAAGGGAACTTTAAAACGCATTCTCTAAACTTGAAAAAGTCCAAGAAAGTGCAAGATCCTATAGGTGGCTTGAAAACCCAAAACTTTGATTTGATATAGTCTTAATGAAAGCTAATCCAAATTTGGCTTAATTTTGACTTGCATGGCTAAGTATTCACGAGTCTCTTTAATTAGAGGTCTTTATATAGTGAAGAACGAGAAATGATAGAGTTAGACAAGTGATCATGCTAAACGTAGAACATGAAAGTGTTCTTTCAAAAACTCATATGTTTTTAATTGTGGCTTTTTCTTCCCATAAGATCAATGCATTAGGAATAAATCATAATTGCAATAAGTAAGGTCGTACGATTTGAAAGGTTACTTAGCCTCTAGCGCAAGATCGTTTAAAAGTTGCTCGGGGTTGAATAGAGTTCATAGCCAAGGCATAACTTATTGAAGCGGGACGTGAAGATTGGCGATTATCCAAAAAGGCCCTAACAAGGCATGAGGAGCTCTATTTTTGCTAAAGATCCAAAGACGATGTGAAGTATCATTATTCCAAAATCAATATGAAGGATCGAGACACACGACGAGAAGCAATTACTCCCCTAAAGAATGGAGAAAGTCTATCCAAAAAGACCCTAACAAGGTATGAGGATAAATATATCCAAGTCCGAAAAGGAGGCGGATCGTTGTATATCAAAATCCAAAGTAAAGATTGAAGAAAAATGATGAAGTCGTGGTCCTATATGAAGAATCTCTCAAAAACGTCAAGTGAAGAAATTCCAAAATATGAAGAGAAGACCATAATTTCAAGAACGTCTTCCCAAGATTTGAAGTATGAAGTACATGCCAAATATCGGTCCGAGAAAGGTCTCAAATCGTGAAACGAGTTATGCCAGGATATGAACTTAAGGAGATACACGAGAAGCCGTTTTAAAAGATTTTGTCCTTCGGCTAACTATTGATCAAATCGTGCTACTTTGCTTTCGGACTAATAACTACTTAAATAAGTCAATATGAATCACTTGTGATCCATGACAAATAGATAAAAAATGATAGTAACCCATTTCCTTTTATAATAACTAGGATTGCGGGGAGAAAAAGTATTACACAATTTGGACGTATGAGTAGTGTTAGCATTGTGACTTGTACCAACAATGATCTTGTTTTTGCACTTAGCATGGAATGTATGACAATCAAGGATGACGAAGTTTACTCTAAGGGACATTAACTTGTTTCTATTCTTTGACCCTAAAAATCACCTTTTGGTGATGAAAATCATACATTATGTCTTTACACATCATCGTAGTATATTGCAAGTCTTTTACTCTTCAATAAAGGTTAATAAAATTGAACTTTGGTGATGCTTAGATACTTTATTCTAGCATTGCGTGAGGGCACGGCAATGGCTTAGTATGGGGGAGTGATGAGATGGCATTTATACATGATCTCATCGTTCTTTTCGGGCTTTAAATGCATAAAAATGTCATAAAATACCATATATGCTTGTGTTTGTTTACTTGTGTATTTTAGGTATGGATATCGTGAAAAAGACAAAAGATCACAAGTTACAAGGAAAAACGGACACGAGAAACGAAGCCGTACAATGAACCGGGCCCTAATCATGGAATATTCAACAAATACCCTTGAAGACTTGAAGACAAACAAGATTGATCCTTCATTAATGAAGAAATGACACTTAAAACCCTTGTATATTGATAATTACAAGTTTGGTCCCTTAAGTTTGTCAAAATTGCAAAAAGGTCCTTCAACTTTGAAGAAATGACAAGATTGGTCCCTCAACAAAATCAATTTGTCATTTATGGTCCCTCATGAAGATTAAGAAGCAAAGAAGACCTTTGAAGATCAAGATTGCCCAAGATCAGCCCTTGAAATTACTCAAAATGGCAAAAACAATCCTTTGAAACCTATTTCTAAAGTTTGGTGCCAAAAGTGTAAAAAGGTGAAAGATATTAACAAAGCAAAAACGGGTTTTAGGGCTGAAAACTTGATTTGCCAAAATTCTCAAAAGATAAGGGCTGAAGTTGCATACTTTCAAACATTTAAACCTCAAAACGCGCCAAACACTCTTATTTCCCCTAAAAACGGATCAAAGGAGTTACTGTGCTCCTTTTACACCTCCAGTTTTCACCTCAACTTAAACAAGGGTAAAATGCAATTAATCTTGCACACACTTGATTCACACCCACTGAAACCCATCCCACGCACAAAAACCCCAATCCCACGCGTGTGGACCCTACCCCCAAATTCCCATTCCACCAATAAGAACACGCCTTGGTCCCCAAGTCTTATGACGTGTCCAATATCAACAGTGGAGATGCATTGCTTCATCACAACGCAAAAACAAACGGATGAGATCAAGTTTGGACAGCTCACCACTCAAAATCGTCAAGGGCAAAGTTGGGATTTTTCCATTTAGGGTTTTTGTATTTTATGATTCTAGTATGTTCTTAAGAGTAGTATAAAAGGAGGTCCAGTATTGTGGTAACCCCTTGTTCTAGTTTTCAAGCTTTGCACTTGTAATTCCTTTTTTATTAAATAAAAGTTTGGTGTTTGAGAAAATCAAGTGTAATTCCTTTTTATTCTTTTAAAAAGTTGTGTGTTGTGTAAAAGCTTGATTCTGAGTTCCATTTGTTATTTGGTTAACTGATTTTGTTTTTCAAAATTTAGTTAAAGGTTTCTGAAAGTTGAGTTTCTTGGTAAGGATTTGATTTTCAGGTTTTGGTGTTAAGAGGATAAGTAATCAGTGATATAGTGTTATAAAAACGTGTTAAGAAGTTTGAAAAGTTTTTGAAAGAGTTTAAGTAAGAAAGAAAAAGAAACAGATAGATAGTTTATGCTTGTATTTTGTGTTTGCTTTGATTTGTCTTAAACAGGTGGAAGACCTGTTGTTGATCTTTGTTCAGCACCAACCCGGGTTGGTAGGAGGTGGTTATGCAACCACAAGGGCTTTGGATGTAAAGCCCTAAGGTAAAACCCTTTTTACCTTGTTGAAATCTCAGAAAAGTGAGTTTTGTGTGATTGGTTTGATTAAGTGTTATTTGTTTGATAAAGGTGTTGGATTTGAGTTCTCTATGATGAATATGCATGTTAATAGTTATATGAATCAGATTGAGTAGGTTTTAAACTGTTTTGGTTTGTAAAAGTTGGTTTTCAAAATTTAAAGTGGTGTTTGGATAAGCATTTTAGCAGGGTAGATTTTTGATTTGTGCTTTCATAAGGTGTTAGCAAGATTGGAAAAGGTTAAGATAGTTTGCTTACTGGTTATAGTTTATTTTGGATCAAGTTTTATGCAAGTTTGGTGAGTTTTAAAGGAAAAGTGAGCTTGAAAATCTGCTTTTGCCAAATTTTGCTTGTGTTCATAAATTTGAGTGCTAAGATCTTTAAAATCTGTTAAGATATAGGGTTATTGAGTTATTGAAGTTGATTGTGTGCCATTGGGTGCTATTGTGTACAAAATTTGGTCAGCTAAAGTTCACTAGGGAGCAAGTAATCAGCCAATAAGTCCACCAGACCTGCTTATTTGTCACAAAACTTAAATATGGCCTGTGTGTGCTTTGGATTGTGATCTTTGTGTGCTTAAGTGTTAGTTTGTTGCTAGTCTTGACTCCTTGTGCTTAAATAAGCACAAGGGTGCCCCCTGTCCAACAATATCTATCAAACAAGCAAGGCATCCAAGCTCCTCTTGGTGTTTTTGCCACTAGCAAAGAACAAGCTAACTGCTTGTGTTCAAACTCAAGAACAGGCAAAGTTTTTGATTCCAATCCAGTTTAAGTTTATTAAAAAAGTGAATTGGGTTGTGTTATTAAGCATTAAGGGTCACTAATTTGGTTGGAAAAAAAAAATAAATAAAAGCAAAAAACTTACCCGTAGCAGGACTCGAACACCAGACCTCTCGCTGGAGGGTTAAGTGTCCTACCGCTAATCTAGATAAGCTTTTTACGTTTAGGTTTGTTTTCAAAACCTATTTAACACGTTTTCTTTTTAGCTTATTAATAAAAAGCCATAGCTTCTTTTTCCCTTTTCTAGCTTAATTAGTAAGCTAATCTGGTTCTTCTTATTTTTCTTAGGAATATATTAGGCTTAGGGATTTTTCTAGCTTAATTTTGAAATTTTCCTTTTATTTATTTATTTTCTAGAATTTATTTACTAGCCGTATTTTATAAAGTCATTAAAAAATAGAAAAAAGAGTTTTTATTTTTAGGAAAAATAATTTTTTGTTTTCAATATAATATTTTGAGGTTTACATTAAGTTTTGGTTTAATAAACTTTAATTTTTAATTTTATATTATTTTAAGGTTTTTTATAAACTTTAAACATTTTTATAAAATTATTAAAAAGGGTTTAGGAACTTTAGTTTGCATTTTTCTCTTAGTTAGATTATTTTAAGATTTTAGAATTTTTTTAGAATTAATTTTAGAAACTTTTTATTTTTAGTATTATTTTAATATTATTTTATTATTAAATAATCAAAATTTTATTTTTATTTCTTTTTCATTTTTCTTAAGTTCTTTAGCAATAATTAGGACCTTTTCCATTTTTAGAATATTTTTATAGCTTTTAGTTTTATTTTTATAATTATTTTAAGTTTAATTAGTTTTTAATCATTTTAAATCATTTTTAGAGTTTTAAAAATAGTTTTAATAGCTTTTAATTTTTAGAAAATTACTTTTTAGTCTTCTAATAATATAAGTTAAGTATTAGTTCAATAAAATCATATTTTAGACATTTTCATTAGTTGTATTTAATTTTAGGGCTTTAATTAGCATTTAAAATTAAATATTTAATTAATAAAAGGTTTTAAAATATCTTTGTTGGATTTTTATCTTCATTTATATTATTTTAGACTTCTTTTTAGTCTTTTTAATTATTGATTTTGTTTTTGGTCTTAGTATAATTTTTTTAATTTGGGTAGTTTTTCACGGCTTTACGTTTACGTCGTAGTTTAATTTTAGCATATCCGTCTTTTCATCCTCTCATCCCCATTCTTCTCAATATTAATCTCAAATAATTACAAGTTAATTCACACACATATACCTCCTTGGGAAACGAACTTTCTCTCTTTTTTAAGTGATTGGGTCATTAGTGTTGATTTTTCCTAAAATCATCACTCGATACTTACCGCTCATATACGTTCTTTTGTTTTCCTAAACAAGAGTCGTATTTTACCACAATCATACGCGGTAGGACGGGGTGGCAACATAATATGAGAAATATCAGAGGACATGTCTACCACCCGCGTCACCTCACCAGACCGAATCAAACGGAAACTAGGGTCAAATCTCTCCACCTCCTCTATGATGGGAGGTGGCATGGCTAACAAAGGATGCTCATCAATAGCAATAGAGTCGGAGCTATCAATGTCCTCAATCCCCTCTTCAAAGAGAGGATTCACGTTACTAGAGATGTAGGCGTCATCAAAATCAAATAAAGGGTTCGAATAAATCTTGAAATTTTCCTTCGGAACGTCTTCATCGGATAGTGACTCGTCATCACTAGAAGTAAAATCATCATCGAGATCAAAAATGGGATTAGAGAAAGCCAAAGAATCGTCTCCCAAGATGTCGGTGGGAGGTAATGAGTCATCACTAGAAAGAGATTCACACTCATCGTCACTATCGGAAGCAACCGTAGGCTCACTTTAGATTGGAATAAGAGTCTCGTCACAAGGAATAGTGATAAGACCCTCATCCCCTATGATGAGAGAGGCATCGGGCTCCGTAGTGGAAGAATCGAGAATAGGAGTGGTAGAATCCTTAGGCTCGAGTGCCGGCAGGTCGAGAGAAGGAATTACAATTGCACTAGGACATTGAGCACAAAGATCATTCCAAGAAATAGTATTCTCATCGTCATCATCATCATAATAGAAAGAACGCACAAGAGGCGGAGTATAATCACTAAGATTAGATACTTGCTCTTGCCGTTGTCGTTGTTGCTCCTCCAATGTCTCGGTCAGTCGAATTAAGCCGTCATGAAGTTCCAAAAGAAGGGCTTTCTTTCTTCATTCAAAGCATTGATTTGTTGAATTCTATGAGAGGATTGATGATTGAGGATGGGATGTGGGGGCTCATAGTTATGAAAACCAGAATTATAGCACGGATGTGGCTCATAGTTCATTGGTTGACAATAAGAAGTATCGTGAGGGCCCCCACAATGATTGCAACACGGGTATTGGGAAAAACCCGGTTCATGTTGCGGATAGGGATTGTCATAGACGGGAGGGGGGGAGAAAGTATTGTAAGAGGAGAAGTACGAATTCGTTGAATTGCAAAATGGACAAAATCCAAATTGTGTATTGTCGATATCAAAACCACACCGCTCACAAATACACCATTGACATGTTTGAAAACCATGCCATGGTCTCCCACACCGAACGCAAGACGAATCCATGAAGAATTAAAAATAAGAGGGGTTGAGAAAAGAATTAAACACAAAAGAGGATAAAGAAGAATATTTTTGTATTTTTCAGAAAAATATATATTCACAAAAAACAAAAGAAATAGAATAAGAAAAATAACAATAATACGTAATATTTTTGGTGTAATACGTTTAGGAAAACGTATTACTTTTGGATTTTTTTTTTGGTGCAATTCTTAGGAAAGAAATTGCTTTTGTGATTTTTTTAATTTTTTTGTATTTTTAAGTTTTTGATTTTTTTGTGTTTTTGATTTTATTAACAAGAAACGTAACGTTCAAAAAGAACGGATCCCAAAATCCAAATGTCTTCACGAAAAATCGTCAATCGTACGAGCGAAGCGGCAGCGGCGCCATTTTGAAAAAGAGATTTTGTATACCCTTTTTTATTTGTATTTATCGTTCCTCGACTCACCCGAATTGATTTCCAATTAAACGCTTACGACTAAACTTTGTTCTTGGTAACTATTACTTGGTATTTTAAATCTAAGAACTATATAATTTTAAGAACTATTAAAAATTAAGCTAATAAAAACCTTTAAAATAAAAAACTATTTTAATCTAAATTAAAAATTAAACTAATTTAAATGACAACTAATCTATATAAACTAATTTTAAAAACAAAATTTGACTTTTAATAAAACTTAAAAATTAAATTAAGACTTTTAAAAACTTTAAATGAAAAATATATTTTAAAATAAAACTTAATTAAAAACTATTCTAAAGACTTTTACGTAAAATAAAAACTTTTAAATAAATAAGAAAAACTATTTCGAATTAACAAAATAAAATGAAAACAAATAAAATATTTTTTTGTCTTTTTGTATTTTTTTATAAAAACTGAATTAAATAATAAACTATTTAAATACTTTTTAAATAAACTTAAAACTTAATTAAATCTAATTTAAAATAACTGCCATTAAAAATCTAATCCTATATTAATTTAAAAGTGTGAATGATAACACAAAAAGAGTGATAGCTGAGTTGGTTGGGGCGTTTGGTATGTAAGCGAGAGGTCCAGGGTTCGAATCCCTGGACAGACGAAGTTTATGCTATATTTTTTTTTTTTAGATAAAATTTAACCGAACAGTAAATAATAAAATTAGCTTTGAGAGATTAAGATTAAACTGAAATTTGCAGGTAATAAAACGGGAGACTAAAATTAAATGGAATTAATCTTTTCATTAATTTAAAGAAAAATTACAATACTGAAAATTAAAATTACAAGATTAAATCTAATCTATTTTGCAAAAATTAAAACTAATTTAAATCCTACTCCTAAATTAATTTAAGAAAACTGAAAATTAATTTAAAGCTGCCTGGTTACAAGATGTGGGTGGGGTTTTTATAGGCAAACCCTCAAGCCATTTTGATTCTCCTTGGTGCCTACGGCATGAAATCTTGGCCGTTCTTCTTGTTTCTCTTTCTTCTTCACATGATCGAACGGCTGGGAATCTTATCCTTCACGCGGATTGCCCTCGTGGCGTAAAGTGATGTGAGGACCACCTTGTTTTTACTCCGGTATTGAAGGTGATTTAATATGGGATGTGTAATACACGCTCCATAGATCATAAACATGTAAAAACCCCTAAAAACTAGTGGGTAAATCTTAATCTAGGGTTTGGGTAAAAGTGTTGAAAGTGGCTGCGTTTGTTTAGGAGATGGGAGAGAAAGAAGTGATTTTTTTCTTGTTTTAATCGAAGTAAATGGGGAGGGGGATAGTAAAAACGTTTTTATTAAAAATGAGTAGGGGAAGATAGGGTGTGAGTGAGTTGCACGGTAAGATTGGGTGAGGTTGAGTGGAGTAAAGTGAGGTGAGGGTGTAGGATATAACCGTGTGGGTGGAGTAAAGTTAAAAGGGAGTGAAGACACGTGGGGAGTGGGTTTATGTTGACCAATTCTTTGTTTATCCCATCTTTCCACCGTCTCATTATACAAGTAAAATAACTTTTCTTTTTAAAACAAATCGTCCAATGTGTTGACCAGCATTCTCAAGTGAAAAGTTTATTTCACTTTTTATTCTTTCCACTTTGCATCAAATTGGGCCTGGGCTTAATCCTTCCATTCCGTCACATGATTGATTCTTTTTGGCTTGGCCCAACTTCATCCGTTCTTTTTTTGTCAATTTGGGCCGTGATTTGGGCTTTGTCCCAAAACTTTATCCAATATTGGGCTTTCAGGCCCAATAAGCAATTGTGGGTCCCACTTGTCTCGATTATCTTCATAAATCATTAAATTCACTAAAATAAGCTCGATTCCGGCTTTCTTGTTCATTTCTTCAAAGTCGTGTCGGTTTAGCCGGTTTTCGTGGCTTTGGTCACACTTATGCCCTTTTGACTTTGTCTTCGTCTCTTTTTTGGACTTTTCTTCGACATTTGACCGTGAAATCCCGTGTTTTCTCTTCTTTTGCTCATTTGTACCTATTTAATACACAAAACACAAAACCACGCGTAATTCCGACATTTATGATATAAAACACATGATTAGGTCTTGTTTTTCCTTGATTTTAGTGGCAAAAGGAAAAGTGTTTTCACACTTATTAGCCGACGACATCATCAAAGAAACAAGGGGTTGGTTGATTTTGTTTAAGAAAATCATAAGTAAGTGTTCGTGTATTCAAGATCTATTGATTCCACGTGTTTTGGTAATTCGAAAACCTTTCTTTTTATTTTCTTTTTTATGTTTTTATGCATATATAATCATGGGGTTTAAAAACAAGAGAATTAAAACATGTCATGGGTTTATGGGAAATAAAAAAGGGGTGTTTCGGGTTTGCTTGTCTCGGCCGCCACATAAACCGAGAGTCTCACGACTCTTGGTGTTTGGTTCGCACCACCACACGAGACCTATGTCTCGGTGGTGTTGGGTTTCGGACAACAGCAGAGAACAAGGCACCCCGACTCGCGTCGGGGGTTTCCTTGTGGTTTGTTTAGGTCGCGGCAGCCACAGGCCCACCACCGGCAACTGCCGGTGGCTATTTTAGGAAAGCAGGGGAACTCACCGCAGGCAGGGGGAACCACCGACACACAGTTGGTGGGAACCCGGTGTGGTCAGCAGCTAGCCGAGCAGGACAAGACCACCGGCTGCAGCCGGTGGCAGTTTTGCCGAAGGCAAGGGCAACCGGCTTAGGCCGGTTTGCCACTGTTTTTGGTTGGGTTTGGTTCAGACTGGTTCATGGGTTCACGGGTCCGGTTCATGATATGATTTAATAAAAATAATACGTGGGTTCGGTTTATTATTTTTACAAGTATAATAGTTTTACAAGTTTATTTATTTACAAGCTAAATAAATTAATTTAACATGGCATATAATTAATTTAATTAAAACATGGACTTAGGTTTATTGTTATTATTTAATAATACATTATTTTAACCTAAGTATTTATTTATGTAACTTAGACTAAAGTAATTAATTAATTATTAAAACATGACATATAATTAATTAATTTCCATGACTTAGGTTATATTGATATAAATATTAATACATGTTTTAACCTAAGTATTATATACACTTTAATTTAATTAAATCATGATTATATTTAATTAAATAGTATAACATATAGTTTATTTAATTAACATGTTATAATTAATAAACTATACCATTAATCACATGACTTAGTATATTTAATCAGTAAAACTTAAGCTTATCGTAATAGCTTAATAATCTAGCTTATTTCTAATTATGGAAACTTTCTATTTTAGGAAACTTACTGTTTTTAGAAACTTTCTATTTTTGGAAACTAATCTATGTTAAGCAGTTAATCTATTTTTGGAAACTTTCTATTTTTTAAAACTTTCTGTTTTTGGAAACTTTTTATTTTAGGAAACTTGCTATTTTTAGAAAGTTACTTATTATTACACAACAAGTATGATAATACAAGAAATACAAGTAATTAATAACTGAAAAATTGTTCTTTGAAATCGTTCTAATCGAATTGATAACGGTTAAACGTGTGACTCAGTTGTTCTTGGTGAGAAAATAAAATGTCATTGAGCTATTTTAAAATAAAGATTAAAACTCTAAAAGTAAATGAAAAAATATCAAAGAAATAAAGCAAATTAAAAACTTAATTAAAAGTAAATTTGAAAACTTAAACTTTATAAAAATGTAAACTTGAAAATAAAACACTTTGAAAGTAAACTTAGACAAGACAAGTTAAAATTAAGCTAAGTAAAAATGGCGAGAAAAATTAAAAGTTTGAAAATTAAAACAATTCAGGAAAATAGATTATGACCGAAGTCGGAATCCTAAAATCTGAACCAATCCGGAATGTATAACTTAACACAATCCGGAATCTGAAAATCAAGGTCTAATCCGGAATAGTAGATTAAACCTACAATCCGGAATGTGAATTTTTGATACTATCCGGAATAGATAAAACACATATAATCCGGAGTGTAGCTTTCCAACTTAATTCGGAATACACAAATTAGAATTAATCCATAATGTGGGATTTTTAAGCTAATCCGGAATTGATATAAATCCCTAATCCGGAACACAGGTATTTCAAACAATTCGGAATCGAGACTTTCTACTAATCCGGAATGCAATATTCTATAACAATTCGGGAAATCAAATTCTGCTCAAGTTTGGAATCCTAAATTTTCTACTAATCCGGAATAGGTGAATCTGCATACAATTCGGGAAACCAGAAATTTCATATAATCCGGAATACGTGAGTTTGCATGTAATCCAGAATACAGAATTAGTACATTATTCGGAATAATGCTAGAATGCAAATTCGGGAAAAAGAAATCTTATACTAATCCGGAATAAGGGTTTACTAACCCGAATAACATAAAAATGCAAATAAGCAAAACCAAAAATAAGCTAAAATCTAATAAGCACTTAACCAAAAACTTAACCAAAATAATTTTTAGAAAAAGCTAATAAGCCACAAATAAAAAACTTAAAAAACACTAAATAATCTAAATATTAAAAATAAACTTTTTCAAAAGATTTAAACTATTAAAAACACTTAATTAAAAATAAGCTAAACACTAATTAATCAATAAGCACAATAATCAAAAACATCAAACACACCAAATCAATAAGAACAATCTAATAAGCAAATCAATCAAACAATCAACATGATTAAACAAACTACATGATTAATGAAACAAAACAATAGATTATGATTAAGAAAGGAAGAATGAGAATTAACCAAAAAGCTTTGAATTAATGAAGAAGTTTAAGATTAAATTACAAGACTGAAAAGATTAAAGATTAAGCAAACTTGAAAGAAAATTATGGAGAGAGAAAGTAGCACCTACTCCTAATTACCTATTAACTAAAAACGAACTAACTAACTCCTCCTAATGAAGGATTAGGAGGGTATTTATAGGAGGAGGGGAGGTGGTGATGTTGCTTCTCTCTTTGTTCTTGTCTTCTCGTCTTTTAAAATAACTCATCTTTCTCGACTTTGTCTCGGGATTTGTCGAATGATAAAATGAACTTCGTCTTCTAATTTTCTTCTTTTATTAGACTTGGTTCTTCGACTTCGTTAAACTTCCGTCTTTAGACTTTTTCTTCGATAAATCTTCAGAATAGGCCTTTGACTTCCGTTCTTCTTGCACTTTTGATCTTTTGACTTCGTCTTTTGTCTCTCCCTTCGATAAAAGCCCGTGAAAGCCCGTGTTTTCTTCCTTTGTCATATTTTTGTCCTAAAACACAATAAAAACACAAACCACGCATAATTACGACTTTTACGACATCAAATACACGTTTAGGTCTCGTTTTTACTTGTATTAAGTGCTGAAAGGATAAGTGTTTTCACACTTATTAGTAATACTTAATTAGAATATCCAGAATACATGATAAACACAGTATAACGTTAAAATCAGTAAAACGAGACATGAACATATAAAACAAGCTAAGTCACGATATAAAACCAGTTACGTACTCAGTAATCAAAATACTTATACACGTATACTATTTATGTAGCATTAGTGAGATCGAAGTAGGAATCTCTTCCATTCGTCTTCTTCGTTGACTGGACTTAAGGTACGGATTATCCCTCCTTTCAGTATGGACATTCTTCCTTATTAGGATTTCCCGTATGCAGCCAACTGTTTTCCCAGTATATGTTTTATTTTTTTGAATTGCTTATGTTTAATTTAAATGCCTAAGCCATATACATGCATGACCAGTTTCACCTAGTTATGGAGGTACCATAACCATAACACTGGAAGCACCAGTGTTATGACTTCACCATGGCATAATGATAGCTTGTGGCATCCCTTTCATCTTTTGGCCATATTATTATGTTATCATGTGGGGCGTATGGGTGCATCCTAGGTTACATATTTTTAACAGATTATTCAGGTGAATGTGGTGTGTGCCTTGCATCCTTCACAAGGAGCTGATTCCTCATACCCAAACTAATATTAATTAGAGGCAACCTCTCTAATTTCATGATGAGGTCACCCCTCCAAGTATTCATGCACGTTGATATTTCATGACCTATATTGAGTTAATGGTTAACGTGTTAAACTGTTTTTATAAGATAAACATAAGGCTTTTCAAACTATAAAACCAGTTTTACTAAGTTATACCAGGTTTTCCAGGACTTAATCAATTCTGCTGCTATATGTTGTATATGATTATGTTATTTATTCTATGCTTGTATATCTGTGCACTGAGCGTTATGCTCAACCATTTTCTTTTCATGTTCCCAAAACGGCAGGTACTCAGGGACGCTCGTAGACTCTAAGCGTACATGCATATGGATTCGAAGCTTTCTAGCCTTCATTACTTTATGCTTATCGTCATAGATTTTACTACTTGTTTCTATGGACAATGTTTAGTCCTTTTCCTTTACAGTAATTATGTTTGTGTATGATGAGCTTATACTTTGGGGTACCGATGTTTGTTTTCGGTATTTCTTTTATGGTCATGTTATGTTTAAGAAATTTATCCTTGTATGCTTTGATGACACGCCATAATCACGCGTGACATTCCATTTACTAAAATGGGGTGTTATACTTCTATTGGCTAACTCGAGAGTCATACGAGTCAGTACAGGGTCGGGTAATGATAATTGTTTCCACACACTTAAAGGCGTTAAATTGATACTAGCCCCAAGATCCGCTAAAGCCATACAATCCTCAATTTCGAGAAATGAACAAGGTAACCCGAATCCTCCTAGCTTTTTGGGAAGATCTTTGAGGAGAATCGCGAAACAATTCTCATTTAAACGAGTGTTAACAAGCTCTACAATTTTTTCTTTCTTACTGAGAAAATCTTTGAACATCTTAACAAATTTGGGCATTTGAGCAAGAGCTTCAACAAGGCTAATGTTAACATTCACTTGTTTAATCATCTTCAAAAAGTTGAAAATGTGAACGTCATCTTTGGTAAGAAACTTAGCCTTGTTCAACCTAGAGGGATAAGGGATATTGGGCTTAGGAGTTGAAGGTTGAGAAGGAGAAGGTCTCGCTTCTTGAACAACCATAGGGTTAGGCTCATTAAGCAATGAAGAACTAGTACTAGGAGTGGTAGTGGGAGGAATCACCGAAGGGGGAGTAGGATTACTCATTGTTACCTCTAGGCCTTGTCTCTCCTTTATAGGCGAAAAGATGGATGGTCCCACTAAAGTGGTTCCACTTCTAGTATTAATAGCACTTACATTAGCTCGAGGGTTGGTCTCGGTATTAGAAGGTAAGGCTCCTTGGGGTCTAAGGGTTTGCAACATTTGTATGAATTTCCTATTCGTGGACTCTTGCATTTCTTTAAGCTTACGATCTTGCTCATTAAGTTTTTGTAGAACCAAGTCCATTTGAGGATTAGGCATATTCACCCCTTGATTGTTAAACCCTTGATTGTGAAAACCTTAGTTTTGAAATTGATTACCATTTTGAAAGCCTTGATTATTAAAACCTTGGTTTTGCCCTTAAAAATTCCCTTGATTAAAACCCCTCATATTTGAATTATCTTGAAAATTACCCCTTTGTGGACCTTGCTTCATTGGTGGGTATTGGTGATTGGTGAAATTGAGTATTTATGAGTTCGTTTATTCTCGATTCTTCACAAATTGAAAGGCCTAAAAATATCGAGCTTTTAATTGTTCTTGGTTGGTAAGGGTATTTGGATTTCTAGGTCTAATTCAATCAACACGTAAAAAATGGAAAATATTAAGGCTACATATCCGTAAAACAAAGTTCACGTACCAATTATTATTCACAAAGTACAAATCTTAAATGCATAAAAAGTAAATTGCTTGAAATGTAAATAAATGCAAGTATAAAGACTAAAATGTAAATTTCAGGAACTACAAGGACTAAATATGTAAAAGGTAACAACTAATAACAAACTTAACCAAAATTTCCGAACTTTATAACTGAAAATGTAACAAACTAAAACTTGAAGGACTGAATATTAGCAAACCCTAAAAACTATGAAGATTAGCACTGATTATCAAATTTAACAAATAACAAGGACTAAATGGCAATTAAATGGAAAGTTTAATGAAAAACGGGTTAAACCACTTGAATAAGCTGGATAGAGCTTATTAAAGAACCAAATTTGCTCTAGTTTGTTTTAAACTGCTTAAAATGGAAAATTAACTAGGCTTATAAAAGGAAATTGCTTATAAGCTTGTAAAACTCAAACTTGCTTATATCAATAAGCCAAAATTAAGATCAAATGAAATCTAGACTTCCACAATCAAGTTTTATTGATGAAACTGATTAATCAACTAACAAGAAGCTAGGAATGTCTTTTAGAATGAAAAATGATTCACTGAATAAGCCAGAATCAAGAATTAAGCAAAAGTGAGCTTATTTGACCAACGTTGACCAAAATTCAAAAAAGATGATTTTTGTAAAATTCACTGAAGACATATTGGCAAACTGATTGGTGAAAGAAAAATGTGAAGTTTGTGAAGTCGAAATGAAGATATAGGAAAACAGTAATGACTTGATCACAAAAACTAGAAATTTGCTTTAAGCTGACTAATGAGCTGATTTTTCTTTGAAAAGTGGATACTAGATAATTTCTTTATAGACACTAAAACTTCAGATGTTAGACTACACTTGGAAACAGGTTTGAGCTAATTTCTTCCAGTAATGAAGGTATGGCAAGGAATCAAAGTGAACAACTTTTCTACTGAACTTGCTAAAAACTCTTGATCCAAACCTTTTTGCTACCAATTGCCTTTTTGAAAACTATTTTGACCACTAAATTAACCACAATGATTACACTACATAACCAAATGTAAATGAACTCAATTCAAAAAATTTAACAAACTCTAATCACCAAAAATCATCAAAACCAAACACTACTTAAGAAATCTGTATAAGACTTTTTCAAAGAGAATTTGATTTCAAATCTAAGTCTACGACTTTTATTGAAGATTATTTGAATGACCAAATGAAGTGTTTTTGGACTGAATACAAGCAGGTAAACAGTTTATATCACAAAATGAGAATAATGACTTTTGACTGATGAAAATTCTAACTGAAATCAAGTAAGCTAATTAACAGGCTACAAATCAACAAGTAATCAATAAAACTGTCACAATCATACTACAAACAGGCTAAACACTCTATCAGTTCAGCACATAATATCTAAACTATGAATGTAGCATGCAGAACACTTGAGAGGAAAAAAATAGGAGCTTTGAAACCTTTTAGCACAAGGCCTCCTTTGATGGAGTAGAGGAGCGCTGAGCTCCCTAGAAAACACTTAAACACCGAAACTCAACTAGAATTAACCATCATCATCATCAGATTCAGTATCAACCTATGCCCCTACTTCAACTCTGCATATGAATGAAAATAGACGGCAAATGTACTTCAACTAGAACTGAACAGCTACAAGTCTTCAAAAACGTTATCAAGCTTCCATTAATAATGGAAGATCAATGGCAACACACAGAATCAACAAGATTGCAGTAATGAAGGAAGTAGAATAAGAGTGAAGTGAACTGATTTTTTATTTTATTTTATTTGGAGCGAAAAACTGTTACAAGAGTTAACTGTCTAACTAACAATCTCTTAAGTGTGTGTCAAAGACTTAAGAGTTGTTGTAACTGAAAGGAAGAAACTAAATTGAGAGAAAGAAAATGAAGTGTGTGTTTTTCACACTCTAGGCTACACACTACAAATGAGGGATCTAATTGCTATTTAAAGAGAAAAGATGAGAGTTTGTTGAGGAAGATGACGTGTTGTGACCAATAGAAATCTGCCAAGTGTCATGATTTGGTCAATTGCAAATTCTCGTGTTCATCAAAATTTGGGGGAATTTGATCTGGTTAATTTCAATGTAATTGGATAGTCTAAGTAGCTTCCTTGCTTGATTCCAAGTAAGTTTCATGTTAAGTTCAAATTCTGAAACGCCTTCCTTCTTATAATCGAATCTGGGCACGTTTATCTTTGAAGGTGACACGTGGCGTCCTCTGATTGGTCTTCATTTGATCACACGGATTGATATCCATTTTTGGATAAAAGGATTATTGAGTGGCTGCATCTGATTAGCTAAAAATGAGAAAGTGGGATATACTGTGATTGATTCGGTAATAAATGTGAGCTGAGTTAGTGGCCCAACTGGCAAGTGAGCTGGCTATCCTTGTATCACTTTTCCTCTCTTCTCATTGGTTGATATGTTGATACACGGATTAAGACCAAAATATGTTTGAAACTTGGCAGATTTAGCCCTTAGACTTTAGTAGAATTTTCATTTAAGCTTTCTTCTTCATTTCTTTGGTAAATTTAGTCCTTTGACCTTCATTCTTGAATATTTGAGTCCTTTGACTTGGTTGACTTAAGATTTGACCAGGCTTGACTTTGATCTTGACTTTTTCCAGAATTGCACTTTAGTCCCTCAACTTTTGAACATTGACAAGATAGGTCCTTTATCTTCCAATTGTTTGTCATCTTTGATCCTTCTCTTTTTCATCATAAATGAGCTTGATTTCACTTATTTGCTTGAAATTTGTATCCTTGTTACCTATTTAAGCACAAACACAAAACATACCACATAATACTACTTTATAGCATAAAAGTTAGGTATTTGGTATGTGTTTTAGGGTGATTTGTTGACTTATTGATATGAGATTTTGCTCATATCAAATCCCCTACACTTGATCATTGCCATGACCTCATGCAATGCTATATTTTAAAGCACAAATTTACATTTTTCTCATAATTAACCCACCTTCGCCAATACGAAATCCTTTTACACTAATTTACACTATATGATGCATGTTTTGGATTTTATACAATACAATGCAAAGGAGAAAAATTCTATTTATATATTTTTGGATTTTTCATAAACGGTTTTGATGGTAAAACTCATAAAGAAATCAGACTTAGATTAGAGCTTTTGGTACCATAAACACTTATCACCCTCAAGTTTCACTGTCCCCATACCAAGCTTAAAAATGGGATCATTGCATTCACAAGTAAAACGTGCATCAACTCATTCATGACAATTAAATGTGGGAACCGGTTATTATTTGAGCAAATTGCTTTTGGGCAAATTTGTCATTATTTAAAGCGTGAAGTATAAGAAATGCAAAATCCAAAAATAAGGAAGCACAGTTTTAATCCTAAGTAATCCTCTCATCCATTACTTGAAAAACCACTCACAATTAATATAAGTCCGTCTCAAGAATAATAAGTCATTCGTCTTATGTGTAAGATCCTTATGTCATGCATTAATAAGTAGCTACACAGTCGCTAAGGAAAGAAAAATAAAACTCACGCAATAATTTACATTCGCCGCCTTTTTGAGAGTTTAGATCTTCAATCCCGCAACCCGTAAAGGTAATATTGGACTGGAGCAACTATAAAATCCCCACAAAACCTTTTGAGATTATTATTGGAATTCAGTAGCTACTATAATTAACACTTCACTGCCCCTCTTGGGAGTCTTGTATAATTAATTTTTTTCTTTTTTTTTCTTTTTTTTTCTTTTTCTTTTTTTTTTCTAGCCACTCATTTTGTTATAAGCCGCTCTTGTTTTTCTTTATTCCTCACAAAGAAAGTTGAAAAGAATAAAAGGAAAAACACCCGCTAAGTATTAAGCATGACATAAGTCTAATACACATAAAACGTTCAAAGTTAGAATCTTAAGACATACTTACCAACCATGAATGATTAGTCAAAAATGCATAAGAGACTACGAACCAATTAAAACCGTTCTTGATTATTTATTAACATATATACATGCAAAGAAATTAGAGGCAAAGAAAGAGAAGGGTTTAGCCACAAGTAATTGTCATGAAGTTTATCTAGCCCTTTTATACTTGCTTCAAATCTATCATCTCCCATTCTCCACAGTTTAAAGTCTCAAATAATGAGAGTAGTGGATGCTTAGCCTAATAGACCAATGAAGGACTAAATGGTTAAGGATACTAGCTAGAGTAAGCTTAGATAAGCAAACTCGGGTTGAGTCAAAATATCCATGGCGGGCCTAATATGTCAAAGTAGTCTAAATTTGTTAAACCATATCCTTTATTATTTTTTTTCCTTTTTTCTTTTTATATATTTTTGATGAAAAGCAAAAGAAGAAATATATACAATGCAAATGTGTTATGCAAATGAAAATGATTAATGCAAAAATTATGAATGCATATTTTTGGTGGCGAAAGTAGATCAAAAGTTGAAAAATGTTTGAAAAAATAATTTCCAAGTTATCATGAAGGTCAATGACAAAGTCTAGTTAAGGTCACTTCGATAGAAGACCCCCCTACACTTAAGCTAAACATTGTCCTCAATGTTTAAGAGCATAGGAGTATAAACACCCCTACACTTATGACAATGAATAGACTTTGTTTAACCCAAATTAAGGAAAGATCAACTATAGTGAATTCATTTTTTAAGCACAATGTGTCTATGAAAAATCACAATAGTAACAAAGTGATCCGGATAAAAGGGCCTCCACCATAAGCTCCAAAGCACGTGATGCGAGAGCAACCCTACAAACAACATGAAGACAAAAGGAAGGTCTCCCCTACATTTCTCATCAACTCTATATCCTTATTGCTATCCTACCACACTCTAAGTCTAAAAACTATAAACCTAGTTATTCAAGCTTGATTTATGGAGTCTCTAGCTCGACTCTTCCCACAATGAATTAATTCATGGGGAAAATGGGGATCTCTTGGACCATTTACACGGAAATGTCCTCCCCAAAATAGTGCTTAACACGGTGACCATTCACTTTGAAATTTGGACCATCGGGTTGTGACAACTCAATAGTTCCATATGGAAATACTTGAGCAATAGTGAACGGACCGAACCATCTCGTCTTAAGCTTGCCTGCAAAGAGTTTCAACCTTGAGTTAAAGAGGAGAACCGGCTCTCCAACTTTGAACTCATGGTTCTTGATCTTAGCATCATGCAATTGCTTAGTCTTTTCCTTGTAAAGCAATGAGTTCTCATAAGCATTGGCTCTCAATTCATCCATTTCATTGAGTTGGTCCTTTCTATGTGAACCGGCTTGGTTCAAATCAAAGTTTGCCCACTTGAGAGCCCATGAAGCCTTATGCTCTAACTCGAATGGGAGGTGGCATGCTTTTCCATAGACAAGCCTATATGGAGTGCAACCAATTTATGTCTTAAAATCCGTCCTAAAATCCCACAAAGCATCATCAAGCTTATCCGACCAAGAAGCTCGATGCTCTCCCACCGTTCTTTCCAAAATTCTATATAAACCACGATTTGTGACCTCGGTTTGACCATTGGTTTGAGGGTGATACGCGGTATAACGTCTATGGTTAACACCATGCTTCTTCATGACTCTTGTAAATTGATCATTACAAAAATGAGTCCCACGATCAATTATGATGGCCCGAGGTACACCAAATCTAGCAAATAATTGCATCAAAATTTTCACTACAACTCGAGCATCATTAGTAGGCAAGGCTTTGGCCTCAACCCACTTTGACACATAGACCACGGCTACGAGTATGTACTTGTTTCCCTTAGATGATGGAAAAGGTCCCAGAAAATCTATTCCCCACACATCAAAAATCTCACACTCTTGGATGAAGTTTTGTGGTATCTCATCTCGTTCAGTAATTTTTCCTTGTCTTTGACATACATCACAAAATTTCACCATCTCTTGGGCATCTTTGTATATGGAAGGCCAATAGTAACCCGAATCAAAGACTTTCTTGGCTGTGTAGTTGGGCCCAATATGTCCACCCGTAGGTCCTTTATGACAAGCTTCTAAGATCTTAAATGACTCAGGCCCATCTACACACCGTCTAATGATTTGGTCCGCACATTGCCTAAAGAGGTAAGGGTCATCCCAAAAGTAGTATTTCACTTCCTTAAGAAATTTCTTCTTTTGTTGTGAAGTAAGACCCTCTATTAGCACATCCCCCACAAGATAGTTTGCAATATCCACAAACCAAAGGGTGGCATCCTCTTGAGAAGAGATAGACATGAGCTCCTCTAATGGAAAAGATTCATTAATTTCCTTATGAGGAAATTCACCTTGAAAAGGATGCTCAAGTCTACTCAAGTGATCCGCCGCTAAATTCTCGGCTCCTTTCTTATCACGAATCTCAATGGAAAACTCTTGTAACAATAAAACCCATCTCAAAAGTCTAGGCTTAGCATCTTGCTTTTTCATGAGGTACTTGAGAGCGGAATGATCCGTATACACTATGGTCTTAGATAACACAAGATTGGGTCTAAATTTATCAAAAGCATAGACTATAGCAAGCAACTCTTTCTCCGTGGTGGTATAGTAAAGTTGAGCACCCGTCATGGTTTTACTAGCATAGTGTATAGGTTGAAAATGCTTATTCACTCTTTGTCCTAACACGGCCCCCAAGGCATAGTCACTAGCGTCACACATAAGCTCAAAAGGCAAATCCTAATTTGGAGAAACCAAAACGGGAGCCTCAGTCAACTTTTTCGTAAGTATCTCAAAAGAGTCTAAACAATCTTGGGTGAAAATGAAAGGAGCCTCTTTTTCCAAGAGGTGGGTCATCGGTCTTGTAATCTTAGAGAAATCTTGTATGAAACGTCTATTGAATCCGCATGACCCAAAAAACTTCTAACTCCTTTCACCGTGGTAGGTGGGGGAAGCTTAGCAATAACATCTATTTTAGCACGATCCACTTCTAAACCCTTATTGGATATCTTATCTCCCGAGACTATCCCCTCTTTGACCATGAAATGGCACTTGTTGGGAATAAAATTATCTAAGTCACTGGAACGCTGACAAGAAGAAATTGGACACTGACAAGAGTAAACGAGGCGCTGACAGATGAGACGCTGATACGAATTATCAAGGCGTTGACAAGAAGAATCTTAAAGACAAAGACAATGACTAAATCTGCCAATGATGAATTCTTCAAGCTGGTGGACAAAATATGAAGATAAGAATTCAGAATATATTCTTAATGTTTAAAAAGATTTAGTCAATAAGTTATGTTTATCATATGTCTCTTCCTAAAATAGTTGATCTTATCTTTTTGTACAAGGCTCCTTAAACCTATAAAAGGAGGCCTTAGGGTTAGACATAAGACACATCTTTTTCACACACATCTTCCACATATCTCATAACACTTTCATTGTAATCATTCATTGATATTATTAATCAAAGTGAAAGTTTTGTTTACTTTGTTTTATTCTTTGTTCTAAGTGTTAAATTCCGCATAACACTTAGTTTATTCAATATAACAAAGTTTCTCTATGTATTATACTTGATTCAATCTCGGTAATACAAAGCTAAATTGATCTAAGTTTGGGATCAACAAGTGGTATCAGAGCTTGTTGAGAAACTTTGATTTGAAGAACGAGATCCAATACCGTGAGGTGAACCAGGCTAAGGAAGAAGATGAAGAAGAATCTGATGATGTTTTCAGTCAAGGCCAAGTCTACTTCAAGTTCCAACTCATCTTCGTCTTCTGATAGTGAGGTATGTGATAACTCTTCTTGTAGGTTAAATACTGAGAAACATAACAAAGAGGTGTTAAGGTTGTTAGATGATGTGAGTACTGAGAGATGCAAACTGTCTAACTATCAATTAGCTCTCACTCAAACTAAGAAGACAGTTTCTGAGTACAAGAAAATGGAGTTTGACCTAAAAGATAAAATTAATATCTTAAAACATGAGTTAAATGTTAGTATGGATATTAGAAACATCATGGAGAGAGTCAATGGTGAGTTACAGGCTAAGTTAGATGAGGCCATTAAGAATAAGGATAATGTTGGCCTTAAAATTCAGAGATTTGATAAGGCCACACAAACCCTAGGTGAATGTGTTAATAAACAAAGAGATTCTAGGGATATGTCTGGGATTGGGTTGAAAGAATATGTGGCTGTTCCACCACCTGCTGGGGACTTCTATGGTGTCCATAGAAAGGATCTCTCTTGGACTGGTATTCCAGAACTCCAAGAAGAGGAATTTATTCCTACACCTAGAGTTCTTTCCCCAGTTGAGGAACATCAACAAAAGGTTATTGACCTAGAAGAGTGGAAAAAAGGCCAACCCCACTTTATTTGTTAAAGGTGGGATACTTAGTGAGAGTCCATTTGTGCCTACACCCATTGAGAGTCTAGTTGTATCTACACCTATAACTGTGACAAATCCCATCACTGGAACAGCTGTTAATCTTGGCTCCCCAATTAAGAAACAACCTAGTGTTAAATACGCTGAAATGTATAGGAACCCTAGGTTATTCAAAAGCCAAGCAAGTGTTAGTGGGACAGGGTTTTATCAGTCTAAGCCTAAGTTTGTGTCCAAGAAGGCTTGTTACTCATGTGGGAGCTTCTCACATTTGGCAAATAATTGTTTAAGTGAATACAATTCATTCGCTGATAATAGGTCATCCAATGTCAACCATAGACCTTTTGTCCACACTAGACCACAGGCTACTAGACCAGCTCCTTTCTTCTCTAAGGCAGCTAATACCCATGGACAAAGGCCCTTTCAAAAGACCAACACTTGGTCAAACAGACAGTATGTTCCTGTAGCAAACCCTAATTTAGGCGCTGATAAGAACAAATTCAGCGCTGATAAGAAAAAATTCAGCGCTGACAGGAACAAGTTCAACGCTGATAGGAACAATTTCAACGCTGACAGGCACAAATGCAGCGCTGACAGCTCCAAGTTTGGTATGAGAACTTATTTTAGACCATATAAACAAAGATACTTGGTTAATAAGGGTCAAGGGTCTGAAGTATCATCCTACTTAACTTGGAAACCTAAACAAGAGCAAAACTCTAATTTTAATGGTATTTCAATGAGTTGCAATAGACTTAAATATCTTGAGAAGGTCATTACTAGACTCATTGGAACAAATTGGGTGTTTAGGTCACAAAGGGATGAACAGGGATTTGTGGCAAAGAATAAGACCACTCTAGTGGAACAACTAGATAGATCCAATTCTGACAAGGCTTGGATCTCCAAAGAAAACTAATTTTTTTTCTTTTTGAGCAGCCTATCCAAAAGCAGGTTAATGATCAAGGATATTTGGATAGTGGATGCTCAAGGAACTTGCATTGTTGGTCTTTCCACTGTTATTATTTTTATCCACTAACATGTTATCTCTACCCATTATTGTGGGAAAGGGTAGCCTCTGTTGCTGTGTTTTTGTGGTTTTTGTCTAACTATGCAGGAAAATGGAGCTACATTTGGATGGATACAGAATTGCGAACTTTTATTTATGATGGTTGGAGTGTTTACATTTCTATCTTGAGATAAAATTTTGCTTCTTCACATATAATGATTTTTATGCTTCTATTAAGGGAAGGTAAACCTCTAGGTTTTTAGGTACTCTTAGAGCACTCTTATCACAATTCTAGATTGTGTCCACTAGTGAGTACGATTTAGTTTTCTAATTCGTGAGGCACTGTAGCATGCAAAGTTGATATACTGTGCATGCTTCCAAGACTTTTGACCTAGAATTGGGTGTGGTCGTATGGGTGACTTGGGGTAGATATATTTTTTGGTTACTTGGGGAGTTGCAAAGGTTTTATATGAGTTAACTGTCTCTTTGGGGCATTTGTGAACAAAGGACTCTAGAGTTCATGTGTGTCTATCATGCTTGTGCATGAGTGTATGCGTGAACAATGTTTGTCACTCTTGCTTATTAGAGACTGGTTAATATCCTTAGGATTCTTACCTTAGTTTATGTTCTAACTAAAGTTTTCCATTTGCAAGTCCATTTTATGCTATGACATCTTAGCTGGTGTCATTCATAAACTTCTTTATAGACCCAAAACGTTTCATAACCCTTTCCATTTTTCAAATTTTTGGATATCTGGAAGCCTAATGATCATTGAGATGTTTTTCCTAGTGATTAACATCTAGTAGTAGCAGAGATCACTTTCACAAGGGTGTATAGTGTTATGGAGATGGCTGAGACTATTGGCACTAGCTTTAATGCAGGTCAAGTCAGTCTTATCATCAATAAGTCCATCCCCATCTCCTATGAATCAACATTGAGGATTCATTTTCCGAATGTAGATGAGGACAGTATGAAACCTTTGACATTAATGGAATTAATGAAAATCTTTATTAGCTTGTAAAAGCATAATACAGAAATGGTACAAATTGTCAAGGATCATAGTTTTGAACTAATAGACTTGTTGTTTTGGAAGCTGATGCAAGGAGGACGTTCTTGGTCGTCCTTGTATATTGATCTTGGAGAGGAGTCTTAAAAAGGGGAGGAGCAATCGAATTTGAGTGACAAAAGTAATAAAGAAAGCTCCAAAGACTCTACATGTGCTGAAGATGATTAAGACCAAGTGAATGCTAACTATACAAGTGATTTGAGTGATTGACTTTTAGAGATTTTTATTACTCAAATTCAGGGATAAGTATATTTGTAAGAATACTCTCTGTATGTTTTATTTTATTCAGAAACTTGATTACTAGAGTAGATATCAAGTTTAGGGGAGGATTGTTGGGAATAAAATTAGCTAAGTCACTGGAACGCTGACAAGAGGAAATTGGACGCTGACAAGAGTAAACGAGGCGCTGACAGATGAGACGCTGATACGAATTTTCAAGGCGTTGACAAGAAGAATCTTAAAGACAAAAACAAGGACTAAATCTGCCACTGATGAATTCTTCAAGCTGGTGGACAAAATATGAAGATAAGAATTCAGAATATATTCTTAATGTTTAAAAAGATTTAGTCAATAAGTTATGTTTATCTTATGTCTCTTCCTAAAATAGTTGATCTTATCTTTTTGTACAAGGCTCCTTAAACCTATAAAAGGAGGCCTTAGGGTTAGACATAAGACACATCTTTTTCACACACATCTTCCACATATCTCATAACACTTTCATTGTAATCATTCATTGATATTATTAATCAAAGTGAAAGTTTTGTTTACTTTGTTTTGTTCTTTGTTCTAAGTGTTAAATTCCGCATAACACTTAGTTTGTTCAATACAACAAAGTTTCTCTATGTGTTATACTTGATTCAATCTCGGTAATACAAAGCTAAATCGATATAAGTTTGGGATCAACAGCACTTCTCCCAATTAAGAACAAGACATGTTTCTTCACACCTCTTAAGCATACGTTCTAAATGTGAGAGATAAGAAGTGAATGAATCTCCAAAAACCGAGAAATCATCCATGAAAACTTCCATAGTGTGCTCAATCATGTCATGAAAAATTGCCATCATACACCTTTGGAATGTCCCCGGTGCATTGCACAAGCCAAAAGGCATTCTCTTGTAAGCAAATGTACGATAGGGACAAGTGAATGTGGTCTTTTCTTGATCCTTAGGGTCAATGGGTATTTAAAAATAACCCGAGAATCCATCTAGAAAGCAATAGTACTCATTTCCCGCTAAGCGTTCAAGCATTTAGTCCATAAAAGGCAATGGGAAATGATATTTCCTAGTAGCATCATTGAGCTTCCTATAATCAATACAAACTCTCCAACCCGTGACAAGTCTAGTAGGAATAAGATCATTGTTTTCATTAGGCACTACGGTGATTCCACCCTTCTTAGGAACACAATGTACCGGGCTAACCCATGGAGAGTCGGAAATGGGGTAAATCATGCTCGCATCAAAGAGTTTGATAACTTCCTTCTTAAAGACCTCATGGATTTTAGGGTTAACCCTTCTTTGGCTTTGAATGGAGAGTTTGTAATCATCCTCCATAAGGATTTTGTGTGTACAAAAATTTGGATCAATTGCCCTTATGTCAGATATTTTCCATGCTATGGCTTGCTTATGTTTCTTAAGGACTTCTATGAGTTTTTCCTTCTCATCCTCTTTCAAGTCTTTAGCAATGATCACGGGTAATTGGTCATTCCCCTATAAGAAAGCATATTTAAGGTGTGATGGAAGATCCTTAAGTTCAAGGGTAGGTTTACTCTCTATGGAAGGTTTCACTATGGATGGATCATCTATGGTAACTTCTTGTGGAATTGGTGAAGGAATGGGATAACAACTTTTGGATAGTGAGAATGTATTCTTCGTAATTGATGGGAGAATCATCATTACCAAGGAAGTTGGACTCAAATTCCTCCAAGAGGAAATCACTCTCTCCAAAAAGTGTTAACGAGGGAGAAATTGAGGCAACGGTCTCTACATGAGGCATGTCTTCACTATAATTCTTACAAGATTCATGGAAATGCTCATCACACACCTCATCAAGTACATCCACTATGTTAATTGTTTCACAAGCTTGAGACTTCTTAGTCACTTTTCCTAGCTTAAACACCATTTTATGGTCCTCAACTCTCATAATTAGTTCCCCCTCCGCCACATCTATAAGAGTATGACCCATCCTCAAAAATGGTCTACCAACAATTAGAGGAACTCTCGGGTCCATATCATAATCAACCACTACAAATTCCTCCAGAAAGGTAAACTTATCCACACCTACAAACACATTCTCCGCAATACCTACCGGATAAGCTATGGTACGATTGGCTAACTCAAGGGTCATCCTAGTAGGAATGAGCTCGAGAAGATAGAGTTTTTACCAAACTGATAAAGGCATGAGATTAATGCTTACCCCTATATCCGCTAATGCCATGCAATTTTTGACCCCGGTAAAATTACAAGGGATTAAAAATCGCCCCGGATCTCCAAGTTTTGTAGGTAAGGTTTTGAGCAACATGGAGGAGTAATTCTCATTAAGTGATGTGTTAGGCAAATCCACCAATTTTTCCTTGTCGGAGATGAGAGCTTTGAACATTTTAGCAAACTTTGGCATATATGCAAGAGCTTCCGCAAAGGAGATGTTTATGTTAAGTTGCTTGAACATACTCAAAAAGTTTGAGACTTGTATATCATCCTTGTTTTTCAATTTCTCCTTTCTCAATCTGGATGGATATAGAAGGCTTGGTTTTGGTGTAGGTTTAGTAGTTTTTGTGGTGGAAGGTTTCTCTTTGTTGGTTTCTTCATTGGGAGGTGTGGAAGGTAAAGCCGAAGTGGAGGTAGGTTGAGAAAGTGTAGGTGTTGAAGTGGTAGAGCTTGAAGGTGGTGAAGAAGATGTAGAAGGCTTATCACAAGTTGGAACCATAGTAGGCTTAACCATAGGAGGGGTAGGAGGTAAAGGATCATTAATTGTTTTTCCACTTCTTGTTGTGATAGAATTGACATTAGCCCTTGGGTTTGTTTGTGTGTTTGAAGGTAGAGCCCCTTGTGGCCTTTGATTAAGTGCCATCAAAATCTTTTTGGTAGACTCCTCAGTCATAATTCTCATTTGCTCCTGCATTCTCTTTTCACATTCACGAATTCTTCTTTCAACAAGCTCATTAGTATCATTTTGCCCATATCCTTGATTTTGACCTTCATGGTATCCTTGATTTGGAAAGGGTGGAGGTGGTTGGTTAAATCTTTGATTGGATGTATGAAAGTTATTTCCTTGATTGTGAAAGTTGTTGGGTGCTTTATAGTTATTCCCTTGGTAGTTTGGCATAGGTCCTTGATTTGTTTGTAGCAAGTGAGGAGGATTGGGTTGATTTTGGGTGGATGGATGGGGTGGAAAGCCGGGTGGAGCAAGGTAGTTATTTTACTTATGAGAGAGATTGTTTTGATTGATGTTAGGTTTGAAATGCTCTCTATGTTCTTCTTGATAAGCATAACATTCACCTTGGTACCCTTGAACCTTATCACATTGTTGGTAAGAATGAGGACCTCCACAAGTCTCACATGAAATAGCAATAGCATTCACATCATTGGTGGGATTTTTGTTCAAAGAGAGTCACAAAATTTCAAGATAGTATCAAGCTTTTGAGAGATAATCCCATCCATTTGTGGAGTAACACTCTCTTGCACCACATGAAATCTCTGATCAAATTGTGTGTTAGTTTTCATCATGGATTTAGTCTCAATAATGTCCCATACCTCTTGAATGGATTTGGAAAGAATATTCCCACCCGCGGAGGAGTTGGGGAATCTTGATGATGTGGTCTTAATCCATTGTAGAAAGTATTGATTTGGTGAACTTCATTGAATCTATGTTTGGGGCATTTTCTCAATAACTCCTTGAACTCTTCCCAAGCATCACTAAAGGTTTGGCTAGGTTTTTGTTGAAATCCAATAATTAGGTTTCTTAAAGTTGTGGTCTTAGATGGGGGAAAGAATTTGTTCAAAAACTTCTTTTTAAAGTCGTCCCAAGTAGTAATGCTCTTAGGTGGTTGTGTATCTAGCCAATACTTCGCATTGCCCTCTAAGGAAAATTAGATCAAGATCAACTTAATGGAATCATGGGGAACTCCATTGTACTTAATGGTGTTGCAAAGAGATAAAAACTTCTTGACATGATTGTGTGGATTATCACTAGGTCTCCCAAAAAATGGTGTGTTTGAAACCAAGCTAATCATAGATGTCTTAAGCTCAAAGGAATTTACGGGTATCTCGGGTATAACAATAGCATCGGCATATCCTTGCACATTGGATTGTAGGTGCTCCATCAAAGGTCGATTGTCAATGGCAACCATGGCTTCATGTGTGATGATCAAAGCACGATTCTCGGGATCGGCTTGATGGACGGTGTTGGTTTTACTCTTTCTCTTTTTCTTCCTTTTCGGAGGAAGGGGTTGTACACCAAATGGTATTTGTGCACGTCCGCGGGTGAGCATGCAACTCAAATCAAGGAGTGAGAGAGAAGCTCTCGTTCGACTTTGGAAAAGAAGGGATTATCCTTTACGAGGTTCAATAGGTAATATCCATAAGAAAGTATAGTATACGTAAGTAATACTTGGGTGCAAGACCCCCAATCAAGCTTTCCTTCTTAGAATACGCACTAGTGAACGGGGGGTTAGGTGGCGCGAAGCACTTAAGTACCTATTAACCCTTAGACGGCATTTTATAGCATGTCGCCTTTCTATTCACTTTGTAGTTTGTATTCTTCGAATTCTTTCCTATAGGAAGTATTTATCTATTCTTGCTTAATTAAATATGATCGATACACGTGTCAAGGAACGGAACGCTCCCGAACACGGTGTATTGCAAAAGCAATACTTATGGAAGTATGTATATTGAGTGTTCGTATACGTATACGTATCTACATATAATAATATATCAAAAATATTTTTGTATTTATTGGGTATTTAAAGAAAATATTATATGTACCTAAACACCGATGAAATCCAATAATATATATTTTTGGGTGCAATCTCTTAGGAAAAAGATTGCTTTTTGAATTTTTTATTTTTTGGTCAATTCTTTATGAAAAGAATTGATTTTGTTATTTTTTAGTTTTTATATTTTTATATTTTTGATTTTTTATGTTTTTTATTTATGATAGTAAAAATAACGCCCACTCGGGGAACGGATCCCAAAATCCAATCGAAACCGTCAATCGATAGTCTCTCGTAATGTCATGAACCGGCAGCGGCCCCAATTGAAACTGAGTATTTATGAGTTCGTTTATTCTCGATTCTTGACAAATTAGAAGGCCTAAAAATATCGAGCTTTTAATTGTTCTTGGTTGGTAAGGGTATTTTTATTTCTATGTCTAATTCAATCAACATGTAAAAAATGAAAATATTAAGGCTACGTATCCGTAAAACAAAGTGCACGTACCAATTACTATTCACAAAGTACAAATTTTAAATGCATAAAAAGCAAATTGCTTGAAATGTAAACTAAATGAAAGTATAAGGACTAAAATATAAATTTCAAGAACTACAAGGACCAAATATGTAAAATGTAACAACTAATAACAAACATAACCAAAATTACCAAACTTTCTAACTGAAAATGTAACAAACTAAAACTTGAAGGACTGAATATTACCAAACCCAAAAAACTATGAAGATTAGCAGTGATTATCAAGTTTAACAAATAACAAGGACTAAATGGCAATTAAATGGAAAGTTTATGAATAACGGGTTAAGCCACTTGAATAAGCTGGATAGAGCTTATCAATGAACCAAATTTGCTCTAGTTTGTTTTAAACTGCTTAAAATGGAAAATTAACTAGGCTTGTAAAAGGAAATTGCTTATAAGCATGTAAAACTCAAACTAGCTTATATCAATAAGCCAAAATTAAGATCAAATGAAATCCAGACTTCCAAAATTAAATTTTATTGATGAAACTGATTAATCAACTAACAAGAAGCTAGGAATGTCTTTTAAAATGAAAAATGATTCACTGAATAAGCCAGAATCAAGAATTAAGCAAATGTGAGATTATTTGACCAACTTTGACAAAAATTACAAAAAGCTATTTTTTTAAAAATTCACTCGAGACATATTGGCAAACTGACTGGTGAAAGAAAAATGACAAGTTTGTGAAGTGGAAATGAAGATATAGGAAAACAGTAATGACTTGATCATAGAAACTAGCATTTGCTTATAAACTGACTAATAAGTTGATTTCTCTTTGAAAAGTGGATACTGTATAATTTCCTTATAGACACTAAAACTTCAGATGTTAGACTACACTTGGAAACAGGTTTGAGCTAATTTCGTCCAGTAATCAAGGTATGGCAAGGAATCAAAGTGAACAACTTTTCTACTGAACTTGTTAAAAACTCTTGATCCAAACCTTTTTGCTACCAATTGCCTTTTTGAAAACTATTTTGACCACTAAATTGAACCACAATGATTTCACTATATAACCAAATGTAAATGAACTCAATTCAACAAATTTAACAAACTCTAATCACCAAAAATGATCAAAACCAAACACTACTTAAGAAATCTGTATAAGACATTTTCAAAGAGAATTTGATTTCAAATCTAAGACTGGATAAGACTTTTATTGAAGCTTATTTGAATGACCAAATGAAGCGTGTTTGGACTGAAAACAAGCAGGTAAACAGTTTATATCACAAAATGAGACTAATGACTTTTGACTGATGAAATTTTAACTGAAATCAAGTAAGCTAATTAACAGGCTACAAATCAACAAGTAATCAATCAGACTACCACAATCATACTACAAACAGGCTAAACACTCTATCAGTTCAGCAAATAATATCTAAACTATGAATGTAGCATACAGAACACTTGAGAGGAACAAAAATAGGAGCTTTGAAACCTTTTAGCACAAGGCCTTCTCTAATGGAGTAGAGGAGCGTTGAGCTCTCTAGAAAACACTTAAACACCAAAACACAACCAGAATTAACCATCATCATCATCAGATTCAGTATCAACCTATACCCCTGCTTCAACTCTACATATCAATGAAAATAGACTACAAATGTACTTCAACTGGAACTGAACAGCTACAAGTCTTCAAAAACGTTATCAAGCTTCCATTGATAATGGAAGATCAATGGCAACACACAGAATCAACAAGATTGCAGTAATGAAGGAAGTAGAATAAGAGTGAAGTGAACTAATTTTTTTTGATTTTATTTGGAGGGAAAAACTGTTACAAGAGTTAACTGTCTAACTAACAATCTCTTAAGTGTGTGTCAAACACTTAAGATCTGTTGTAACTGAAAGGAAGGAACTAAATTGAGAGAAAGAAAATGAAGTGTGTGTTTTTCACACTCTAGGCTACACACTACAAATGAGGGATCTAATTGCTATTTATAGAGAAAAGATGAGAGTTTGTTGAGGTAGATGACGTGTTGTGACCAATAGAAATCTACCAAGTGTCATGATTTGGTCGATTGTAAATTCTCGTGTTCATCACAAATTGGGGGAATTTGATCTGGTTAATTTCAGTGTAATTAGATAGTCTGAGTAGCTTCCTTGCTTGATTCCGAGTAAGTTTCATATTAAGTTCAAATTCTAAAACGCCTTCCTTCTCATAATCGAATCTGGGCACATTTAACTTTGAAGGTGATACGTGGCGTCCTTTTATTGGTCTTCATTTGATCACACGGATTGATATCTATTTTTGGATAAAACGATTATTGAGTGGCTGCATCTGATTGGCTAAAAATGAGAAAGTGGGATATACTGTGCTTGATTCGGTAATAATTGTGAGCTGAGTTAGTGGCCCAACTGGCAAGTGAGTTGGCTATCCTTGTATCATTTTTCCACTCTTCTCATTGGTTGATATGTTGATACACGGATTAAGACCAAAATATGATTGAAACTTGGCAGATTTAGCTCTTGGACTTTAGCAGAATCTTCATTTAAGCTTTCTTCTTCATTTCTTTGGCAAATTCAGTCCTTTGACCTTCATTCTTGAATATTTGAGTCCTTTGACTTGGTTGACTTAAGAGTTGACCAGGTTTGACTTTGATCTTGACTTTTTCCAGAATTGCACTTTAGTCCCTCAACTTTTAAACATTGTCAAGATAGGTCCTTTATGTTCAAATGGCTTGTCATCTTTGATCCTTCTCTTGTCTTTTCATCATAAATGAGCTTGATGTCACTTATTTGCATGAAATTTGTATCCTTGTTACCTATTTAAGCACAAACACAAAACATACCACATAATACTGCTTTATAGCATAAAAGTTAGGTATATGCTATGTGTTTTAGGGTGATTTGTTTACTTCTTGATATGAGATTTTGCTCATATCAATTGGTGAACAATTGTGGAGGTGGTCTAACATGAGGTTGAAAACCGAGATGAGCCAAATAGTTAGTAGATTTATAAGATAAATTATTAGCATCCACATTAGGTTTAAAATGAACCCTGTCATTAGTGTTGTAAGCATGCACTTGTTGTTGAGATTGATCATTAACCTTATCAAAATTTAAGTACGGAGGCGGTCCACCATAAGTCTCACAATAATCACTCATGGCATGAACGCGCCTAGTGGGAGGGGTATCGAATTTTAAAGCAAGTTTTGTCACAATTGAAGTAAGCTTTTTAATTTGATTATTAACCTTACTATCACTAGCACTAGCCATAGTAGCCACACTTTTAGTTTGAACTTTGGCCTTGTTTTCAATTATATTCCAAGCATCATTCATTGATTTAACAAATGTATTTCCCCCCGAAGCACTATCTAGTGAGTCTTGGTCATTCAAAGTTAATCCATTATAAAAAGTATTAATTTGATGACCTTTAGTATAACCATGTTGAGGACACCTTCTTAAAAGTTCCTTAAATCAATCCCAAGACTCACTAAAAGTTTCCCCATATTTTTTCTCAAAAGTGATTATGTCATTCCTTAAAGAGGTGGCCCAAGATGGGAGAAAGAAGTAGTTAATGAAATTGGTCTCTAAATCCACCCATGTAAGAATACTTTGGGGTGGTTCCTTATCAAGCCAATTCCGGGCTTGTCCCTCGAGGGAAAAAGGAAAGAGCAACAAACGTATTGCCTCTTCGTTGGGAATAAAATTAGCTAAGTCACTTGAACGCTGACAAAAGGAAATTGGACGCTGACAAGAGTAAACGAGACGCTGACAGATGAGACGCTGATACGAATTATCAAGGCGTTGACAAGAAGAATCTTAAAGACAAAGACAAGGACTAAATCAGCCAATGATGAATTCTTCAAGCTGGTGGACAAAATATGAAGATAAGAATTCAGAATATATTCTTAAATGTTTAAAAGATTTAGTCAATAAGTTATTTGAGTATGGTTATCTTATGTCTCTTCCTAAAATAGTTGATCTTAGCTTTTTGTACAAGGATCCTTAAACCTATAAAAGGAGGCCTTAAGGTTAGACATAAGACAGATCTCATATACACCTCTTCCACATATCTCATAACACTTTCATTGTAATCTTTCATTGTTATTATTAATTAAAGTGAAAGTTTGGTATTCATATATTCTGTTTGTTCTTCGTTCTGAGTATTAGTTTCCGCATAATACTTAGATTGTTGAATACACAAAGTTTCTCTACGTGTTATACTTGATCTAATCTCGATAACACAAAGCTAAATCGATCTAAGTTTGGGATCATCAAGTGGTATCAGAGCTTGTTGAGAAACTTTGATTTGAAGAACGAGATCCAATATCGTGAGGTGAACCAAGCTAAGGAAGAAGGTGAAGAAGAATCTGATGATGTTTTCAGTTAAGGCCACGTCTACTTCAAGTTCCAATTCTTCTTCATGTTCTGATAATGAGGTATGTGATAACTCTTCTTGTCGTTTAAATACTGAAAAACTAAATAAGGAGATAGTAAAATTATTAGATGAGGCAAGTTCTGAAAGATGCAAAGTATCTAATTATCAAATTGCTCTCACCCAAACAGAAAGGACAGTAGCTGAGTATAAGAAAATGGAGTTTGATTTAAAGGATAAAATAAATATCTTAAAACATGAGTTACATCAAAGTAAAGATATTCAAGATATCACAAACAGGGTTAATCTTGATTTGATAGCTAAGTTAGATGAGGCTAACAAAAATAAAGATAATGTGAGTCTTAAAATCCAGAGATTTGATAAGGCCACACAAACCCTAGGAGAGTGTGTTAGTAAACAAAGAGACTCTAAGGACATGAGTGGGATTGGGGTGAAAGATTATACAGGTGTTCCACCACCAGCTGGGGATTTCTATGGTGTCCAAACAAAGGACTTATCTTAGACTGGTTTACCAGAGCTCCAAGAGAAGGACATTGTTCCTCCATCAAGAGTCACTTCCCCAGTTGAAGAGTATAAACAAAAGCTGACTGACCTAGATGAGTGGAAGAAAGCCAACCATACTTTGTTTGTTAAGGGAGGTTTATTGTGTGAAAGTCCAAATGACCCTACCCCTATCATCACACAAGAGTCTGTCCCCATCAAGATCACACACCCATCCACTGGCAAGACTATTGACCTTGGCTCACACACTGTTAAGAAACCTAGTGTTAAGTATGCAGAGATGTATAGGAATACTAGGTCCCCAAAAAGCCAAGTTAGTAACCATGGAACAGGTGTCTTTGCTTCTAGACCTAAGACTATGTCTAGAAAAGCATGTTACACTTGTGGTAGCTTTTCACATTTGGCATACAAATGTGTCAACGCTTCCAATGTCAACGCTGACAAGAACAACTTCAGCGCTGATAAAAGTCAACATAGGTCAAACGCTGTCAGACCCAAAACCTTTGTGAACCAAAATTCACAAGTTGTTAGACCAGTTCCATTCTTTACTAGAGGGTCTAACACACATGGCCAGAGACCCTTTCAAAAGACCAACACTTGGTCAAACAGACAGTATGTTCCTGTAGCAAACCCTAATTTGGGCGCTGATAGGAACAAATTCAGCGCTGACAAGAAAAAATTCAGCGCTGACAGGAACAAGTTCAACGCTGACAGGAACAAATGCAACGCTGACAGCTCCAAGTGTTGTATGAGACCTTATTTTAGACCATATAAACAAAGATACTTGGTTAATAAGGGTCAATGGTCTGAAGCATCATCCCACTTAACATGGAAACCTAAACAAGCGCAAAACTCTAATTTTAATGGTATTTCAATGACTTGTAATAGATTCAAATATCTTGAGAAGGTCATTACTAGTCTCATTGGAACAAATTGGGTGCTTAGGTCACAAAGGGATGAACAGGCATTTATGGTAAAGAATAATACCACTCTAGTTGAACAACTAGACAGATCCAAGTCTGATAAGGCTTGGATCTCCAAAGAAAACTAATTTGTTTTCTTTTTGAGCAGCCTATCCAAAAGCAGGTCAATGATCAAGGATATTGGGATAGTGGATGCTCAAGGAACATGCATTGTTGGTCTTTCCACTAATATTATTTTTATCCACTGACATGTTATCTCTACCCATTATCATGGGATAGGGTAGCCTCTGTTGGTGTGTGTTTTTGTGGTTTTTGTCTAACTATGCAGGAATGTGGAGCTACATTTAGATGGATACAGAATTGCAAACTTTTATTTATGATGGTTGGAGTGTTTACATTCCTATCTTGAGATAAAATTTTGCTTCTTCACATATAATGATTTGTATGCTTCTGTTAAGGGGAGGTAAACCTTTAGGTTTTTGGGTACTCTTAGAGCACTCTTGCACAATTCTAGATTGTGTCCACTAGTGAGTGGGGGTTATAAATAATGAAGGCTCTTTCCTTATGAAATTGTTGGAATTTCTAAACCTCGAGGCACTGTAGCATGCACGTAATTTATTTTGCATGCATGCTGCCAAGACTTTTGACCTAGAATTGGGTGTGGTCGTATGGGTGACTTGGGGTAGATATATTTTTGGCTTACTTGGGGAGTTGCAAAGGTTTTATATGAGTTAACTTTCTCTTTGGGGCATTTGTGAACAAAGGACTCTAGAGTTCATGTGTGTCTATCATGCTTTTGCATGAGTGTGTGCATGAACAGTGTTTGTCACTCTTGCTTATTAGAGTCTAGTTAATTTCCTTAGGATTATTACCTTTGTCTATGTTCTAACTAAAGTTTTCTACATTCTCAAGTCCATTTTATGCTATGACATCTTAGCTGATGTCTTTTATAAACTTCTTTATAGTCCCAAAATGTTTCATCACCCTTACAGTTTTCAAATTTTTGGATATCTGGAAGCCTAATGATCATTGAGATGTTTTTCCTAGTGATTGACATTTAGTAGCAGCAGAGATCACTTTCACAAGGGTGTATAGTGTTATGGAGATGGCTAAGACTATTGGCACTAGCTTTAATGCAAGTCAAGTCAGTCTTATCGTCAGTAAGTCCATCACCATGTCCTATGAATCAACATTGAGGATTCATTTCCCGAATGTGGATGAGGACAGTATGAAACCTTTGACATTAATGGAATTGACGAAAATATGTATTAGCTTGTAAAAGCATAATACATAAATGGTACAAATTGTCAAGGATTGTTATTTTGGAAGCTGATGCAAGGAGGATGTTCTTGGTTCTGTCCTTGTATATTGATCTTGGAGAGGAGTCTTAAAAAGGGGAGGAGCAATCGAATTTGAGTGACAAAAGTAATAAAGAAAGCTCCAAAGACTCTACAGGTGTTGAAGATAATTAAGACCAAGTGAAGGCTGACTATACAAGTGATTTGAGTGATTGACAGTGATTGACTTTTCGAGATCTATTATTACTCAAATTCAGGGATAAGTATATTTGTATGAATCCTCTCTGTATGTTTTATTTTATTCAGAAACTTGATTACTAGAATAGATATCAAGTTTAGGGGAGGATTGTTGGGAATAAAATTAGCTAAGTCACTTGAACGCTGACAAAAGGAAATTGGACGCTGACAAGAGTAAACGAGACGCTGACAGATGAGACGCTGATACGAATTATCAAGGCGTTGACAAGAAGAATCTTAAAGACAAAGACAAGGACTAAATCAGCCAATGATGAATTCTTCAAGCTGGTGGACAAAATATGAAGATAAGAATTCAGAATATATTCTTAAATGTTTAAAAGATTTAGTCAATAAGTTATTTGAGTATGGTTATCTTATGTCTCTTCCTAAAATAGTTGATCTTAGCTTTTTGTACAAGGCTCCTTAAACCTATAAAAGGAGGCCTTAAGGTTAGACATAAGACAGATCTCATATACACCTCTTCCACATATCTCATAACACTTTCATTGTAATCTTTCATTGTTATTATTAATTAAAGTGAAAGTTTGGTATTCATATATTCTGTTTGTTCTTCGTTCTGAGTATTAGTTTCCGCATAATACTTAGATTGTTGAATACACAAAGTTTCTCTACGTGTTATACTTGATCTAATCTCGATAACACAAAGCTAAATCGATCTAAGTTTGGGATCAACACTCTTGTCACAACCGTGAATTTAAGACCTATTTAAGTTATGTGAAACGCGTTAATTCGGGTTAGACTTGCGTGTCTATTGATGTCCCGATTGGTTACGCGAATTTTTGTACGGATTTAAATTTTTATTGATGACAATCATAACTTTTATTGAACGTCTATTAATTATGTCGATCCTTGCTAGGATCTTTAGTTAAGAAAATGACATTTAATTCCTTCATCTCATAAAAATATTTAAGAATCGCGATACAAAACAAATAATCGTTTTGTTATGTTTATTTTACGACACACTTGAGGAATTGTACATTTAGCAAAAAATCCTTTTATTACCACTAGTCCTACAAAATTTCCCACTACTTACAACCTTACAAATGTACACAATTAAACAAAGTATACAAAATCAAGTAATAAGAAAACTAAAAGTTTACTTTCCTATTTTACTTGCATAAATACTGGACCCCCCCTTGTAAACCCCCACACGTTTCTTCCCTATGTAAATTCATAATTCAAATATCAATTGTACAACACCCCCATTTAATGGGAGTAGTCCTTCCTGCCACCTCCTTGCCCTCACTGTCCAACGCACCAACTTTGGTCAAGGAAAAGTACCCTCGAAACCCATCTTCACTGCCACCCCCGAAACCCTAACACTTTCCACTTCCCACGTGCGAATCTGGGTTCCCATGCAGTTTTCTATTGTAAACTTGGTCACCAACTAACAAATCCATTTACAAACCCTAACTAAATCCTAACTTAGTTACTTAACCCTAATACCCCCACCCCCTTTGCCTATAAATACAACACATCCTTTTGTTAAACTCACACACAAATATTCTCTCAAGAAAACAAAGGTCACTGGATATGAAGCAGTGAACAAGATTTCGGATTGATAATCTCAAGCTAACTAACATACTCAAGTTGTTGACGTTGTTCTTTAAGCCTTAGTCTTCCATCTTCGACAAGAACTTAGGACCCTTCGTAAGTCCATCCTAACACTCTTTAACACTCAAAACTTTTGTTGATGGTTATGCTTGCTCAAACTTGTAACGTAAATACACTCATATCAAACTATAAAAGCTAAGTTTTAAAACACCAAATGGTAACAAGGAGGTCACGGTTAAGGTTTGGAAGCCATTGGATGACCTAGTGTATGTGAACAAACTAAACCACCCTAACAGGCCACGTTGGGTTTTGTTGATTATATATGAATAATGATCTAAAAGGAGACCCATTGACAAACTAGACAAATAAGTCACAGACTATAATGGGTTATTTTAGAACTCATATGAACCTAGTAGCAAATAAATGTGATAATGTAATGAATCATGTATCACTATGTATAGTTTCCAAGTATAGGATCAGTTTGCATGTATATGTGAGATACTTTGAAGTGAAGGTGTGTTATAGGTGTGATTTGTAAACACTCGGTGCATGAGTAGTTGTAATAGGTGTGTATTATACGAATAGCTTTAGAAACCAAGAGTGAATATGCATGATTTTATGCTGGTGATTTGGTTGAAATATATTATGAGTGCATGGTGTACAAAAAGGGAAATAAGGGGGAACTAGAAGCAAGTAATAACTAACTAATCATATGTGACCTTCCCGCATGCATGCTGCTTGTAAAACAGAAAGCTTGAGTCGCCATGTATAAGCATACTATTATGATGTTATGTAGACTTCCTTGTGTGTGCATGTAAACAACCTTTGCCATCATGATCAAGATGAATGTGTATTGAGAACGTGATGCTTAAGTTACTTCTTTGGAGCATAGAATCAACCGTAAGAAAGAAAGAAAGAATTTCAAACATTCACACAGACTTTTATCTACAAGACCCTTTTATGATTAAGAATGAACCGAGCATGTGTGTTGTGTACTTGTTATGAATGAAGTTTTATTTAAACAAATAGACAAAAAAATGATGCCCTTTTCCCCCTGTGATAGTTGACGAAAAGTAAGCAAAACAAGCAGCCCCTTGTCTTTTTGATTTACCATATCAGGGGATATAAAATAGAGTTTCCTTTTATATGCGTGTGTTGCCATGGCAAAACGAAGAACTAGTTGACAATTGGTATGCATGAAAGCATATATGTGCTGCGTGTAGGTGATAGTCTGATGAAATGAATTGCTTATATGATTTTTGTATGTCTTGTGGAAGTGTTACCATAAGGATATGCATAATAGTAAAGTATATAGGAACCAAAGTAGGACCATTTCTGCTCATTACCCCCCTGCGTGAACAGTGGCCAAACAGCAAGTCCCTTTCCTTTTTCTTGTTTAGTATGTTTGTATACATGTAGGTGTAAATGCATGATTAGACTAAATAAAGGAGTTCTTTACTTGACTAAATATGGCATGGCTAGGTTAGGATTCTGACAACCCACCAGCCTTTCTTTTCCTTGGCAACCTGCGTAGGACAGAAATCCAAAGAGAGAAAGAAATGGCAATTTGCCTATTTGAAATACTATGTTAAATATTAGTGTAAGGTAGGGACCAATTGGTGTGTTCTATTTGCTCGAGTATACTGAACCAACTAAGGACCACAAATTTCTATTTTTCCCAAATTGACAAAGTAGAGAATGCATGTATATTATGGGTTGAGTGCAAGGGGTAATAGCTATAGGAAACGCATATGCAAACCGTCCCAACAGCCCTACTTTGAGCTTGTTTTTAGCCGATCAAATGACTTTCGCTCAAATTTCTAAAAATATCTTGTAAAACTTGACACGGTCTAGTTTCCAAAACAACTTTCGGTTTGTCATAACGTCGAGTAACGAGATCACAATAAATTCCCAAGGTTGGCCGATTTCCACCGGTGTAATATTAAACGATACTTCTTATATTTTATGTGTGAGTGCCCTACTTCACGTAATTAATTACTAGACGTAGAGACTTCATAAAAATACGACATTTATCAAATATTGACGACCTCACGGCCTAGTTTTTATAATGAGAGTCCGTTCATTTTTCGGACTATTATTCAATAAGTTATCGAGACCCGAACTTGACCCCGTGACTAAAATTGTTGAACGAGAAAAATGTATGAAAACGTTTTATTAAACAAGAGCAAGTATAAATCATCAACCAAGTGCTTCGTACGTTATTATTATTTATATTTAGCCTAAGTACGAATATTTTACTTAGGTTGCGAGTAGATTGTTTGCGCATTGGTCTGCGTGCCTTGATTTATCGAGCTATCTTTCTTGATCATATTTACTACTGCATCAAGGTGAGTTTCATAGCCCCCACTTTTAAATTGTTTAACTATTTTAGGGTGAGAACATTGCTTGTTTTAACGGATGAACATAAGTGCCTTAAAAACTCATACGTTTGCCTACATGATGTCTAAGTCCCGCCATCCTATGTTGCTTTTAGCCCACTATCATGAACCGTTAATTACTTTGTGTAAGCGCGAATGTTATGGATAGATCTATTGGGACTAACCTCCCTATCTAATTTGGTTGTGTGGCCAAAGTTAGATACACTTACATTTGAGTTGTTACAAATGCTAAGGATGGGCATTTGCTTGGGCTCTTTTATATCTTGTTGGTTTAGGTTAACGCTTCGGTGTCATGAGCTTAGGCGTAGGTTATGAAAACTTGTAACTCAAGAAAGCGCATCTCTTTCTCTGCCATTCCTACTTTCTTGATAGTTATAACCTATTAAGAAGGTAGGTTCAGTCCAGGAGGCTAGTTTGAAATGAAACCCGGACTCGCTGAGGTTCACACACCTTTCTTTATGAAATTACACAGCAAGCTGGAAGCTTGGTACTAATAGCCTCTAGAGTATAGAGGGGCTATGGAGAGGTATACTTTTGATTATGATCTTGTATTTGTTATAAGATTATATGCCGGTTGCCTTGAAAATCTTATGGTTCATCACACTATTTAATCTTAAACCTATGAACTCACCGACCTTTGTGTTGACGTTTTAGCAATGTTTTTCTCAGGTATCAAGACGGAGGAGTGACGTGGTTATGCTTGGAAGATTTAAATAAAATGGTCGTGACTTGTATTTTGGATGTCCAAAACAATGTTGAAGTCTTTGAAAACTATGCTTTATTTGATCTTGTGTAATACGCTTCCGAACAAGTTTATGTTTTAATTAAATGAAAACGACTTTTAAATAGTCGTTCTTTGTACCTACATCTTGTGATAGTCATGAACGTCGCACCCCGTTGCGTTATCCTACTCTGATAAGTTGGGGGTGTGACAGATTGGTATCAGAGCCTGGTTATAGAGAACTAGGTTATCTTTTTACAAAATGATTTTTATAAACTTGAGTCAAAAATCTAATTTTGGAAATATAATTCTAGACTATAACTAACTCAAAATCTCCAAGAACCACTTCACTCCGCGTCTTCGATACAAGTAAGTTGCAAGTTAGTTTAATTTATTTTCTATGCTATTTAATACGAACTATTTGTGATCTATTAAATTTTTGCACGTCGATATACAAAAATTTTGATATCCTTTAGAGATATGCGCTAGAACGACAATTAATACGATGTATGTACGTAACATCCAAAATTGGAGTGCTAATAACTTATTGCAATGGAAAACTAATATTGAAACACGACATGATTATTTGAAAATTTTATACGAGAGAGGTTTGGGATATATTTATTTTTACAAGTATTTACGAATTTGAAAGCTATTATTTTCGATCTAGTACTAATACATGCCTTGTTTTGGCAGTGCTATGGCGACAACTAGTGACGAGACGATTTACATGGTGGAATCGCCCAACGGACTAAGACCAATGAGGATTGGAGAATCGCCGAAAAATTCACCCGTAAGAGAGCCACTCCCACTCCCACTCCCAAAGCCGATCATATGCTACCAAAGGCGCGGAAAGGCCAAGAAGACTGCTTCCCCTTGCTCATCATCTCTTGCACCAAAGGGGCCTCCTATGAGACGCACAGCTCGAATGTCAGTGAGGCACACCTATGCGGGGAAAAAGCTTGCTTCTAGAGACAAGGATTCGGCATCGGTTTGCTCCACCTATCTCTCCTTAGGACCTACTTCGCCGGTGGATGATGACTTGGCCATGCCCAAGATGACTGCTATCCCTCCATTCCATGGAGAGGATATCCCTGAGAGCTCCACGGCTCCTAGGTACCGTAGGACCTCCCTACACTCCTTTGCTCGACTTTACTCTCTACGAGAGGATATGACCTATATCCTTTGTAACTTGGGAAGGGTCCCTCCTTTCTTGATGAGTCGGCTTGAGGAGTGCAATAGGGACATCATCACTGCTTTAGGGATTGTTGACCCACCTGAGCCGGACCGTATGGCAATCATTTCTCGAAGGTTGGATGAACAACACTTTAGGATGGGGGATATGCATAGCCACGTCATTAGGGAGTTGACTAGGTTGTCCAAGAGGGTGGATCGTCTCGAGGGTTTCTCCGACTAGATGTTACTAGTCTTGTTGTGTTGTATTTCTATTTCTGTTCTTTTATGTAATCTTTTGTAAACAATTCCCAAAACACTATGCTCTCTTTTTGTAAAACTTAATTCACGACGATGAATCGAATGTTTGGGTTATGTTTATAACTTGTGAAACTTATGATATTTGTTGTGATATCATGAACTATATATGCCATGCGAAAGTGTGATCTTATGAATTGTTATTTCTAACGCTCAATGTAATCTTTATTAATTTAGATCAATGGCACCCGTTAGACGTAGAACAAGAGCAAATGCAAACGCAAACGCAAACCCCGCCGCTCTAATTGCTATCGACCCGTCCGTTCTAAATCAAATGATAGCGGACGGTGTGGCCGCCGCTCTCGCCGCCGCCGAAAGTACTCAAGAAGGGAACAATACCACTAACACCACGGCAACAACTACTCGTACATGCACGTACAAGGAGTTTAAGTCTTGCTTCACCGGTTCTTTCAATGGAACCGAAGGGGCCGTAGGTCTTGCTAGGTGGATCGAACGATTGGAAGCTCAATTTAGTGTGAGCAACGTAGCGGAAGGCGACAAAGTGAAGTACGGATCTAGTACTTTGATTGATGGCGCGCTAACATGGTGGAATATCCATGTTCGTGCCGTTAGCTTGGAAGCCGCTAATGCAACACCTTGGGCGCATTTCAAGAACATGCTCTACAAAAAGTATTGTCCAAGGAATGAGATGCAAAGGTTGGAAACGGAATTGTGGAACCTTCGTGTGAATGGTACGAACTTGATGCCATATACTCAAAGGTTCCAAGAGCTTAGGTTGATGTGTCCTAAGATGCTTCCCACGGAGACTCGTGCCGTGGAAAGATATATGGTGGGATTGCCTTCGTCAATCCGTGGTGATGTCATCTCTTCGAAGCCAACCGATCTCAATGAAGCCATTGAAATGGCGAATGGCTTAATGGAAGCTATTATCTTGGACTCGAGTGATCACAAGAGAAAGTGGGAAGGAAACCATGGCCCTAATCATGGCAACTACCCCAACAAGCGCCAAGATAATGTGGCCAAGGCTTTCAATCTCAATGGTGGCTCAAATTACCAAGGAAAGCAACCGTATTGTGCAAAGTGTGGTAAACACCATCCAGGAGCTTGTGGTAAAACTTGCCACAATTGTGGTAAAGCCGGCCATTTTGCCAAAGATTGCCGTAGTGCCCCATGACCGTTGAACCAAAGAGCCCCAACGGCTCCAAATGAGCGTTATGCGGATGTTACTTGTTATGGTTGTAGAGAAAAGGGCCACTTTAAAAATAAGTGTCCTAAGGCTATCACCGTGGGTCGCGGAAATCAAATCCGAGGCAACAACAACAACAACCAAGCTCGTAAGAATCCGAAACAAAACCAAGGAGCTTCGAGTAGTGGAACAAGGGGAAATGGGAATCAAGCGGGAGCGATTGGTCGCGTATATGCTTTGGGAGCCGAGGCGGCTATCCAAGACAACAACGTCGTCACCGGTACGTTCCTCCTCAATAATCTTTATGCTTCCATATTATTTCATTCTAGTGCGGATAGGAGCTTTGTATCTACTACCTTTAGCGAACAACTTAATGTGAATCCCGTAGCCTTAGAAGTAAGATATGATGTGGAGTTAGCCGATGGCAAGTCCATCTCCACTAATACCGTCCTTAAGGATTGCATTTTGAATTTGCAAAATATCCCGTTTCTTATCGACCTCTTACCAATTGAACTTGGAAGCTTCGACGTTATTGTTGGTATGGATTGGTTGTCTAAATACCATGCGGAGTTGCTTTGTGACGAAAAACAAGTTCGCGTTCCATATGGAAGGCAAATTCTAACTATCTTTGGAGAAAGAAATGGCGCGAAAAGCCAAACTCAATTAGATGTCATCTCATGTACTAAAACCAAAAAGTACATCGAGGAAGGTCGTCCGATTTTTCTCATTCAAGTTACTAACAAGAAAGAAGTCGAGCCAAAAGAGAAGAAGATTGAAGATGTTCCGATTGTTAAAGACTTTCTCGATGTTTTCCCCGAAGATTTACCCGGATTGCCGCCACTCCGTCAAGTAGAATTCCATATTGAGTTAACACCCGGAGCCGCACCCGTCGCAAGAGAACCTTATCGTTTAGCACCCGCCGAGATGAAGGAATTATCCGACCAATTGAAGGAGCTTACCGACAAAGGATTTATTAGGCCGAGTTCCTCGCCTTGGGGAGCTCCGGTTCTATTTGTAAAGAAGAAAGACGGAACTTTTCGAATGTGCATCGATTATCGCGAATTGAACAAGCTTACCATCAAAAATCGTTATCCTCTCCCAAGGATCGATGATTTATTTGATCAACTTCAAGGTTCGAGCATTTATTCAAAAATTGACTTAAGATCGGGTATCATCAACTTAGAGTTCGAGAAGAAGATATTTCCAAGACGGCGTTCCGAACCCGATACGGTCATTTTGAATTCCAAGTCATGCCTTTCGGTTTGACTAATGCACCCGCGGTCTTCATGGACCTCATGAACCGTGTGTGTAAACCTTACTTGGACAAGTTTGTTATCGTGTTCATCGACGATATCCTTATTTACTCTCGTAATAAGGAAGAACACGAGGAACACTTGAAAAAGATTTTGGAATTATTGAGACAAGAGCATTTGTATGCTAAGTTCTCAAAGTGTGAATTTTGGATTCATACGGTCCAATTTCTTGGTCACGTGATTGATAGTAGTGGAATTCACGTTGATCCCGCCAAAATTGAAGCGGTCAAGGATTGGGCGACTCCTACTACTCCCATGGAGATTCGACAATTCCTTGGACTCGCCGGTTATTATAGAAGATTTATCAAAGGATTTTCGAAGATCGCAAAATCTATGACAACTTTGACTCAAAAGAACAAAAAGTTTGAATGGGGAGACGATCAAGAATTGTGTTTCCAAACCCTCAAACAAAAGCTTTGTGATGCACCTATTCTCGCACTACCCGAGGGTAGTGAAGACTTTGAAGTCTATTGTGACGCGTCAATTAAAGGCTTAGGCGCGGTTCTTATGCAAAGAAAGAAAGTTATCGCTTATGCCTCTCGACAATTGAAGCCGAACGAAGAAAACTATACTACTCACGATTTGGAATTAGGCGCGGTTGTTTTTGCTCTCAAGATTTGGAGACATTACCTTTACGGTACCAAATGTGTTGTGTTCACCGATCACAAAAGTTTACAACACATCTTGAATCAAAAAGAACTTAATGGTTGGAATTGCTTGGTGATTACGATTGTGAAATTCGTTATACACCGAGAAAAGGCAATGTTGTAGCCGACGCTTTAAGTAGGAAACCTCGTGATAAACCTCTTAGAGTTCGAGCTTTAGTGATGACTATTGGGTTGAACATCCCAAAAAGATCCTAGAAGCTCAACGTGAAGCCATTAAGGCGGATAACATTCATAAGGAGGATGCCGGAGGTATGATCACGAAGAAACTCGTTGCACGTACCGATGGAACGTTATGTCTTGAAGGTAGAAGTTGGCTACCACGATATGGAAACATGAGAAACATAATTATGCATGAGTCACATAAATCTAAATATTCGGTTCACCCCGGATCGGATAAAATGTACCATGACATGAAGATGTTTTATTGGTGGCCGAACATGAAAGCCGATATAGCTACCTATGTTGGAAAATGCTTAACTTGCGTGAAAGTTAAGGTCGAGCATCAAAAGCCATCCGGATTACTAGTCCAACCTAGAATCCCGGAGTGGAAATGGGAAAGAACTACTATGGACTTTATCACTAAATTACCCAAGACATCCGCGGGATATGACACAATTTGGGTCATTGTGGATCGTCTTACAAAGTCCGCACATTTTCTTCCTATGAAAGAAAAAGACCAAATGGATCATTTAGCACGAATATATGTGAAAGAAATCGTTGCTAAGCATGGAGTGCCGATATCCATAATTTTTGATCGAGACGGTCGATATTGCTCAAGATTTTGGCAATCACTTCAAGAAGCTCTAGGAACACAACTAGATATGAGCACGGCTTACCATCCTCAAACAGATGGCCAAAGCGAAAGAACCATCCAAACTTTAGAAGACATGCTCCGAGCATGTGTGATCGATTTTGGAAATGGATGGGATCGTCATTTACCGCTCGTGGAATTTTCGTACAACAATAGTTATCATATGAGTATTAAAGCGGCACCGTTTGAAGCACTTTATGGTCGAAAGTGTCGTTCACCCCGTTTGTTGGGCGGAAGTTGGTGATGCACAACTTACCGGCCCGGAAATAATTCATGAAACGACGGAGAAAATTGTTCAAATCAAGAGCCGTATGCAAGCGGCCCGTGATTGTCAAAAGTGTTACGCCGACAAAAGACGTAAGCCATTGGAATTTCAAGTTGGAGACCTCGTCATGCTAAAAGTCGCACCATGGAAAGGTGTCATTCGTTTTGGAAAACGAGGGAAGCTAAACCCACGATATATTGGACCGTTCAAGATCACTCAACGAATTGGTGAAGTCGCTTACCGCTTGGATTTACCCCAAGAACTTAGTCGCGTGCATAATGTGTTCCACATTTACAATTTGAAGAAATGTCTATCCGATGAGACGCTTGTTATACCATTAGAAGAAATTCAACTTGACGACAAGCTCGTATTTGTTGAAGAACCCGTTGAGATTGTAGGCCGTGAAATTAAACGACTTAGACAAAGCCGTATACCGATTGTGAAAGTGCGTAGAATGCACAACGAGGACCCGAGTTTTCTTGGGAACGTGAAGATCAATTTAAGCTTAAGTATCCCCATCTATTTAATTAGATATGTTTTGTCAAGATATGAGCTTCGGGTCGAAGCTCAAACTTAAGGGTTGTCGGATGTCACAACCGTGAACTTAAGACATATTTAAGTTATGTGAAACGCGTTAATTCGGGTTAGACTTGCGTGTCTATTGATGTCCCGATTCGTTACGCGAATTTTTGTACGGATTTAAATTTTTATTGATGACAATCATAACTTTTATTGAACGTCTATTAATTATGTCGATCCTTGCGAGGATCTTTAGTTAAGAAAATGACATTTAATTCCTTCATCTCATAAAAATATTTAAGAATCGCGACACAAAACGAATAATCGTTTTGTTACGTTTATTTTACGACACACTTGAGGAATTGTACATTTAGCAAAAATTCCTTTTATTACCACTAGTCCTACAAAATTTCCCACTACTTACAATTTTACAAATGTACACAATTAAACAAAGTATACAAAATCAAGTGATAAGAAAACTAAAAGTTTACTTTCCTATTTTACTTGCAAAAATACCGGACCCCCCCCCCCCCTTGTAAACCCCCACACGTTTCTTCCCTGTGTAAATTCATAATTCAAATCTCAATTGTACAACACCCCCCATTTAGTGGGAGTAGTCCTTCCTGCCACCTCCTTGCCCTCACTGTCCAACGCACCAACTTTGGTCAAGGAAAAGTACCCTCGAAACCCATCTTCACTGCCACCCCCGAAACCCCAACACCTTCCACTTCCCACCTGCGAATCTCAGTTTCCCATGTAGTTTTCTCTTGTAAACTTGGTCACCAACTAACTAATCCATTTACAAACCCTAACTAAATCCTAACTTAGTTACTTAACCCTAATACCCCCACCCCCTTTGCCTATAAATACAACACATCCTTTTGTTAAACTCACACACAAATATTCTCTCAAGAAAACAAAGGTTACTGGATATGAAGCAGTGAACAAGATTTCAGATTGATAATCTCAAGCTAACTAACATACTAAAGTTGTTGACGTTGTTCTTTAAGCCTTAGTCTTCCATCTTCGACAAGAACTTAGGACCCTTCGTAAGTCCATCCTAACACTCTTTAACACTCAAAACTTTTGTTGATGGTTATCCTTGCTCAAACTTGTAACGTAAATACACTCATATCAAACTATAAAAGCTAAGTTTTAAAACACCAAATGGTAACAAGGAGGTCACGGTTAAGGTTTGGAAGCCATTGGATGACCTAGTGTATGTGAACAAACTAAACCACCCTAACAGGCCACGTTGGGTTTTGTTGATTATATATGAACAATGATCTAAAAGGAGACCCATTGACAAACTAGACAAATAAGTCACAGACTATAATGGGTTATTTTAGATCTCTTATAACCTAGTAGCAAATAAATGTGATTATGTAATGAATCATGTATCATTATGTATAGTTGCCAAGTATAGGATCAATTTGCATGTATATGTGAGATACTTTGAAGTGAAGGTGTATTATAGGTGTGATTTGTAAACACTCGGTGCATGAGTAGTTGTAATAGGTGTGTATTATACAAATAGCTTTAGAAACCAAGAGTGAATATGCATGATTTTATGCAGGTGATTTGGTTGAAATATATTATGAGTGCATGGTGTACAAAAAGGGAAATAAGGGGGAACTAGAAGCAAGTAATAACTAACTAATCATATGTGACCTTCCCGCATGCATGCTGCTTGTAAAACAGAAAGCTTGAGTCGCCATGTATAAGCATACTATTATGATGTTATGTAGACTTCCTTGTGTGTGCATGTAAGCAACCTCTGCCATCATGATCAAGATGAATGTGTATTGAGAACGTGATGCTTAAGTTACTTCTTTGGAGCATAGAATCAACCGTAAGAAAGAAAGAAAGAATTTCAAACATTCACACAGACTTTTATCTACAAGACCCTTTTATGATTAAGAATGAACCGAGCATGTGTGTTGTGTACTTGTTATGAATGAAGTTTTATTTAAACAAATAGACAAAAAAAATGATGCCCTTTTCCCCCTATGATAGTTGACGAAAAGTAAGCAAAACAAGCAGCCCCTTGTCTTTTTGATTTACCATATCAGGGGATATAAAATAGAGTTTCCTTTTATATGCGTGTGTTGCCATGGCAAAACGAAGAACTAGTTGACAATTGGTATGCATGAAAGCATATATGTGCTGCGTGTAGGTGTTAGTCTGATGAAATGAATTGCTTATATGAATTTTGTATGCCTTGTAGAAGTGTTACCATAATGATATGCATAATAGTAAAGTATATAGGAACCAAAGTAGGACCATTTCTGCTCATTACCCCCCTGCGTGAACAGTGGCCAAACAGCAAGTCCCTTTCCTTTTTCTTGTTTAGTATGTTTGTATACATGTAGGTGTAAATGCATGACTAGACTAAATAAAGGAGTTCTTTACTTGACTAAATATGGCATGGTTAGGTTAGGATTCTGACAACCCACCAGCCTTTCTTTTCCTTGGCAACCTGCGTAGGACAGAAATCCAAAGAGAGAAAGAAATGGCAATTTGCCTATTTGAAATACTATGTTAAATATTAGTGTAAGGTAGGGACCAATTGGTGTGTTCTATTTGCTCGAGTATACTGAACCAACTAAGGACCACAAATTTCTATTTTTCCCAAATTGACAAAGTAGAGAATGCATGTATATTATGGGTTGAGTGCAAGGGGTAATAGCTATAGGAAACGCATATGCAAACCGTCCCAACAGCCCTACTTTGAGCTTGTTTTTAGCCGATCAAATGACTTTCGCTCAAAGGTCTAAAAATATCTTGTAAAACTTGACATGGTCTAGTTTCCAAAACAACTTTCGGTTTGTCATAACGTCGAGTAACGAGATCACAATAAATTCCCAAGGTTGGCCGATTTCCACCGATGTAATATTAAACGATACTTCTTATATTTTATGTGTGAGTGCCCTACTTCACGTAATTAATTACTAGACGTAGAGACTTCATAAAAATACGACATTTATCAAATATTGACGACCTCACGGCCTAGTTTTTATAATGAGAGTCCGTTCATTTTTCGGACTATTATTCAATAAGTTATCGAGACCCGAACTTGACCCCGTGACTAAAAATTGTTGAACGAGAAAAATGTATGAAAACGTTTTATTAAAAAAGAGCAAGTATAAATCATCAACCAATTGCTTCGTACGTTATTATTATTTATATTTAGCCTAAGTACGAATATTTTATTTAGGTTGCGAGTAGATTGTTTGCGCATTGGTTTGCGTGCCTTGATTTATCGAGCTATCTTTCTTGATCATATTTACTACTGCATCAAGGTGAGTTTCATAGCCCCCACTTTTAAATTGTTTAACTATTTTGGGGTGAGAACATTGCTTGTTTTAACGGATGAACATAAGTGCCTTAAAAACTCATACGTTTGCCTACATGATGTCTAAGTCCCGCCATCCTATGTTGCTTTTAGCCCACTATCATGAACCGTTAATTACTTTGTGTAAGCGCAAATGTTATGGATAGATCTATTGGGACTAACCTCCCTATCTAATTTGGTTGTGTGGCCAAAGTTAGATACACTTACATTTGAGTTGTTACAAATGCTAAAGGATGGGCATTTGCTTGGGCTCTTTTATATCTTGTTGGTTTAGGTTAATGCTTCGGTGTCATGAGCTTAGGCGTAGGTTATGAAAACGTATACTTTTGATTATGATCTTGTATTTGTTATAAGATTATATGCCGGTTGCCTTGAAAATCTTATGGTTCATCACACTATTTAATCTTAAACCTATGAACTCACCGACCTTTGTGTTGACGTTTTAGCAATGTTTTTCTCAGGTATCAAGACGGAGGAGTGACGTGGTTATGCTTGGAAGATTTAAATAAAATGGTCGTGACTTTTATTTTGGATGTCCAAAACAATGTTGAAGTCTTTGAAAACTATGCTTTATTTGATCTTGTGTAATACGCTTCTGAACAAGTTTATGTTTTAATTAAATGAAAACGACTTTTAAATAGTCGTTCTTTGTACCTACATCTTGTGATATTCATGACCGTCGCACCCCATTGCGTTATCTTACTCTGATAAATTGGGGGTGTGACACCTCTTGTGTCACCCCATTGTATTTCACCGTATTGGTCAAATGTGTGAATCTCTTAATATGATCGTGAGGGTCATCTTGGGAACGGCCAAAAAATGGTGTAGCGGAAACCATTAAAAATAAAACCCGTTTTAATTTCAAAATTATTCGCTCTAATCTCGGGCACCACAATCGCGTCATCATTTCCCTCCACGTGGGATTGCAAGATCTCAATCATCGGTCGATTATCCGTTGCCATCATATTGTCGAAAGCTCGATTTTCGGGATCGGCTTGAGAGACGTTCTTTTTGTTCTTCTTCTTCTTCTTAGAAGAATTAGAAGTATTAGTTACAACACTCGCTATGTGTGCACACGCGTGAGTGCGCATACAACTAAACACGAGGAATGAGGTAGGAGACCTTGATCGACTTTGAAAGGGAATAGACTATCCCCCTCGAGGTTCAATATGAAAAAGCTACAAGAAAATATATACGTAATACTACTTGGGTGGCAAAACCCTCGATTAGCCTTCCTTCTCAAAATACTCACAAGTGAACGGGGGGAATGAGGTGGCGCGAAGCACTTAAGTACCTAGCTTCCCTTAGACGGCCTTTTATAGCACGTCGCCTTTCTATTCACCTTAAAGTTCTTATTTTTTCGAATTCTTGCTTAACGAAAGTATTTATCTATTTTTGCCTTTTATTTTCTTAGATTGATACACGTATATGGAATCGGAACGCCTCCAAATACGGGGTATTGCAAGCAATACTTATGGAATATTGTGTATTAGGGTTCTTATACGTAATATCTATAGTAAAAAGAAAATACTTTTGTATTTTTTTTAAATAAGATATATTCACAATAAAAACAAGAGAAATCGAAATAAGAAAAATAATAATACGTAATATATTTGGTGTAATACTTTAGGAAAAGTATTACTTTTGGAGTTTTTTTTATTTTTTTTGGTGCAAATCTTAGGAAAGAATCCGCTTTTGTAATTTTTTATTTTTATTTATTTGTATGTTTTTGATTTTTTTTTGTTTTTGATTTTTTTAACAGGAACCATTTTTTCAAGTTATTTCATGTATTTTTCGTTCCTCAAGTCGACTCGAATTGAAATCCAATTTTATCGTAGAGATTAATTGTTTTTGGTGAATAGTACTTGTTTGATATCTATGTCTAATTTAAACTTAAAGAATATAATTTTAGGCTAAGGAATATATAAAAATAAAAGCGCAAATAATTCACATAAAATTACTCTAAAATGCAAAATAAAATTATACTACAATTTAAAATCTTGATTAAACTAATTAAATCTAAGATGCAACCAAACTATACTATAATTAAAAATATTAATTACTCTAAATGCAAAATTAATCTAAGTGCAAGCACGTAATAAGAAGTAAAAGTGACAAAAAAGTAAATCACAAAGATAAACTTAAAAATAAAGTGTAAAGCTTTAACCTTTTTAGCTTATTAATCTCTTTAGATGATAAAGCCTGAAGCTTTATATACTAATAAGCTAAATAATCACAAAAAGGTGTAAACTTTATACTAAAAATAAGCTTATCTAAATGAAAACTATTTTTTACAAATTTTAAATCTATTTTTAAAACAATAACAACTTTTAAAACTAATTAAAACGATTTCTATAAAAGAGATATTATTTTAAAACAATTTAAACTATATTAATCTAATTAATAAGACGAAAACGATTAAGCTAGATATTTAAAAAAGAAAGAACGTAGTACTCGTGGTCCGAAGAAAACGCTCTAAACACAATCAACATAATCAAAAAAATATGGCCCACAAAGTACACGACCTCCCATATCAAACTTAATCAAAAGCCTAACCCGACCCGTAAAGTACACATCCTCCCAAATCAAACTCGAACCAAATCTATACAAACCATAAGCTCTTTACCAAACGTGATGAATCGATTCGCCAAGATCAAAAAAACACAAGAGGTTAGGATAATAAGCTACAATTAATATTTGATAAAGAGATTCAAACAAATCTAATAGATCTAGACTATTTTTTTATTTTATAAAAATATTTTAATTTTTAAACTAAAAATTAATAGATCTACACTATTTTATCAAAAACAAAATAGATCTACACTATTTTTTTGGTTTTATAAAAATACTTAAATTTTTAAACTTAAAACTAATAGATCTAAACTACGTTTATAAAAAACTAATAGATCTAAACTAAAAGTAAATAATTAAAAAGCTAGCTTATTAATAAGTTGTAAGCCTAAGCTTAAAACTTATGCGATTCAAAAAGCTTGAAAGCTAAATGAACAAATCACGGACAATAAGCTAGATCTAGTAAAATAAGCCCACGATAAGCTTGAAATAAGATAACTTATTTCAAACTTATATATAAATCTTAACTTATTTGGAAAAAGTAATAAAAAACTAATACAAAAATAATAAGCTAGATTATTAAGAAAAGATTAAGAAAGGTAGAATGAGAATAAGCTAAAAGAGATTAACAATAAGCTAAAACAGAAACTTTTATTAATATTGAAGAAAGCTTAAAAATAAGCGAATACAAAAGTTGAAAAGAAATACATTTAAAAAACAAGAAATAAAATTGACATTATTTAGCTACCTAAAATATACATACAAAATGAAGAAAAATGAGGTGTATTTATAGTTGAAGTCAAGATGCTTGGGGTAGATTAGTCTTTTTTGGCTCCTAACCACCTTCTCTTCTTTAACTTGAGGGCATCTTGGTCATTTGGTAGGTGATGATGTGTTTCCACCAATAGGATGCAAGATGATTTTTTGATAGACTAATAGAAGCACTTCACATGGATCACTATCTTCACCTTTCATTATTCTTTTATCCAAGGGCTCTTGATTAATCTTCTTTAACCAACTTCACCATCTTTAATTTTCTAGAAGCATGCACCTAATTACTCACAAAAGAAACACACATGTTATTTTTTTTCAATTTAATATTTTTGTGTTAGTTCAAAAATAGATAAAAATAAATAAAAATAAAACTAATAAAACTAAAAATATTTAAAAATCAAAATTAATTATTTCAATGCTAAACTAACTATTATAAAATAAAAAAATTTTATTTATTTAATTTTTAATAAGATTAATAAAATGTTAAAATTAGAAATAAAATAGTAGAATATGCGAAATACAAACCGAGACGAGTTACGCGACAAGGCTAGAAACGCTGGCTACGTAATTTTGTGCACTTTCCATTCCCATGCTTGTTTTGTTGTTTTCTTGACCTTTTTCCTTGGTGATTTCTCGATATCCGTACCTCTTAATACTTTTGGCCCTTGAGCATGTCTTTTGTCTTTTTCTTCAATAAAAGCCTGTGAAATCCCGTGTTTTGTTCATTTATGATCTTTTGTAACTATTTTACACAAAAACACCGAACCACACGTAATTCCGAGTTTTAAGATATTAAGTACACGTTTTGGTTTGGTTTTTCCTTGTTTTAAATGGTAAAAAGATAAGTGTTTACACACTTATTAGTATACATGTTACATAATCTATGATTCTGAAATCTAGACAAGATGAAAGAGAAAAGGTGATGCATGCATTCTAGTAGGATATGCAACTCAGTCTAATAGATATAGAGTTTACAACAAGAGAACAAAATTGATAGTCGAGACTCTTCATATCATATTTGATGAATTACAAGAGATGACACTTGAACAAAGCAGTTTAAGTCTCGATTCACAACGACAAATGACTTCCGTGCACAATCGCACGGAACTCGGAACTCAGAACTCAAGAGCACAACAATGAACCGTCAAGTTCAAAGCTGGTTCAAGGTCATGTTCCTAGATCATATATGACAGTGGAAACGACAATTGAAGAGTTGGAAATGTTATATGGACCAATGTTTGATGAATATTTCACGGGGGAGAAACATGTTGTATCAAAGTCTTCTGATGTCACTCATGATAAGAATGATGATACCGCTCATCGTCAACAAAAGGATACAACCTCATCTACTTCAACACGGGTTGCTGCAGATTTATCTCCTAAGAATATCACTTCAACAATCGATCCTACAACATCTACAACTACTGTCATTGCTCTAGAGAACACAACTCAAGCAAACAATGCATTATCTGACGATGACGAGTTTCACAATCCATTCGGTACATTGATACATGAAACTGGAGTATCTTCTACTCGCCATGTTGATCCATCAAATATGCAAACGTTCTATCAACGACATCCTTCAACACATCATTTAACCCGAGATCATCCTTTGGTTCAATTAATTGGAAACCCTTCACACCCGTTCGTATAAGACGACAACTAGCAACCGATGGCAATGTTTGTATGTTTGCACTCGCCGTGAGTAGAGCTGAACCAAAAAACATCAAAGAAGCTATGGGTGATCATGCTTGGATTGAATCGATGCAAGATGAACTTTTTCAATTTGAAAGACTTAAAGTCTGGGAACTTGTTGACAGACCATACGATGTTATTCCGTTAAATCTTCGTTGGATCTGGAAAAACAAGATGGATGAAGAAACCATAATCATCAATAAAAAAGCTAGGCTAGTGGCTAAGGGGTATGACCAGAAAGAGGGAATTGATTTTGAAGAATCATTCACACCAGTGGCTCGTATGGAAGCGGTCAAGATCTTCCTTACTTATGGTGCACATAAGGGATTCACTGTTTATCAAATGGACGTGAAGACGACATTACTTAACAGTCCTTTGAAGGAAGAAGTCTATGTCACGTAGCCGGAAGGATTCTTTAATCCACATTATCCTGACAAGGTGTTTCGTCTCCACAAAGCACTATATGGACTAAAGCAAGATCCAAGGGCGTGGTATGATGAGCTCTCGAAATGTCTGGTATCCAAAGGTTTCTCAAAAGGTTCCATTGATCTCACCTTGTTCATATATAAAAATGGGAATGATATTTTTCTTGTTCAAATTTATGCTGATGACATTATTTTCGGGTTTACAAACCCAAAACTTTCAAAATGGTTTGAAAAAGTAATGCACAACAAATTTGAAATGTCTATAATGGGCAAACTAAAATTTTTCTAGGAATTCAAGTTTATCCCAACGTGGTATCTTCGTTTACCAAACTAAGTATTGTCAAGAGATAATCAAAAAGCATGTTATGACCTCATGAGACCCAGTTAGGACAACATTATCCACCTCATCCCTAGATGCTGACTTGGAGGGATTACCCGTAGATCAAACGAAATACCGTTCAATGATCGGGTCCCTCATGTACTTGACAGCAAGCACACCAGATGTTTCACATGAAACATGCTATTGTGCACGATATCAAGACAGACCTACTGAAAAGGACCTCAAGGAGGTTAAACGGATCTTTTGGTACATCAAGAATACCATTCATTTGGGACTTTGGTATCCGAAGGAAACCGGTTTCTTTCTAACGGCCTATTCAGATTCTAATCATGCAAGGTGTCTTGATACTCTAAAGAGTAATTCTGGTGCACAATTTCTAGAACAAGATAAGCTCATAGGATGGTCTTCCAAGAAGCAGGATTACACGTCACTTTCATCAGTGGAAGCGGAGTATGTGTCTCTATCTGCGTATTATGCTCAAAGTTCTTTGGATGAGAACACAACTCACGGATTATGGCTTCCACTTTGATAAATTACCTGTGTATTGTGACTCAAAGTCGGCCATAGCCATCTTCTGTAATCCGGTACAACATTCCCACACGAAGCACATTAACGTCAGATAATACTTCATAAAGGAACAAGTTGAACGCGATACCGTTGAACTATACATTGTTGGAACGAAATACCAATTAACTGACTTGTTTACGAAAGCTCTGTCGAAAGATAGGTTTGAGTACCTCATTAGGCAAATTGGTATGAGACGTTTGACTCTAGCAGAACTGCAGATTCTGGCAAAGCTGGCTGCTTGATTCATCTATCAAACATCTACTTGTACATATCTATGAAAAAAGAAAAATACAAAAATATAAAACATATAAAAGCAAAACACAAAATTAAAATTTTTTGAAAATCCAAAAATATTCTTCTCGACATGTCTTTCAGTATCGATAATATGGATGTGCCTAGAAATGTCGCTCAATAATGACACGGGTGTGTACATAAAGCTCAAATGAAAGTTGTAAATATTTTTCAAAAATGTCATTTATATTTTTTTAATAAAAGAAAATGTCTATTTTGGACATTATTTCCAAACAACGAGTTGAGCAATCTATCTAGGGTTGAGCTTGTCACAAAACATTCAACGTTTTAAGCTCAACACAATGGCTTCTAATCACTTTCAGATTGCAACCCGAATCTATATTCACGGGGGAGTGTATGATTTAGTTCCCTTACCCTCAGCAAAAGAAGAGAAACCTTCTTACACTTGAGTGGATTAGTCAAGACATTCGAAGTCTATTAACTCAAGTTTATGCTTTAGAAAAACCTTGTCGCCAAAATGAAATGGATTTTTCAAAAAAAGCATTGAACATAAGTTTTTCAAGAGTTTTTCAATGATTATTCAAAATCTTTCAAAAATTGTATGTTCAACAACTCCTATCCTCAAAAAGCGAAATGTGGATCACATCCTTACAATGACAATTAAATTGGATCAATTTTTGAGGGGGAGCATTCCAAAAAAAATTCATGCTAGTTAGACATATTTTTCTCCTGAAGATTTTCAAGACTATTTTTCGCGATATATTTTAATCAAATTTGGTATCTCTAATATCAAAACATTTATATATTAGAGATAGGGGAAGAAAATGTGATTAAATGTGATCTAATATACGAAACATATATGTAAGACTCAAGCACTTTAACTCTTACCCACATGTACGAAACAATTTTGATTATCGATGCACATGTCAAGGGGGAGCATTTCTGAAACGACAAAACTATCAAGGTGTTAAATGTTTTTCAAACACTTTGATTGACTTTCAAGTGGTTTTATGGTTATGATTTCATTCCCACAACATCTTTAATTCATGACGTTATTGGTGTCAAAAGGGTGGTTAGGAATGTGACACCCCGGGTAGGGTCAAAATATGCGGAATTATCTACGCAGATGTCACAAGGGTGGATCGATAGCACATAGTTCATAGAGCATAAGATAAGAGATTATTCAAAACATATTACATGATCATTGTACAAACTTTATAAAAATTTTCTTCAACATGACATAAGTAAATTGTTTATTTTCCCCAAATAGAACCCTTGACGAGTCCTACAATGCAGATTACAATGATGCTTTAGTCCATGCACATACCACCTACTAACTTCATTTTTCTGAGAAAAACATGCTTAGAGGGTCAAGATAAAGTTGATGAATTTACAGGTTTAATAATAATTAGTTTGGACATACATTATTCATAGAAGTAACAATTCACAAAGCATTTTTACTAAAAGGTAGATTACATTTTCTATTACTCGAAACTGAAGCTTAACCTTTCATAGTCCTCAACAGATGAGAACGTAGTGTCTTACAAAAAGACACCCAAACCCAGTTTCAACATGGTATACATCTGTTGTCCCGGCCAAGGCACAGTGAGCATGACTCACCCAGATGGGGATGGTCAATCCCTAATAGATCTATTTATAACGTTCAGGCAATTTACAACAATTTAACAGTTTCTATAATAGTCAATCATAGTCAAGTTTATACAATTCCGTTATGTCCAATAAAATAGTTGCATGTTTTCTCCCCCGTAGAGGAAAAGTTTATCAATAGTTTATATGGGGCTGTAAACTCACCTGGGAGTTGGCAATATCTGTATAATACGAATATCCAAATAATGCTCACGCCAAAAGCTTTGCCTAATCAAATAATACAGTCTTAATAGATGGTACAAGGAACGTATGTGTATGCTTATACAGATTTTTAGTCAGTTCATTAATGCTACAATATTTATCTAAATAACTGTAGTACAAGTATTAAAAATATCCCTTTAAACTTGTAATTAAGTTTCATATTTAAGTAAACACAAAATGTTTTACTTATAATATTAGTTTACGTTCATAGTACATGTATTAATAATAACCATTTAAACTTACAATTAAGTTTCATATTTAAGTAAATATAAAATGTTTTACTTATAATATTAGTTTACGTATTTGTATTCAATTTATTTAACGTTGATATAATTTTATTCCCTAAAAGTATATGAGTACATGTATTAATAATACATATCCATATTTTTCATACAATTCATTTCATAAAGCAAAATATAAATATTTTATTTTTGAAAAGTAAAATTATAAATATTCTATTTAACTTTAAAGTTCCCATAAATTATTTAACATTTATAAAATAATTTATAAATTACATGTTTAAGAATTTATACTTTAAATCCTTATGGATTTAGGGTTTATTTAAATTTTACTAATTTAAAAATAGAATAAGGGTTAGGGTTTGTTAATGTTTCGGAATATGGAAAAATTAGTCCCTCCATATTTTAAACAAAGTAAAACTTTCGGATTTTACACATTTAGTACCTAGGGCTTGTTAAACTTCCGGGTTATGGCAGTTTTAGTCCTCCTAGTTATATCTAGGTTTTATAACTGTCATAAAATGACAAAAACAGTCCTTAGGGCTTCTTTAGGTTTCGGATTATTACAAAAGTGGTCCTTAGGGTTATGAAATGGCAAAACAACTTTTAGAAACTTTCCAAAATGGTCCCTAGGGTTTAATATGCCACGGATGGTATTTATTAAACCCTAGACATTTGGATAATTACATCTTTAGTCCTTGTGTTTAATAGTTTATCAAAATAAGTTTTAAATGTCATGGTTTTAGTCCTTAAGTTTCATAAATTGTCATTTTAGTCCAAAAGTTTTTATAAGTTATATTTTATTATAAAAACTTTTATTTAAATATTCAAAACATTAAATGGGCTAAAATATCTAATGGGCCATCTAGTGGGCCTAAATACATTTTAAGTCCACTAATTTGTTAAATGGGCCTTTATAACATTTATTGGGCTTAAATACATTTTTAAGTCCACTAATAAATTAAATGGGCCTAAACACATTTCTTAAGTCCATTAAGATACTAAGATTTATTAAATGGGCTTATTGGGTCCATTTAGTCTTGGGCTAATATTGCATGGGCTTGATTAGTCCATTAATACTACTTGTTCATTTTATGTAAGTAATAGTCTAGGTTTTTCTCATAAGCTTATTATTAGCTTATCCATATTTAGTTATAAACCTTAATAAAAGAATAAAACTCATAGTTTTTTTATTTGATGTACCAAATGAGATCTAGATGTGTTTCATGTTTGCATGTAGGTTATAAACCCTAATGTGAGCTTATGAATCACGACTATTTTATGTTTTAGCTTATTAGGATAAGTCAAAACTTGTTTTAAGGTTGCATGTAATTATAAGTGTCCCAAAATGAGATCTAGCTATGCACAAACCAAGAAACCAAATCATATGTCCATGTATACATATATATAGCCCACGGCTATAACTTAATATTGGTGTTTCCAATATGAGATTTTTTTAGCTAGTTTTATGTCTTATAAATATTTATAAAATCTAACATAATTATCTAGGCTTATTGCATGTTTCCAAGGTTATCATAAATACAAGATAAACAACATATAGCTCACGGCTATATTGTTTTTCCCCAAATGTTCCTATAAGATCTTGATGATCGTTTTATGTTTATTATGTTAAGTTAAGTTCTTAACACTAGATCTAGGTTTTACATAGGCATGCATGTACATTTAAAGTCCATCCAAGGACATATATAGCCCACGGCTATATTTGTACACATAAAGTGTTTTAGTAATTTTTAGTAGTCCATTAGACATGTATAAATACATATTCCATTATTTAAAACTTAGTACATAAATCATAGATATCCATTTAATTATGATGTGACCCTTAAGGTCATGGTTTTTCATGGTTTTGAGTTACACAAGTTCACTTATGAGATTTATGATTATTAGTTAACCAAAATCCCAAAAAGTGAGATTTGTAACCCACGGCTACATTTAAATTCATACAATGATTCATATGATTTTTAATCAAGTTTAAACATAGAATACTAGTCATAGGTGTCTTTATTAAAAGTTTTTAACCATTACTAATGGTATTCAATATATGTCGGACCTTTAAGGTCATGGTTTTTATCAAATCTTGATTTTTAACAAGTTTGTTACATGTGTTTATAGGTGGATGTTGATGCATGCAAGTAAAAATGAAGAAAGCATAATGAGTAATACCTTTCTTGCTAAATTTACCAAGGAAGATCTAGAGGACAAAGGAGATTAGGGATCTAATCTTGATGATGATGAAAACCCTAACTATAAACCAAGCCATGACCCTTAAGGATTCGGCTAGGGCTTGCTATAATGGTTCCAAAGGTGGAGATACTACTAAATGATTAGTAGTTAAGATGAGACAAAGATCTAGGGAAGTTAATGTATATTCTTGGATGTATGTGGCTTAAAGCCATATGATTTGTGAGAGAAAAGAGATGGGAGAATGAGATTATATTTGCATGAGAGGATGAGTTGTGTGTATGTGTGTTTTTCGGCTAAAATGGGAGAGAGAAGGGCAAGGAAAAAGACATGATTGCCTTGGTAAGAGAATACATGCCAAGTGTTGGCTTTCCCCATACCAAGACAACTCTTCTCCTTCCACCTAGCGGATGCCGTGTAAGCCTAACCAAAAAGGGGAGGTGGACTTGTTGTGGGCTTGTTTTGGGCTAGAACATAAAGAGTACATGATCTTGGGCTAGTCCAAGAAGTTTTATGTATGCTTATAGTATGCATACATACATACACAACTACATATACATTGTGTAGCATGTTTTCCAAATTTAGTTAAGTGTTGTGTATACATAGTTAGTTATACATTTCATTAGTTGTTCTCCTAGTTTTTAAGTACATGGTTTAAGTTATCTAACTTATTTATAACAAGGATGTAATGTAGAAGTATAAGTACATAATGGACAAGTTCACACACATCTTAAAGAAATAAAACATATGAGGGAGTGTTCTTACGATCATTGGGTGAAACTTTATTTCATTTAATCATGGATTTTACAGCACCACCCCATTATTTTAGCTTTGTCCTCAAAGCTACTAAAAACGTAGTTATCTTTTAAGTGAAAAGATGTGTGTACTTGGCTTTGAATATGTCTTCTCGTTCCCAGGTGTACTCAGGGCCTCTCTTCGAGTCCCATCGCACTTTGATTAACGGGATGAGGCTTCGTTTCAATTTCTTGGTTGTTCTCTCCATGATTTCCACTGGTTTCTCTGTGAATTGGAGTTGGTCGTCGATCTGGATTCCTTCTAAGGGCATAACCAAAGGTTCCTCAACGTAGCACTCTTTCATATTAGATACATGGAAGGTGGGGTGTATCCGACTTAATTGTGGTGGCAGCTCAAAAACGGTAAGCCACTTCTCCGACCTTGGCTACCAATTTGAAAGGGCCCACATATCATGGATTTAACTTTCCACGCTTTCCAAATCGTATAACTCCCTTCCATGGTGACACTTTTAGCATGACGTGATCTCCTACTTTGAACTGCACGGGTGTGCGTTTCTGATCCGCGTAGCTCTTTTGTCGATCGCGAGCAGCTTGCAGTCTCTATTTTATAAGGAAAATTCTGTCGGTAGTCTCCTGAATCAATTCAGCCCCAGTGAGTTGGAACTCACCTACCTCTACCCAACACATAGGAGAGCGACATTTCCTTCCATAGAGGGCTTCAAAAGGGGCGGCCTTGATACTGGCGTGGTAGCTATTATTGTAGGAGAACTCAACCAAGGGTATATGCTCGACCCAACAATTTCCAAAATCAATTACACATGCCCTTAGAATGCCCTCTAGGTTCTGGATGGTTCGTTCACTCTGACCATCCGTTTGTGGATGATAGGTGGTGCTCATATTTAGTTGGGTACCTAGGGATCGTTGGAGAGCCCTCTAGAAGTTTGAAGTGAATCTAATGTCCCGATCACAAATTATTGAGACTGGTACTCCATGTTTGGTCACAATCTCCTTAAGGTAGGTCCTTGCCAACTTGGATAGGGAGTCAGATTCCTTGATAGGTATGAAATGAGCAGACTTGGTGAGTCGTTCGACTATCACCCTCATGGCGTCATATCCGTGTGATGATTTTGGGATTTTGGTAACGAAGTCCATGGTGATATTTTCCCACTTACATTCAGGTATCTCAGGTTGTACCAGTAAACCTGAGGGCTTTTGGTGTTCTATTTTGACACGTGAGCATGTCAAACATTTCTGGACGTAAGTGGCGATGTCAGCTTTCATGTTTGGCCACCAGTATAATTTCCTCATATCTTAATACATCTTTTCCAATCCAGGATGTATAGAATATTTGGATTTATGTGACTCGTGCATGATTACGTCCCTAAAATTCCCATAACGGGGTAGCCAACTCCTCCCGTGTAAGCATAAAGTTCCATCCGCCCTTGGTTCCAGTTTCTCTTTGGAGAGGTTGGTTCGAATCATTCCCCCAATGTCTTCTTTCCAGAGGTTTTCGGGTCTCTGCGCTTGATTTTGTGCTTCTAGAATTTGCTTGGGCAGCTCTAGATTGATGGTCATGGTTAAGGCTCGAACCCTCATGGGTGGATCTTTATCGTTACGGCTTAATGCATCAGCAACTACGTTGGCTTTACCTGGGTGGTATTTGATTTCACAGTCGTAATCGCATAGTAGTTCGATCAAACGACGCTGCCTCATATTAAGCCCTTTTTGATCTAGTATATGTTGCAGACTCTTGTGGTCGGTGTACACTATACACTTTGTTCCGTAAAGGTAATGCCTCAAAATTTTTAAGGCAAAGACTACAGCTCTAGGTTCTAAATCATGAGTAGTGTGGTTCTTCTCATGCTTCTTCAATTGCCTAGAAGCGTAGGCAATTACTTTCTTTCTTTGCATCAATACTGCCCCCAATCCTTTATATGAAGCATCACAATATACCTCAAAGTCATCATTACCCTCAGGCAAAGATAAGAGAGGCGCACTGCATAGCTTCTGTTTTATCAACTGGAAAGCTGATTCCTCCTTTTCTCCCCAATTAAATATCACTCCTTTCTGAGTGAGCTTGGTCATTGGTTTGGCTATCTTGGAGAAGTTTTTGATGAATCTACGGTAGTATCCGGCAAGGCCTAGGAATTGGCGGATCTCTGTCGGGGATCTAGGAGATGTCCAACTCTTAATGGACTCAACTTTCGCAGGATCTACATGGATACCATCGTTGTCAATGATGTGACCTAGGAAGTGGACTCTAGATATCCAGAACTCACATTTGGAAAATTTTCCATACAACTTCTATTCCTTGAGTACTTTCAATACTTGTTCCAGGTGCTCCACATGGTCTTGCTTGTTCTTGGAGTAGACAAGTATATCATCGATGAAAAACTATCACGAACTTATCCAGACAGGTGCTCCACCCAGTTCATGAGGTCCATGAATATTGCTGGTGCGTTTGTTAACCCAAAAGGCATAAATCGGAATTCAAAATGACCGTAACGAGTTCTAAAAGCTGTCTCAGGTATATCTTCTTCCCGGACTCTCAGTTGGTGATATCCAGATCTCAGATCAATCTTAGAATACATACTCGATCCTTGGAGTTGATCGAATAAGTCGTCGATGCGAGGTAATGGATAACGATTCTTTACCGTTAGTTTATTCAATTCCCGGTAATCGATACACATCCGAAAAGAGCCGTCTTTCTTCTTGACAAATAGAACAGGGGCTCCCCACGAAGATAAGTGATGTGATCGTGAAAGTATATGTGATAATTAGATACATTATAGGGTAAATTAGAAAATTACCTTTAGGAAAAAGTAATAGTCTAAAATTACCAAAGACGGATTCAATTAAACACGTATGTGAACCAAGTTCGTTGTACACGAAGATCTTATGAATTTGAGACGTGTTGTTTCGATTAGGACAATTGATTCGAATGGTTAATCGGTTTTTAAACTAAAATTAAAGTCTACAAATTTAAAACCTAATTTTATCCTAAAGTGCATGAATCGTACCCCATTTTATTATATAACAAACTATTATTAAAATATTTAACTATTTGAATTTTACTCTATTTAAAATTAAATAAAACTTAACTATTAAAAAAAGTGACTATTACACTAAAAATTATTTAATCAAACTAATTAAAATCTATTACTTAATTAAATCTATCAAAAATTAACTTTTACTTTTTATAACACAAAATCTATTTTAAAAGCTATTTTTATTTAAAACTAATTTTTATAACTAATTAATTTTCTAAAATTAATAAAACATTTTTTTATTATTTTGATTTATTTATTATCTAAAAACTTTATAGAAGAAATATTATAAAATGATTTATAATGAAAATAAAAGTAAATTAGAGTATTTAAACTAAATAGAATCTGACAGCTAATTTAAACCAAGCTACATTATTTACTTTAACCATCTTATAACTAAAACAATAAGATAGCACATATGGTAAGACATATGGTGTTCAACTGCGAGGTCGCAGGTTCGAGTCCAACGAGGGATAACTTTTTTGTAATTTATTTTTTTAATTGACAGAAATTGAAAAATTCAATCACAGGAGTGATTGACTTGCTGAACTATATGAAAGCAGATTAGTACAACAGCTAAAAGCTAATTCAGATCAGGAGACCAAATAAGCAACAACTTGAGCATATACATAACAAATAACATGGATAACGAGAAATGAACAATCAATAAAATCTTATCAATCCAAACTTAGCGTGTTATGAGATCTAAACAGCAGAACGACGAAACCAAATCAATCAAAAACTCAGCACAGTTGAAGATTCAACAATATAAGAACATCAAATTCATCATCAGACAAGTCAAACGATCATTAAACAAAACTTAATCTGTTAGCTCTGAAATCTGAAATCTAGATAAGCAAACAACTAAATGGCAACATCAATCTCTTAAACAACTCAGATTAATACCAGATTTTTATCCAAACTTAAAGCAGATTATAAAACTAAAACAAATTCATCAAATCGTAAACAAATTACAATCTAATCTACAAACTTAAATTCGAACAGATTTTAAGCTAATTCCCATGCAAAAGCAGATAAAACTTAACAGATTAAAAAAACTCTTACATCAACAAATCAAATGCAGTTAAACCAAATCTTAACATAACTAATACAACAAGTACACAAACTTAGCAGCCTTATCATATCATCTTGAAGGAGAAAGTATTATCAGAACAACCAAAAATCATACGAATAAGCCAAACTTCACAACAGATAATATCAATATCAAGTTTAACAGAAATAGCAGATTCATTACACTACATGAACAACATAAAATTAAAAGAGAGTTAAAAACCTTTGACGAATCCTTTGAGAAGAGATGCAGCGCTGAGATGACCTAATTAACCGAATGAACGTCACCCTTTAACACCATATGAACCACCATTACCAAAACCATTCGAACCGGTTGTATAAACTTTCCAGTGGGGAAAGATTAATCCCTTTTTCTACTTAATCGACTAAATAAGCTATGGATGAAGCTTATTCACCCGATTCCAGTTTTATCAGTATTTTAGATCAAGTATTGCAATTAATTAATCATAAAAACAGAACTTAAATAAGAAAGATTGATTGAACCGAAACTTAAACTTTTATTAACTCAAAATATTCAATACAACTTTTTAATAAGAAAATTACAATACCTATTCTAAAATTACCATTCTAACAATACAGTAAAAAAAAGGATGGATTACATGAAAATAATGAGGATGTTTATAGGAGAACCCGTGGGGTGAGGGGTTGAGTTTGTTGGTGAAGATAAATGATCTTGAGCCGTTGATGAAGCATCTTATTATTCTCTCTCTTCTTTTTTTAATCTAAGGCTGAGATGAACTCATGGTCACACGGATTGCCAACGTGGCAATCCGTTGTGCTTCTTATGTTTCCTTGATTGCTGATGTGGAGACTTTTAATTGGTGGATTAAGGAATGATGTGCTGTCACAGCCAGTTATATGATGCCAGGTCGAAGATGCCTCCATCCTCTACCTTCCTATAAACTTGGGGATTTAATTCCCCAAGCGTGTGAATCAAACGCTCCAAGTGAAACCCCTAATTTTCATTGAGTGATTTATGTAATTATGGTTGATTAGGGTTTGTGTGAAGGGTAAAAACTATGTGTCTGGTTATTTGGGGTGGGGTGAGATGAGAGAGATGTAAAGATAGAGAGTATCGAAAATAGTTTATGTGGGTTTGACCAAGGAAAGGGAATAATTTTTCACTTAAATAACTTATTATCCGTCCAAAACTTGTTAACCCTAATGGGCTTTGAGTCCGAAAGCTTTTAACTCAACGTTTCATATTGATATTGTTGGGCTTGGGGACAAATTGGGCTCAATAAGCACTTTCCATCCGTCCATGTTGTAAATAATTGGGCTTCTAATGGGCTTTTGGTTAAAAATGAACTTAATATCCCATAAATGGGCCTGTAAGCCGATTAAGCTAATGTGGGTCCCACAAAGGCCCAATAACTTTCATAAACCATTAAATCCACCAAAACCGGTCTCGTTTTTGGCTTCGTCGATCTTTTCTTCAAACTTCGTGTCGGTGATGAGACTGCTTTTATACATAGTCTCATCGTCCAAATCGGGCTTAAAATGCATTAAATATCATTAAAACTGCCAAATATATGCTCGTGTTTGTTGCTTGTGTATTTTAGGTACGGATATTGAGGAAAAGACAAAAAGATCACAAGAATCATTCAAAAACGAACACGGGAAACGAAGCCGCACAATGAACCGGACCCAAATCTGGAATTTCCAAAATGGACCTTGAAGAATTGAAGATTGGCAACATTGGTCCCTCATGTTTGAAGACTTGGCAATTTATACCCTTGCATAACTCAAAAAATGCATTAAGGTCCCTAAATTATCAAGTATATACAAGAACAGCCCTTGAAGAATGAAGAAATTTGCATTTGAAGTCCTTGTTCAAGTTTGAAAAGCATATGTGCCAAAAATGACAAGTATTGCAAACTTATTACAAAGGGAAAAGAAGATTGGTGCTGTTATTACAACATGAACAAAAAGTGAACATTGGGGGGCCTAAACTGCCAGACAGCCAAACTTACACACCCAACCAGAAGCTTACACCTTAGCTAAACCTGACCCTACCCATTATCTATACCCAAACCTAGCCCACAACCCAATACCAGGTTTATTAAATAAACCTGGTCTAAACCCGTTTTGACTCCTCTTAATTTTCCCCCCAAACATCATTTTTAAAAATCATTAATCCTTTTTCAGATTAAACACACCCTAAACCAACATAAACCCTAATCCTAAATTGATACTAAATCAAAGGGGTTTTGTTTCAATCTCTCCAGATCCCTAATTAATCTTATCCTCACCAAAACCCACTCACTTAAACCCTTCCCAACACACCCATGTGATCACCCCAAGGGTCCCCTGCAACGTCTCTTTCACACAACACCCCAAAAAGACAAGATAAACGCCTAGGATCTTTCTAGTTGGCCCCCAAGGACTTATAAACGTCTCTGATCAACAAGCAACAACTGGCAACATCACATGATCCCTTTTGACCAATTTTCAGTCAATCAACCAAGGGAAAATTCGGATTTTCCAAGCATTAGGGTTTTACTTGTTTAATATTTTATTCCTAGCACTAGAATGTTCCTGTAGCCAGTATATAAGGCAACATAGCTTAGCATTTTTCCCTTGTTCCAGTTTTTCTAGCAAAACTTTGTAATCCCTTTTTATTTAAATAAAGTTGGTAATTTTTAAGAAAAAGTGTAATTCCTTTTGTTTTATAAAAGTTGGTAAATGTTTTTAGCTAGAAATCTGAGTTCCACATTTGATTATTGGTTCAAGTTTTTTTTCAAATTTCATCCTTTTTCAAGTTTCTGAAAAAGGTTGAAATTTTGGGTAAATACTTGTTCTGAATCTTGGTTTTCCAAGATTTTGGTTGGTTGTGTAAGTGTTTTCAAAGGAAAATAATTTGAGGAAGTTTGTGAGAAAGATTTTTAAGGTTTAAGAAAATTTTCAAAAATCAGATATTGTATTTGTTTGTGTGTCCACTTGTTCTTAGCAGGTTCACTTGGAGATTGTTTGTTCAAGGATCAGCATAGGCCCGGGCCTATTTGGAGAAGGCAAAGCAGCCTTGGTTGAGCCTGGATGTAGGCCCAACAAGGTAGTCCCTTGTTTCATTTTGTGGTTTTCAGTTTTAAGTTTTGTATGAGATTTGATGATTATGCATGAAAGCTGCTTACTTGTTTGTTTAAGTGCTTGTTATTGCTGGATTAGGTGTTTTATGCATGATATAAGTGGTAGAAATCAGTTTGATTAGGATTTGAGTAGATTTTGTTTGAAAATTTCACTTTCTGAAATCTTAAGGAGTGTTTGGATTTGCATATTACTTGAGCTTCTTTGGTTGATTTTGTGTTAAAATCTGTTAGAATCTCTCACTAGGTTAGTATTAGGTGACACTAGTAGTTAGTTTTCTGTTTGGGGAGGTTATAAAACATTTGTATGATAAGAAGTTGAAAAAAGATAGCATAAATTTATCACTGCACTTTTCTGCTCATTTTGTGTGAATTTGACCACCAAATTTGAATCATTGCTAGAAGATAGGTCTAATATAGGTTTGAGATCACTTGTATGCTATTTGGTGAGCTTATGTGCAAGATATGGGCTTTTAAATCTCACTTTTGTGCCAAGTAAATCAGTAAACACCCCCCAGACCTGCATAAGTATATCAGAAACTTCCTTGGCTTATTTTGTGCTTGATATTGTGTTAAACTTGTTTGTTTTGTGCTAATCTTGACTCCCTATAATCAACTGAGTATAGGGGTGCCCCATTTGTCCATCAAAACCAACACAAATCCAAAAAAATCAAGTCCTCTTGATTATCTGCACATGTGAAGATTCACACCTGTGTTCATCAGTCAAAAATCAAACCTGGGCATTTGTTTTGATTTCTGTAGCTTAAATCTTTGCTTTTTTGTTATTTAATTTGTGTTTTTAAGTAAGTATAGTACTGGTTTTGAGTTTTTAATGTTTAAAAAAGAAAAAAAAAAGTTTTAGCAAAAAGGACGTGGCCAGGACTCGAACCTGCGCCACTCCTCCCACACACAAACGACTTAACCATCCTGCCCTCTTTTACTGACCAAGGTAGGATTCGTTTGATATTTAAGTAGTGTTTGTTTTGTGGCTTATTTAACAATCAGCTTAATATTAAGCTGATTCCAGCTTATTTTCTTAGGTTTTTTCTAAGTTAGCATTTTTCTTTGGTTTTTATTAGTTTTAGGACTTTTTGGTTTAAAAATATTATTTTTCCCGTAAGTAATTAATTTTTTAGGATTATTTTTATTTTAAATTTTAGAAAGTGAATTAAAAATAGGAAAAAGCATTTTAAAAATCCAAAAAAATAGTTTTTAGGTTTTTAATTATATTTTTGAGGTTTACAGCTAGAAAAGTTTTCAAAAAGTCTTATTTTTGATTTTATAGGATTTTAGTTTTTTTTACCAACTTTAAAATTTAATATAAAATTATTAAATAGGTTTTAGAAACTTTTAATTGCATTTCTGCCTTAGTTATAATATTTTAGATTTTGGTAATTTTTTAGATTTATTTTATAAACTTTTAATTTTTTTGAATATTTTATTATTATTTTATTATTAAAAATTGAAAGTTTGATTTTTTTAGTTTTTTCATTTTTCTTAGATTGTAGACACTTAATTAGGAATTTTGTAACTTTCCAAATATTTTTAGGACTTTTCAATTATTTTCTAGAATTAATTTAAGTTTTAATTGATTTTAATAGTCTTTAAGTGTTTAAAAATAGTTTTATTAGGTTTTAAAATTTTTAAAAATACTTTTTAGCTTAATTAGGTTATTTTTGAGGTTTACAAACTTTAAAGTCTTGTTTAGGGATTTTTAATAATTAATTGTGATTTTTAGGGCTTTAATTAGCATTAAAAAGTCATTATCTAATTAATTAAAAGGTTTTAGCAAGTTTGGATTTTTTGTAAACTCTTAGAATATTATTGTGGATTTTTAGTAATTTTTAGTAATTTTTAGGTTAAAATTTTAATTTTTGCACTATTTACGGTTTTACGTGATCGCCTTTTTCGTCTTAGTTTAATTCGTCTTCGTAACCGTCATTTCTTTCTTATTTCTATTTTCTTTTCTCATAACAATAAAATCACAATCAAAATCAATTCATTACACAACACACTAGCCTCCTCGAGAACGAACTCACTTTTAGGGTCATTCACACACGGTTTTCCTAAATCGTCGTGCCTCGCTTGCCCTATATTGTAGTTGCTTGTTTTTCCTAAAGCAAGTATCTAATTTTACAACTATCATTTTGGCGCCGCTGCCGGGGAGGCGTGTTGTGTTTGGTTTGAACCATTGTTGTTTTTATACTAACCATAATTAGTATTTGTATTAGTAGCACTCTACTAATACGTATTATCGTTTTTCGGTTTTTGTGTGAATATTATTAATATATTGTATACGTAGAACAATAAATTCACAAGTACTCCAAATACGTGAGAAATCACAACCTTGACTTGGGAGGTCATTACCCAATCATTGTATTCGAATCTCAAACCAAAGAAAAAAGGCAAAAATAGATAAATACTTTCGTGAAGCTCGATTATGAAAATACAAACTATAAGGTGGGTATAAGGCGGTTGTATTTCACGACCTAAAGGAAAAAGGCTCATAAGTGCTTCGCGCCGCCTCGTTTCCTCCGCTTGCTTGTGCGTATTTGATTTTGAGAGTGAATCGAGGGTTTTGCCGCCCAAAGTATTATTACATATCATATATATTTTCTTGGTTTCATTGATTAAACCCTCTTGAACGATTTGGTGTTCCACCATCGTTCTAAAGTCATCGAAGGTGTTCACTTCACATGATCGTTTTCATTCCTTGAGGCTTCTTTAATCGAGAGATTTGATTAAGGAGGAGATTTGTAGATTTGTGTCTACTTAATACATTCACCAATTTCCAAAAAAGTTAATACCATCAAAAACCACAAAAAAAATTGAAAAATTAAAAACACCAAAAAGAATCTTCTTTGCTCGTCTCCTCGTTGTACGTGACGTTTATGCTAACTCGAAATCAATCAAGACGTGCATGTAGACGAAAGAACAAAACTCCCACTCCAACTCATTCTAGTGAGGAGTCTCCTATTAACGAACCCATTGTACGAGAAGCACCAACCATGGCGAATCGAACTATGATGGAGTTACTTCAAGCACCCACCGAGGGTTATGGAGAAGCTATTGTGATTCCCGCTATCCTTGCGGAGAATTTTGAGGTGAAAACGGGTTTGTTGTCGTTGATCCAAAACAACAAATTCCATGGTGATGAGAAGGACAATCCCCACAACCATATCCGCCAATTTAATCGTCTTACCGCCACGTGCAAATTTAAGGATGTCTCGAATGACTCGATTAAGATGATGCTTTTTCCGTATTCCTTAGCGGGGCCCGCTAAAATTTGGTTAGAGAAAGAGCCACCCAATTCTATATTGACGTGGAAGGATCTCGTTTCGAAATTTGTGAACCAATTTTTTCCGCCCTCTAAGACTACGCATTTGAAAAATGAGATTTCTAAATTTTCACAAGAATCAAATGAAAGTTTTTCAACGGCTTGGAATAGGTTTAAGGAGATGTTACATGAATGTCATCATCACGGTTTTTCCTACTTGCACCAAATTGACACGTTTTACAATGGACTTAACGATCATGAAAGAGATTATTTAAATGCCGCCGCGGGTGGTAATTTATTGTGTAAAACGGTTGAGGAAGCTTTGGTCATAATTGAGAATAGGTCTAAGGTTTATAGCCCTCGTAACACACCGAGTGTTGCCAAAATGGGCTCATCATCGTCTCGTAGTATCAATGCCTTACATGATGAAGCAAATGAAGAAAATCGGTTTTTTGATAGATTTGCTAGCCTTATGTCCCATTGGAAAGCTCAAGAAGCTTCGAATTCCGCTTCGGTTAAAGCGGTTTCTAAGAGTTGTTTGTCTTGTGGGGGAGCTCATGATCTTTCCGAGTGCATTACCGCGGATGGTAACACTTCGAGTGCTTATATAGCCACGGGAACTTATAACCAAAACGGCCAAGGTTCCCGCCAAAATCAAGCTCCACCAAATCAAGATGCTAATAACTATCGAAACAACAACCAAGGTGGTAATTATCAAGGAAATCAAAGGAATTACAACAAGGGTAATTATCAAAGTGGAAATGGGCAAATTTCAAATCAAAACCAAAACCGTGATTTCAAACTTCTACTCAAGGTTTTCAAAATGATCACACCAAAAATCTTCAAGTTGAATTTTTGAATTATGCAAAGGCTAATGATGCTAAGTTTGATAATATGCAACGTGAAATGGTTAGCTTAAGATCCGAGTTGAAAAACGAGCTTAAAAATGAACTTGCTAATGAACTTAAAACTCATGCTAATAAAATGGAAGGAAATGTCACACGTCTCCAACAAAATCAACAAAAAATGGAGCAAGGACAACATGAGATTAAGCAAGAGTTGTTAAAAGCGGATGCTAGGCAATCTAAGTTTGAAGACCGTATGGCTAAAATGTTTGAAGCTATCATGTGTAAGCCCTCTTCTTCGGGTGGTCTTCCTAGTGATACCATCGTGAACCCGAAAGGAGAATTGAAGGTTATTACTACTCGTAGTGGTAAAACTTTCAAAGAACCCATTTCTCGTCCAAGTACTTCTATGGAGAAGGAAAAAGAGAAAGAACCCGAGGTGGTCGTAGAAAAGGAGCAAATTCAAAGCCCACGAAGTACCGCTCAAACCACACCTACGGTTGAACCAATACCAATCATGGAACCCGAGATTCCAAGGCCGATACCTATGCCTATGCCCCAACCCACACCACCCATACCTTACCCTTCAAGACGAGACAAGGAAAAGGCACCAGAACGAAATAATTATCAATTTGAACTTTTTATGAAAATGTTTCGTGACTTGCATTTTAATATAAGTTTTGCCGACGCCTTAGTCATGATGCCTCGATTTGCCGCGAACTTCAAAAGTATGTTGAATAACAAAGAAAAATTGCAAAAATCGTCTAGTTGTTCATCGGTTTTTCTAAGCCGCATACCTCAAAAAGTCGATGATCCCGGCAAGTTTTTAATCACATGTGCTACACAAGACATGGAAGAATGCTACGCCTTGGCCGATCTTGGTGCTAGTATTAATTTGATGCCTCTTGAGATTTTTAAATCGCTCAATCTTCCAAATCTTACTCCTTCAAGAATGTCAATCGAAATGGCCGATCATTCTACGATTCTAGCTTGTGGAGTAGCCGAGGATGTCTTTGTGAAAGTTGGAAAGTTCTACTATCCCGTAGACTTTATTGTTGTTGACATTCCCATCGATCCTAAAGTTCCGTTAATTTTAGGTCGATCATTTTTGGATACCTCGAGAGCACTTATCGATGTGCATGCAAGGAAAATCACTCTTCGTTTCAATGAGGAAGAACTCGTCATTAATGCAACCCAAAACTCCATCCTTTCTCATGTGTATTCTATCATGTCTTTGTACAATGTCAATCGTATCAAAAACATTTGCAAAAAGATTTCAAATAGAGTTTTAGGAGTTGTTGAGAAAAATGAAGTTCCGTCCCCTCCGCCGGTGGAGGTTAAGAGTGTTAAGCCTACGGTTCCAATTGTGAATGATTCTTCGGAGGATGAATATGTTGATCCCGATGGGGGAGTTTTCTTTGTTGACAAACGTTTTGAAAACTTACCACCACCTTTACCAAAACGGTTTCAAAATGTGAGAATTTTTAGTGTGACTAACATTGCTTTAGATACACCAAATATTTTTGACATAATTAAATCGGGTTTTCACAAGGAGAGTGTAAAAGATGAAAAAGGAAAAGATTTTGAATTGAATTTAAAAGATTTTTCTACAATTCTAACTCCGTCATCACCACGTGTATTGAGTACTACAAGATCGTCTTCTCCTTTTGACGATGCTTTGTGTGGACTTACTGTGGGGGAAGCCCCTTATGTTCCCTCCCCTTTTTCCACCGAGGACGAGATATTTGATCCTGGAATTGCTTATAAAGGGAAATCTCGGTCTTCCACCGATGCAATAAATGGAAAATCTTTTCATTTGATTGGTGCGAGTCTACCTCGAGTAGCTCAATGTTTTTATGACTTACCCATTGTCCCACCCTTCTATTTCTTCTCATCTATTTTCTTGAAACCCTTTGGGTTTGTGTTGACACACGATGAAGTGGCGTTGATTTGTTTTTCCAATGAAAATGAGAACGCCATCTTCGATCCCGGTATTTTGCACCATCAAAGGACTTAGTCCTTAATACCGGTTGTTTTTGGGCCTTGTTTATCATGTAAGCCCCACCAAAAATTGACCATACCATGATAATCCCTAAATGATCACATTTATGGGGATTCTAGTCGAGCTTTTGACTCGGTTATCAAAAACAAGGTGCCTCGTGGGGGAGACCCATGCTTATCCATGTACATATTATTACTTTCTAATTAGTTAATGTGAGGGGATTTGTGCCCTTCCAACCTTTGTTCCGTGGTTGTTTGTGCATTGTGGTAGTTAGATCATGATCTTCACGATTGGAGCCTCTCGTGTTCGTTTTATGGGAGCACTCGATCGTTTGCTTTTGAAGACTTTCTCAATATCCAAATGATATATCCTTGATTGTTCTAACCTTAGGTTTTTAGCACACTTCATAAACGGCTATTACTTATCGGTTACACCCTTTCCATGCTAGATTAGGCATTCGACTACGTCTCTAGTATGGGGGTGTTTTGCACCCCTAGACTCGAAACATTGAGGACAATGTTTAACTTTAGTATGGGGGGGGGGGGGTGAATAGATACTTGCCTTGCCAAAACCTTCACGCTTTCCAAAGTTTATCTTTTTGTTATCGCTTTGTTGCAAAATAAGGCTAAAAATGGCCAAATTTTCGAATTTTTCTCATATTTTGTAAGTGTTTGAAGACACGAATGTATGTTTTCCGATGGCGAGAATAAGAGTAATTTTTGACTCGACCGTGCGTGTTGAGCACTTAGCTTTGGTTCCTTAGCTACACATTAGGCTAAGTCTCTTAAATGAGGACGAGAAATGATAGAGTTAATTATAAGTTACTATGCTAAACGTAGAGTACTCGTATTCTTTCAAAAACTCATGTGTTCTCGTTGTTTGCTTATTCTCCCTTCGCTTGTAAATATTTTTTACTTAATAAATATTGACTTAGCGGTTTAGTTAGGATTGTTGTGTTTCTAGTCTTTTCTAGTAGCTTCCGTGTAATTAAATTGGGAAGACATTAAGGTATCGCCAGCGTCACGGTTTTGAAGTATTGGCACCCTAATAATCAAAAGCTTCACCCAATAATAAGATTTCAAGTGCTCACCTAAATCTAGCAAACAATTTGAAGCCCCACAAGGCCTAAAATCTATGCAAAATTGAAACTGAATCAAGCCTTAATCTTCGAAGCTTTAAAGATCCAAAATTCGCTTTAGCGTGAGGATATACGTCTTTGGCTAATAAAACCACCGATGAGGCGGATAATAAAAGGCAAGGCAAGACCGAAGTCATAATAAAAGCTTCATGGCGAAGTTGAATAAAAGATGGAGGTAAATCAAAGATAATAAGGCCCTTCCGTTAGGGGGCGTATAAAAGTCTTGGTAATAAGTCTCATGTTCAAAACCGTTATAAAACCGTGTTTATAGATTCTTCTTGTCAACTTAATTTTTTTGACAACGTTGTCTATTAGGAGGGGTTATTGATTTGATGGTTTTAGTTACACCGTTAGGACTCTATTTTTAGACCTAAACTCTATTATCGCATAAGTCAGCGATGTATCCTCGTAAAACATTCAAGACATCATAAAATATAAGAGATACAACTTAGGAATAATGGGAGGATAAGTACGTGATTAGGGCATATGAGTAGTGTTAGCATTACTAACTTATAATGACAATGATCTCGTTGCACGCTTGGCATGGAATTAAGGTGAAAATCGAGGACGATGAAATTATTTCTAACGAAGCATTCACGTGTTCTTATTCTATGAACCTAAACGTCCCATTTTGCGATGAAAATCATACATTATGTCTAAAACGCAAGTGGTAGTAATAGTAGTAGTGTAGCTAGTTTATCATTTCAATAAAGTGAATAAAAAATGAATTTTGGAGGTGCTACGATACTTTATTCTAGCATTGCGTGAGGGCACGGCAATGGTTTAGTATGGGGGAGTGATGAGACTGCTTTTATACATAGTCTCATCGTCCAAATCGGGCTTAAAATGCATTAAATATCATTAAAACTGCCAAATGTATGCTCGTGTTTGCTGCTTGTGTATTTTAGGTACGGATATTGAGGAAAAGACAAAAAGATCACAAGAATCATTCAAAAACGAACACGGGAAACGAAGCCGCACAATGAACCGGACCAAAATCTGGAATTTCCAAAATAGACCTTGAAGAATTGAAGATTGGCAACATTGGTCCCTCATGTTTAAAGACTTGGCATATTATACCCTTACATAACTCATAAAATGCATTGAGGTCTCTAAATTATCAAGTATATACAAGAACAGCCCTTGAAGAATGAAGAAATTTGCATTTGAAGTCCTTGTTCAAGTTTGAAAAGCATATGTGCCAAAAATGACAAGTATTGCAAACTTATTACAAAGGGAAAAGAAGATTGGTGCTGTTATTACAACATGAACAAAAAGTGAACATTGGGGGGCCTAAACTGCCAGACAGCCAAACTTACACACCCAACCAGAAGCTTACACCTTAGCTAAACCTGACCCTACCCATTATCTATACCCAAACCCAGCCCACAACCCAATACCAGGTTTATTAAATAAACCTGGTCTAAACCCGTTTTGACCCCTCTTAATTTTCCCCCCAAACATCATTTTTAAAAATCATTAATCCTTTTTCAGATTAAACACACCCTAAACCAACATAAACCCTAATCCTAAATTGATACTAAATCAAAGGGGTTTTGTTTCAATCTCTCCAGATCCCTAATTAATCTTATCCTCACCAAAACCCACTCACTTAAACCCTTCCTAACACACCCATGTGATCACCCCAAGGGTCCCCTGCAACGTCTCTTTCACACAACACCCCAAAAAGACAAGATAAACGCCTAGGATCTTTCTAGTTGGCCCCCAAGGACTTATAAACGTCTCTGATCAACAAGCAACAACTGGCAACATCACATGATCCCTTTTGACCAATTTTCAGTCAATCAACCAAGGGAAAATTCGGATTTTCCAAGCATTAGGGTTTTACTTGTTTAATATTTTATTCCTAGCACTAGAATGTTCCTGTAGCCAGTATATAAGGCAACATAGCTTAGCATTTTTCCCTTGTTCCAGTTTTTCTAGCAAAACTTTGTAATCCCTTTTTATTTAAATAAAGTTGGTAATTTTTAAGAAAAAGTGTAATTCCTTTTGTTTTATAAAAGTTGGTAAATGTTTTAAGCTAGAAATCTGAGTTCCACATTTGATTTGGTTCAAGTTTTTTTCAAATTTCATCCTTTTTCAAGTTTCCGAAAAAGGTTGAAATTTTGGGTAAATACTTGTTCTGAATCTTGGTTTTCCAAGATTTTGGTTGGTTGTGTAAGTGTTTTCAAAGGAAAATCATTTGAGGAAGTTTGTGAGAAAGATCTTTAAGGTATAAGAAAATTTTCAAAAATCAGATATTGTATTTGTTTGTGTGTCCACTTGTTCTTAGCAGGTTCACTTGGAGATTGTTTGTTCAAGGATCAGCATAGGCCCGGGCCTATTTGGAGAAGGCAAAGCAGCCTTGGTTAAGCCTGGATGTAGGCCCAACAAGGTAGTCCCTTGTTTCATTTTGTGGTTTTCAGTTTTAAGTTTTGTATGAGATTTGATGATTATGCATGAAAGCTGCTTACTTTTTTGTTTAAGTGCTTGTTATTGCTGGATTAGGTGTTTTATGCATGATATAAGTGGTAGAAATCAGTTTGATTAGGATTTGAGTAGATGTTGTTTGAAAATTTCACTTTCTGAAATCTTAAGGAGTGTTTGGATTTGCATATTACTTGAGCTTCTTTGGTTGATTTTGTGTTAAAATCTGTTAGAGTCTCTCACTAGGTTAGTATTAGGTGACACTAGTAGTTAGTTTTCTGTTTGGGGAGGTTTTAAAACATTTGTATGATAAAAAGTTGAAAAAAGATAGCATAAATTTGTCACTGCACTTTTCTGCTCATTTTGTGTGAATTTGACCACCAAATTTTGATCATTTCTAGAAGATAGGTCTAATATAGGTTTGAGATCACTTGTATGCTATTTGGTGAGCTTATGTGCAAGATATGGGCTTTTAAATCTCACTTTTGTGCCAAGTAAATCAGTAAACACCCCCCAGACCTGCATAAGTATATCAGAAACTTCCTTGGCTTATTTTGTGCTTGATATTGTGTTAAACTTGTTTGTTTTGTGCTAATCTTGACTCCCTATACTCAACTGAGTATAGGGGTGCCCCATTTGTCCATCAAAACCAACACAAATCCAAAAAAAATCAAGTCCTCTTGATTATCTGCACATGTGAAGATTCACACTTGTGTTTATCAGTCAAAAATCAAACCTGGGCATTTGTTTTTATTTCTGTAGCTTAAATCTTTGCTTTTTTGTTATTTAATTTGTGTTTTTAAGTAAGTATAGTACTGGTTTTGAGTTTTTAAAGTTTAAAAAAGAAAAAAAAAAGTTTTAGCAAAAAGGACGTGGCCAGGACTCGAACCTGCGCCACTCCTCCCACACACAAACGACTTAACCATCCTGCCCTTGGGTCTTTTACTGACCAAGGTTGGATTCGTTTGATATTTAAGTAGTGTTTGTTTTGTGGCTTATTTAACAATCAGCTTAATATTAAGCTGATTCCAGCTTATTTTCTTAGGTTTTTTCTAAGTTAGCATTTTTCTTTGGTTTTTATTAGGTTTTAGGACTTTTTGGTTTAAAAATATTATTTTCCCCGTAAGTAATTAATTTTTTAGGATTATTTTTAGTTTAAATTTTAGAAAGTGAATTAAAAATAGTAAAAAGAATTTTAAAAATCCAAAAAAATAGTTTTTAGGTTTTTAATTATATTTTTGAGGTTTAGAGCTAGAAAAGTTTTCAAAAAGTCTTATTTTTGATTTTATAGGATTTTAGTTTCTTTACCAACTTTAAAATTTAATATAAAATTATTAAATAGGTTTTAGAAACTTTTAATTGCATTTCTGCCTTAGTTATAATATTTTAGATTTTTGGTAATTTTTTAGATTTATTTTATAAACTTTTAATTTTTTTGAATATTTTTTTATTATTTTATTATTAAAAATTGAAAGTTTGATTTTTTTAAGTTTTTTCATTTTTCCTAGATTGTAGACACTTAATTAGGAATTTTGTAACTTTCCAAATATTTTTAGGACTTTTCAATTATTTTCTAGAATTAATTTAAATTTTAATTGATTTTAATAGTCTTTAAGTGTTTAAAAATAGTTTTATTAGGTTTTAAAATTTTTAAAAATACTTTTTAGCTTAATTAGGTTATTTTTGAGGTTTACAAACTTTAAAGTCTTGTTTAGGGCTTTTTAATAATTAATTGTGATTTTTAGTGCTTTAATTAGCATTAAAAAGTCATTATCTAATTAATTAAAAGGTTTTAGCAAGTTTGGATTTTTTGTAAACTCTTAGAATATTATTGTGGATTTTTAGTAATTTTTAGGAATTTTTAGGTTAAAATTTTAATTTTTGCACTATTTACGGTTTTACGTGATCGCCTTTTTCGTCTTAGTTTAATTCGTCTTCGTAACCGTCATTTTTTCTTATTTCTATTTTCTTTTCTCATAACAATAAAATCACAATCAAAATCAATTCATTACACAACACACTAGCCTCCTCGAGAACGAACTCACTTTTAGGGTCATTCACACACGGTTTTCCTAAATCGTCGTGCCTCGCTTGCCCTATTTACGTTCTTTTTCCTAAAAGACGTATTTCTACGACTATCAGTTGGTTTTGCCGGTTTTCGTGAACTTGGTACCTACACACATCAAACAACAAAACAAGCATATACAATGCCATTTTCATGATATTTATGCATTTTAAACTCGTTTTAAGATACAAATGATATGAGTAAAATCACTCATATCAAACTCTCCCTTGCTAAGCAATTGCCGTGTCCTCACGCAATGATAAAGGAAAACTCTAACTACACCATTATTCAACTTTTGACTTTTTATTTTGCAAAGACATAATGTATTGCTTTCATTATTTGAAAAATAACTTTTAGGATCATAAAACTCAAATAGATTCATCGTCCTCGACTTTTCACTTTTCCATGCCAAGTGCAAAAACAAGATCATTGTCATCATAAGCCCCAAAATTAAACCAACTCATACAAGTAGTTTGTGTTAAACTCAATCTCCTATTATTCCTAATTGTATCTCTAGATTTTATTTGTCATTCACCCAAAGGCTCATTTGACTTTATTTGATATTTATTAGTCCAAAAATGAAGGCAAAAACGGTGTAAACTCAACACTCAAAACCTAACCTCGACTTCAAAAACGGCTGTCACTAAAGAAAGCCCACATCAAGGATAACTTAACACGATTTGAGGGATAAATCCCCGGACCCGGAATTTAGCTAATAGGACTGCTTAAAAGCAACAATAAAACCTCCAAAGTCAATTATGACCTTATTAATGGAGTTACAACAACTACATCATATCACCTTGTGGCTCTTTAAGAGGTAATTTTGCTCCTTATTTAAAATCCACACCCGAAGGCTCCTTGGACAAAAAATAAGGGAATTGACATCACCATCCCACCTTATGGCTCATGATGATGAAGCAATTTTTATTCAACACGTCCCCTTGCCATATACCCTAAAGCTCTAATGACAAGGTTAGTGCTACATGACTCCCACCCGAAGGCTCTTAGAGAACATGTTTTTATTTATTCTTCTTTTATTAATATGATATATATAGTAAGCCAAATTTCCGCAATCCCATGATCAAAAGTCCATGACACTGACACCCTTAATGTGTTCTCACATTAATTACAAGGGAAGAAAAAGAAGGAGTTACGAGTTAAGATATCAAGCCTAGACCGCTAAAAACTTCATTTATTAAGCAATTATTATTCAAGCGTGAAAAATAAATACGAGGAGATTAAATCAAACACAAAAATACTTGCACAAAGAAGAATTAATTTTAGAAACTTATGATTAAACTCTATCATCTCTTGTTCTCCATATTGTAAAATTCCAAAAATGTGAAATCAATGGATACTTAGCCTATTAAATTAAAGTTTTGGGTTTTCAAGTCATCTATAGGATCTTGCATTTTCTTAGACTTTTTCAAGTTTTAGAATTTGCGTTTTAAAGTTCCCTTGATAAACGACTTTCTAGGATCAATTATAGGAACTTGCGAAAAGTTCTTGTTCTTAACCCGTATGAATTAAGACTTTCGCGTTTTAAAGCTCCCTATATAAAAGCCTAGCAAAACTTAATTCAAATACGTTAAGGAAAAGTTAATGTAAAAACCAAGTCAAGTCAAAAACTATTTTTATTTTCACCAACGGAAAGCCTACATTCGTGTCAAAAGCACTTATTTTATTTATTACAACTTAAAAATAACACTAAAAATTTAAAAATTTTATGAAAAATGAGAAAAACAATTACGTTTAGACACGACAAAAGCAATTACAAGCGATTATATCGATTGACTCCCCCATGCTAAAACCAAACATTGTCCTCAATGTTTCTTAGCTCAAGAGTAACACCCCCTTGCTAAAACACGAAGAGTCTAATGCAAAATCCTAACATGGAAAGAGCATGCAAATCTGTAAGCCGTTTATTAATTATGCCTCAAGATAAAATGTTAGTCGATAAAAATCAAAGGATAGAGAGTGTGCCCCTTTTTGGAAATCAAAGTATGAAAGATCAAGTGGACCGGCAAAAACCGAACACGAGAGTCTTTAATGATTAGGGTCATACCTAAGATTCACAACACAACAAAACACGAGCACGAGCTTGAAAGATCAAGCCTTATTAGTGTTAGAAAATAGAAAGAAGATAGAATGTATGGGACTCCCCCACAAGGCACCTTGTTTTTGTTAACCGAGTCATGAGCTCGACTCGATCCAAGCATTCATTGGTCCTTAGGGAAAATGGTGAAAACCGGCATGATGGAATAGAATGCAACAAGAAGCACGATGTCGGGGTCAAAGATCACATCCTCGTTGTCGGATGACAAACAAAAGGATGAAACTCCAACATAAATCTCTAACAAGAGATGGTAGTCACAAATCACTAAATGGATATAGCGTGCTCCTCGAGATAAACTCGCACCAAGATGATCGAAAAATCTTTCAATTATTGCATCGGTGAAAGGCCGAGATTTCCCTAAATCAACGATTCCGGGGTAGAATACCTCATCCTCGGTGGAGAAAGGAATAGACAACACGGTTGTAACACTCTCAAATTTCGTATCGATACAGCAGAAGGGTCTTTTAGAGTGTTATGGGATAGCACAATAACTCCAATCATAGACAACACATAAAAATGGTTGTACAAGGTTCAACATACATTCATTCGATAAAAAGTTTTAAAGTGTACAACAGGTCCCAAATTATACAGGTCATTAAGTTTACAAAACATAGATCGAATGAACATTTTTATTATTATGTGGGCCATCAGAGTCGATCTCCATCCGGATTACCTTCAAGCACCTGAGATAAAAACATGCAAAAATCATATCAGCGAATGCCGAGTGAATTCATAGAGTTTAATAAACCGTTATATAAAACAATCATTGAAATCAGAACACAAGTATAATATCAGAAGTAAGTCCTCGTATTGCTAGTCAGGCAATATATATATCAAAGCATACATCTTAAACCGTCCATGAGACCGTAGCCTCAATATTACCATTATAGGTAATATTATTATCGTTATTCATATCGTTATTGGATCACATTAGATTCATTTGGATTATTATTAGCCGCATGACATTGTTACCTCACTATCACAAACAACGGGCCGTGAACCCGACAAACAATTTGCCCATCTAAGTTAACATGTCGTCATAAAAATCATGCTATGTAAATCTTCTCATACATAAATTCCCATACCAATCAATGTGGTACGACGGGGATCAACCGTCAATGCGCGAACTGAGGTGATCGTCCCCAAATAGTACTATCATATGCATAAGCGTCTACCAAATCCCGGTAGTTCACAATTCATGCTAATGGGACTTTGAGTGACATAACCTATCTACTAATAATCCTTTTTATCTCTTTTATTGGGTCATCGCATCATTCGGGTACATTCATTAAGCATACCATCGGGACTACTTGTGTTCTATTTTTATTAAAAACTAGCATGTTATCTCCCTTGCGGGTTTACAAATCATTTTATAAAACATTTAAAAGAGTGTGAGGCTATGAACTCACGTTGATAATGAAAGGCGGATTATCGGCTACGGGCGTGCTTCGGTCACGGAAACCTATATAAATTACAATCGGTCTTAGACTTTTGTCCAATGACTTTATCAAAATAACAAATATACATATGATGATTTTATACATATGATGATGATCAAATGGGTTTATATATTCTCATTTACTCATTTTAGTGTTTATGTATTAGAAACTTTTTACTAGTTTACTAGTTTTACCTATTTACATAATTTAAGTCTAATAAGCCTATTATAAGTTCATTAACTTGTATTAATACATTTTATACTTGTATTATCAGTATTTATACTTTACATGTTGGGCCAAAATGGGTTAAGCCCAATAAGTAATTTTTATAAGTGTTTAACTTATTTAGTTAAATTATTAGTCCAATATGCTAACTTAGCTCGTTAATGTTCGTATGTCATATAGTTCGGGTTTTATCGGTTTTTACTTGTTTTAGGTACTTACATATCAGTATATGAATTTTAAAAACTTTACATTAGACGGGTTTGATCGTCTAAGTTTTAATTGGCGAAAAACGTTAATTTTACGGTAATAGCCGAAAAAGTCGTAAAAATCATATTTATAGTTTTTATAACTTATAAATCTTATTCAAATACCATTTTTATAAAGTGTCTATTTATTTAACCTTATACATATTTATATAAATGAAATTTGTAAGTTAGTGGGTTTTAATTCACATTTTATACTATATTAGTTTGAGTGCTTATATAATACTATTAGACATTAATTCTTCAAAATCTGATTTTTAGTTTCATCTTCACCATTTTTATCATATCTTCGGTTCTATAAGGAGATAGAAGCTCATTTTTGGATGGCATAAACTTCATATTATGTGCTACAAATAAGTTAGTTATAGCTACTGCTCATTCCATGTCTAACTATCTTTAACCGTCCCTACAAAACAGACTATTCAGATTGGTACACTCATCTTGTTTTGATCATATCTCACTCATTTTGATGATTCCATTGCATGGCCAACTCTCACATGTGTATGATATCTAACACTTACTGTAAATGGATTCTACCATGCAATTTTATCAGTTTATAACTTGGTTACTTACTTTTTTTATAAAGCCAACAATTTAAGCAAGATTTTAGCCTTGTTTCTTATGGTTATTCATCTTTTTAATCATATTTATCAACACTTGATCCCCACACAACATTATTATCATCATATATTCATCGTATACATATACAATAAGAAAGAAAATACATTTGATCTTTACAAAAATAACAAGAGAAATGGAAAGGATGATCTGCTTTACCAACCAAGATTATATCTTGTTTTTGGATGACAATAACTTGATGAACACCAAATATATATCCAAGATCATCAACCACCAAGATAGGTTGTTGAGAAATTAGCCTTCTCTGTTGTTAATATGGCCACCAATCAATCAAGGCTTCAAGGTTTCTCCACAATATGGCTAGATAACATGAGATTTGTGGCTAGAAATAATCAAATGGTGGTGTTTGATGGTGATTGTGGGACGGAAAATGTAGAGAGAAAGAGGAGGGAATTAGTTGTTTTGCATGTGTGTTTTTGAGAGAAAATGGTTTAGCTAATGGTTTTAAGGAAAAGTATATACAAGTTTTAAGGCTTGTTGGTTAAGCTTGACACCTCATGAGATGAGGTGTTGTCCTCTTGGCCGTCCCATGTGTTAGTGGGGTGGGATAAACTTGTTTTGTCCCATCACGCTAATTTACGGGTATTCCTCGATTCTAGTTTCTTCCATTTGCGTGCCCTCGGGTCGTTTTACGAAAAACGTTTTTATAAATTATGAATCAACAGCACAAAACGAATCTAATAAAAATTGTCTCATCAAAAACGGAGTTCAAAAACGTAAATACGTAATCCTAAGGTTTCCGGTTTAGTCGTAAAGGATGCTAAATTATGCACGTAAGCCCAAATTTAAATCCGTAAATTGTGAGTTCATCAACCAACACAAAAATAAGTTTCAAAATAATATACGAGAAAATAATTCACTACCTGAAAATGTTAGATTGTCACAGCTTTTCCTCCTAAAAGGGATCAACGTCCTCGTGATCCATTTCATTTTGATGTCCGTTTCTTATTGAAATCAAAGAGGTGCGGATATTTCTTCCACATTTCATCCTCTCGTTCCCAAGTAAATTCCGGTCCATGCTTTTAATTCCATCGGATCTTGACAATAGGTATCCGACTTTGTTTCAGTTGCTTTACCTCACGATCCATAACCTCTACGGGTTCTTCGATAAAATGAAACTTCCCATCTATTCGAACCTTATCCAACGAAATTTTCTCATCACTCACTGCTAGACATGTCTTCAGATTAGATACATGGAATGTGTTTTGAACACCATGAAGTGCTGGGGGTAAATCTAGTTTGTAAGCCACCGGACCTACTCTAGATAAAATCTTAAAGGATCCAATATAGCGGGGATTCAATTTTCCTCGCTTTCCAAATCATATAACGCCTTTCCATGGCGATACTTTCAACATTACTCGGTCACCCACTTTAAACTCCATCGGCTTTCGCCGCACATCCGCGTAACTTTTCTGTCTACTACGGGCAGTCAACAACCTATTCTTAATCTGAACTATCATCTCCGTAGTCTCCCGGATCAATTCCGGTCCCGTGAGCTGGGTATCCCCAACTTCACTCCAACATACAGGAGATCTACACTTCCTACCATACAAAGCTTCAAACGGTGCCGCCTTAATACTAGAATGGTAGCTATTGTTATACGAAAACTCTGCTAAAGGCAAATGTTTATCCCAATTCTTACCAAAATCTAACACACAAGCTCTCAACATATCTTCTAGTGTTTGTATCGTTCTTTCACTCTGCCCATCAGTTTGGGGTTGATAAGCAGTGCTCATGTCGAGATTTGTTCCAAAAGATCTTTGGAGAGATTTCCAAAAATTCGATGCGAATCTAGGATCTCGATCTGAAATGATCGATACAGGCACTCCATGCTTGCATACAACATTATCAAGGTAAATACGAGTCAATTTCTCCAGTGAGAACTGCTCTTTAACCAGAATGAAGTGTGCTGATTTGGTCAGTCTGTCGACAATGACCCAAATCGAGTTATTTCCAGATGATGTTCTAGGAATATTGGTGATAAAGTCCATCGTAATTCGCTCCCACTTCCATTCAGGAATCTTTGGCTGTTGAAGTAGTCCTGATGGCTTTTGATGTTCAGCTTTGACTCTAGCACAAGTCAAGCATTGAAGAACATACATAGCAATATCAGCTTTCATATTCGGCCACCAGACAACTTCTTCAAATCATGGTACATCTTATCAGATCCCGGATGAATGGAATACTTATATTTATGGGATTCTAACATAATCAAATCTCTTAAGCCTCCAAACTTAGGTATCCACATACGACCTCTTAAGCATTTCACTCCATCAGCTCTAACCTCTAAAGGATCTCCTTCTCCTCGGAACCCTTCATTAACAAAATTTTCTTTCTTACAAGCTTCTATTTGCGCATTTCTAATTCGCTCGGGTAAATTATTGTGCACGGTCAAGACTAGAGAACGTACCCTGATAGGCTCTCTATCTTTCCTACTTAATGCATCGGCAACAACATTGGCTTTTCCTGGGTGATATTTTATATCACAATCATAATCACTTAACAACTCTATCCATCTTCGTTGCCTCATATTTAATTCCTTTTGATCCAGAATATACTGTAGGCTTTTGTGATCGGTGAATACCGTACACTTGGTGCCATACAAATAATGTCTCCACAACCTAAGAGCAAAGACTACAACTCCTAACTCAAGATCATGAGTAGTATAATTCTACTCATTCTTCATTAATTGTCTAGAAGTATAAGCTATCAGTTTTTCTCTCTGCATCAAAACAGCTCCATAACCTCTAAGAGATGCATCACAATACACTACAAAATCTTTACTCTCGTTAGGTAATGATAAAATTGGCGCACTACATAATTTTTTCTTCAATGTTTGAAATGCTCCATCCTCATCACTTCCCCAAACGAAAGGTTTATTCTTCTGGGTAAGCCTAGTCAAGGGTTTAGCTATTAAAGAAAATTCTTTAATGAATCGCCTATAATAGCCAGCCAATCCTAAGAACTGTCGCACTTCCGTTGGCGTTGTCGGTGCAGACCAATTCTTAATGGCTTCAACCTTTGCAGGATCAACATGAATTCCATCCTTGTTAATCACATGACCAAGAAATTTCACAGAATCTAACCAAAAATCACATTTCGAAAACTTAGCATACAACCTTTCATCCTTTAACAAATTCAAATAATCCTTAAATGTTCTCTATGTTCATCTTCATTCTTAGAATAGATTAGAATATCGTCAATCAACACAATCACAAATTTGTCCAAGTAGGGCTTGCACACTCGATTCATTAAATCCATGAAAACCGCAGGTGCGTTAGTTTACCCAAATGGTATTACTTGAAATTCATAGTGTCCATAACGAGTTCTAAATGCAGTTATAGGAATATCTTCTTCACGGACGCGAAGTTGGTGATATCCTGACTGCAAATCTATCTTAGAATACACACTAGATCCTTGTAACTGATCAAACAAATCATCAATCCTTGCTAAAGGATATCAATTTTTAATTGTCAACTTATTCAGTTCCCTATAATCAATGCACATACGGAAAGATCCATCCTTCTTCTTAACGAACAAGACTGGAGCTCCCCAAGGCGACGAGCTCGGTCGAATAAAACCTTTATAAGACAACTCCTTAAGTTGTTCAGATAACCCCTTTAATTCAGAAGGGGCTAATCAGTAAGGCGCACGTGCCACCGGTGTAGCACCAGGAATTAAATCGATTCGAAACTCTACTTGCCTTATCGGTGGAAGTCTGGGTAAATCTTTAGGAAATACCTCAGGAAATTCACAAATAATAGGTACATCTTCCAATCGTTTCTCCCTAGACTCATTCCTGGTCACTTGAGCTAAGAATAACTCGCAACCGTTCCTGATGTACTCTTGGACTTTAATACATGAAACGATTTTCAAACGGGATTCACCTCGATTACCATCAATTACTAACGTCCTATTCCTAAGAGGAATCTTAACCTTCTTCTCTCCACATAAAATAGTAGCATTATTCAACGACAACCAATCCATACCAATAATAATATCAAAACTACCTAATTCTATCAACATCAAATCAATCGGAAAGGAGTAGTTCAAGAGATTTAGAGAGCATCCTTCTAATAGCTTACTAGTTTTCACTAATTTACCATCAGCCAATTCCACCTCGTAACTGGTATTTATCTCAACAGGTTCAATGTCATTAAGGGCACTAAATTTAGTGGATACAAAGCTCCTATCAGCACCCGAATCAAATAAAGCAACAGTATAATGATTGTTGAGTAAAAACGTACCAGTAACGACATTGGATCCTCTTTCTTCACCTCCATTGTTCCAAGTTGATAAACACCACCCTGGGGGTTTCTTCCAGGTACAATCGCTTTCAACTTGGGGCAATCCGATTTCCTATGACCTTCTTCATTACAGTTGAAGCAAATGGTTCCCTTCTTACACCTTTCAACCTTGTGTCCAAGCTTTCCATAATTTCGGCACTTCCAGCAGTCGCCAACATGCCTCTTGTTGCCACACTTAGGACATCTATCATCGTTGTGTGGTGTGTTGTTGGTAAGAGTATTTGCATTCCCTTTTCTCTGATTCTTACGGCGATTGAAATTCTTCCTATTATCACCTCTATCTACACGATCACCATCACCCTTTCTTTTCTCACCAACACGGGCTTCATCATCCCTATCCTGAATTATCTGTCCAATGAGTTGGTAAGCCATTCGAACAGCATCATCAATGGTCAGTGGTTTAGATGATTTCACGTCTCCCCGGATATTCTTGGTCAACCCTTTAATATATTGTTCAATTCGGATCTCTTCGGGTTCCACCAATCGAGGACACATCAAGGCCAACTCATGGAATTGGTTTGTGTAACTATCAATGTCCATACCTTTCATTCTCAAATGAATCAACTCTTGTTCTAACCTAATAATCACACTACGGGGACAGAATTCCAAAGTCATCCACTTCTTAATTTCAGCCCAAGGAGTAGCATTAACAACATTAATACCCATGAAAGAAATTCTCCCGTTCCACCAAGTCAACGCACGACCTTTAAGAGTAGCCATAGCAAAAGTTACTTTATCTTCCTCCTTACACTTACTAATCCGAAACACCGACTCAATCTTCTCAATCCACTGGCTTAATCCTACAGCACCTTCAGTTCCATTAAAAGGTAGAGGTTCACACTTCATGAACGTCACATAAATACAGCCACCAACTTTAGGTGCACTAGTTCCAAGTCCTCCTATATTTCCTCCAGCATTAGCATTCACATTATTAGCATTCACATTCACATTAGTACCACCAATTCCACTACCGCCAGCTCCACTACCGCCAACTCCACTACCGCCAGCTCCACTACCGCCAGCTTCATTTCTAGCATTTGCCATAAATTCAGTCATAGATGCGGTAACTTGCTCTGTAATAATCCTACGTACATCATCCTCAGTCACAGCTTTCTTGGGCGGCATAGTTCTATAATTTCACAATTTCAAAGTATTAAGCATTCACCTAACAAAGGATTCATATAATATGGATTGAATTCATAATCAAGATACAAATAAGGCACAATATGGAATTCAAGACAAGATACATATTTCATTGGATTTGAAACGAAAGCATTGTCTTAATAACATCCCATATCTAAGTTCTAGCACTATACATAATCAAAATTTGTGCCAGATCTACTACTAACAAGTCGGTTCAGTCAAAGTTACAAAAGGTACAAAAGATACAAAGGTCACTACTAAACACATACTGGTCTATTGAGAACCGCCAGATGGTCCATCATCCATCGTCTTATGTATCTTTGTCGGACGATCACTAGACACATCTTCAGCTGGGCGCTTACGGATCACTCCTCTTTCAACCATGTCCGCAAAAAATTTACTATTCCAACCCACAGATATATTCAACTCCTTCTCAGCTTTCTCACGCATCGCACGAGCTACATTCAACTGAATCTCTATAGAATTCACCTTTTTCTTCATAGCAGCAAACTCACCACTTTCTAACACAGATAACCTCCTAAAAGCCTCATTCAAACCACGCTCTACATCAGTCAAATCCAAACTAAGCAATTCCCGCTCTTTCTCACCAACCTTAGTCTTCGAATCTAAATAAGCAACATGAGTCTGAACAACACCTAATCCAATCTCTGTCATACTACTCTGAACACGGGAAGCATCTAAATCACGTCTCAAGGCCCATGGTGCAAGACCATCCACATGAGTAGCCACTCTAACACTAGACGACTCTCCTATCACACGTCTACGAGTAGCAATACCATCAGTACCGTCAGGTGCATTATGATCCTCATCCTCCTCTGATTCAGAATCAGATTCAGACATTTCATCTCTAGGTAGCTCAACCTCAGAATCAGACAAATAAACTGGTGGGGGTAAGGGCTCGCCCTTTGGAACATCATAAGGGTAAATAAGCTCGGCTTCCTCATCATCATCAACCTCATCGTCTATACCTATATCCTCCTCGACATCCTCGTCGTCAATGTCATCATCTAAATTATCTATCCTAATCTCATCATCATCATTCTAAATATCAACATTATCAATCTCATTCTCTACCATATCAACCTGAGGGGCAATCTGATCTCCTAGTCCTATCTCGGGCTCAGGATCCTCAAATGGTTCCTCCTCATCATCATCCATATCATAATCTACTAAGTCTAAATAAGGATCATCATCTACATTAGGTTCGGGAATAGCATGGTTCTCTACAGGAATATTAGGGTCAGCCATGACAATCTGCATTTATATATATATCTCGTATTAGGATAACATACTTATTAAACAATTACATACTGAAACCACGATATATACATATATATAAATTAAATTAAATATATCAAAATATATATCTTCTCAATAGGGCTTGTTGGTAACGTCGAAGATCTTTTGCACCGTTATAGTCAAAAGATTTTTCAAATATTTTCTCAAATGTTCATAGTTAGAAGATTTTGAAAAGTTTTATTCAAAACCTTGGTTTTTAAAATCTTTCGTTCTCTATAACGAGAGCTCTGGTACCAAACTGTAACACTCTCAAATTTCGTATCGGTACAGCGGAAGGTCTTTTAGAGTGTTACGGGATAGCATAATAACTCCAATCATAGACAACACATAAAAATGGTTGTACAAGGTTCAACATACATTCATTCGATAAAAAGTTTTAAAGTGTACAACAGGTCCCAAATTATACAGGTCATTAAGTTTACAAAACATAGATCGAAGGAACATTTTTATTATTATGTGGGCCATCAGAGTCGATCTCCATCCGGATTACCTTCAAGCACCTGAGATAAAAATATGCAAAAATCATATCAGCGAATGCCGAGTGAATTCATAGAGTTTAATAAAACCGTTATATAAAACAATCATTGAAATCAGAACACAAGTATAATATCAGAAGTAAGTCCTCGTATTGCTAGTCAGGCAATATATATATCAAAGCATACATCTTAAACCGTCCATGAGACCGTAGCCTCAATATTACCATTATAGGTAATATTATTATCGTTATTCATATCATTATTGAATAATATTAGATTCATTTAGATTATTATTAGCCGCATGACATTGTTACCTTACTATCACAAACAACGGGCCACGAACCTGACAAACAATTTGCCCATCTAAGTTAGCGTGTCGTCACAAAAATCACGCTATGTAAATCTTCTCATACATAAATTCGCTTACCAATAAATGTGGTACGACGGGGATCAACCGTCAAGGCGCGAACTGGGGTGATCGTCTCCAAATAGTACTATCATATGCATAAGCGTCTACCAAATCCCGGTAGTTCACAATTCATGCTAATGGGACTTTGAGTGACATAACCTAACTACTAATAATCCTTTTTATCTCTTTTATTGGGTAATCGCATCATTCGGGTCCATATCATTAAGCATACCATCGGGACTACTTGTGTTCTATTTTTATTAAAAACTAGCATGTTATCTCCCTCGCGGGTTTACAAATCATTTTATAAAACATTTAAAAGAGTGTGAGGCTATGAACTCACGTTGATAATGAAAGGCGGATTATCGGCTACGGGCGTGCTTCGGTCACGGAAACCTATATAAATAACAATCGGTCTTAGACTTTTGTCCAATGACTTTATCAAAATAACAAATATACATATGATGATTTTATACATATGATGATGATCAAGTGGGTTTATATATTCTCATTTAGTCATTTTAGTGTTTATGTATTGGTAACTTTTTACTAGTTTAATAGTTTTACCTATTTACATATTTTAAGTCTAATAAGCCTATTATAAGTTCATTAACTTATATTAATCCATTTTATACTTGTATTATCAGTATTTATACTTTACATGTTGGACCCAAATGGGTTAAGCCCAATAAGTAATTTTTATAAGTGTTTAACTTATTTAGTTAAATTATTAGTCCAATATGCTAACTTAGCTCGTTAATGTCCGTATGTCATATAGTTCGGGTTTTATCGGTTTTTACTTGTTTTAGGTACTTATATATCAGTATATGACTTTTAAAAACTTTACATTAGACGGGTTTGATCGTCTAAGTTTTAATTGGCGAAAAACGTTAATTTTACGGTAATAGCCGAAAAAGTCATAAAAATCATATTTATAGTTTTTATAACTTATAAATCTTATTCAACTACCATTTTTATAAAGTGTCCATTTATTTAACCTTATACATATTTATATAAATGAAATTTATAAGTTAGTGGGTTTTAATTCACATTTTATACTATATTAGTTTGAGTGCTTATATAATACTATTAAACATTAATTCTTCAAAATCTGATTTTTAGTTTCATCTTCACCATTTTTATCATATCTTGAGATCTATAAGGAGATAGAAGCTAATTTTTGGACGGCATAAACTTCATATTATGTGCTACAAATAAGTTAGTTATAGCTACTGCTCATTCCATGTCTAACTATCCTTAACAGTCCCTACAAAGCAGACTATTCAGATTGGTACACTCATCTTGTTTTGATCATATCTCACTCATTTTGATGATTCCATTGCATGACCAACTCTCACATGTGTATGAAATCTAAAACTTACTGTAAATGGATTCCACCATGCAATTTTATCAGTTTATAACTTGGTTACTTACTATTTTTATACAGCCAACAATTTAAGCAAGATTTTAGCCTTGTTTCTTATGGTTATTCATCTTTTTAATCATATTTATCAACACTTGATCCCCACACAACATTTTTATCATCATATATTCATCATATACATATACAATAAGAAATAAAATACATTTGATCTTTACAAAAATAACAAGAGAAATGGAAAGGATGATCTTCTTTACCAACCAAGATTATATCTTGTTTTTGGATGACAATAACTTGATGAACACCAAATATATCTCCAAGATCATCAAACACCAAGATAGTTTGTTGAGAAATTAGCCCTAGGACACAAGCAAATCACCTTCTTTGTTGTTAACATGGCCACCAATCAATCAAGGCTTCAAGGTTTCTCCATAATATGGCTAGATAACATGAGATTTGTGGCTAGAAATGATCAAATGGTGGTGTTTAATGGTGACTGTGGGACGGCAAATGTAGAGAGAGAGAGAGGAGGGATTTAGTTGTTTTGCATGTGTGTTTTTGAGAGAAAATGGTTTAGCTAATGGTTTTAAGGAAAAGTATATACAAGTGTTAAGGCTTGTTGGTTAAGCTTGACACCTCGTGGGATGAGGTGTTGTCCACTTGGCCGTCCCATGTGTTATTGGGGTAGGATAAAATTGTTTTGTCCCATCCCGCTAATTTACGGGTATTCCTCGATTCTAGTTTCCTCGATTTACGTGCCCTCGGGTCGTTTTACGAAAAACATTTTTATAAATTATGAATCAACGGCACAAAACGAATCTAATAAAAATTGTCTCATCAAAAACGGAGTTCAAAAACGTAAATACGTAATCCTAAGGTTTCTGGTTTAGTCGTAAAGGATGCTAAATTAGGTACGTAAGCCCAAATTTAAATCCGTAAATTGTGAGTTCATCAACAACACAAAAATAAGTTTCAAAATAATATACGAGAAAATAAATCACTACCTGAAAATGTTAGATTGTCACAATGGTGTCGTCCCCCCATGCTAATCCAAGATCATATAAAGCACATGGTAAAGGTGGTATAAAAGTCTCAACACTAGTGGTATCATCTTGCATGACTTTGTCGACCTTGTCAATCTTAGGAATGTGAATAAAGGGGTCATGGTACTCAAAATGAGTCGCATGAAAAACCCGCACATTAAGATCAAAGCGAGTGGGAAGGATAATTGGAGCAAAGGTAATTTCTCCCTCCGGGTCAACATTATCATCATCATAAATCGGGTGATCAAACCAAGTATCTTCATCACCATCATTAGACTCTTCCTCAAATTCTGAAGGAATGTCTATATAGAAAAATTCATCAACCTCCTTCAAGAGAAGTTCATCATCACAAAGGTTGTGAGATGTAGGAAGTATGATGTTCTCAAAATCCTCTTGAAACAATGGATTATTGTTCATTGAAGCTTCAAAGAGAGGATAAGTCACAAAAGTGTCATCAATCTTGTCATCACAAGAAATATCCGACAAAGTATCAAGTGTGTCACACTCGGATACAAGGTCATCATTCTCATTAGAAGGAAATTCATCGGAGAATTCCTCGAGAATGGTAGGTAAAAAATGAGTGTTGGAAATACGTTTTACGTATTAAGAAGGATCGGTCACTCCAACAATAGTCCATGTAATAGCTCGTAGTTTAGTTATTTATCTTTATTTAACAAACAAATCCAAGCCTAGCCTACAACATGTGTAGGCCGGCCCAAATGTAAGCCCAAGCCCATGACAAGGGCTTGGGTATATAAACCCTCTCCTTTGATAGAGAGGGTAGTGGTTTTTAATTATTTACACATAGTTCTCATTAGTTTCTCTCTCTAGAATTGTGTGAAATCCACCATCTTTCTATCTCTTTCTCTCTCTAAAACATAAGCAAGATTTACATATCCTAAAAATGGTATCAAGAGCCATGTGATGATTGTATTGTTTATGTGTTCGTGTTCTTGATTTTTGTAGCTTTTTGATCTATACAAACCCACGTCCAAACTTTATTTTTTTTTGTGTTTTTTATGGTTTAATCTTGATACAAATCATCTACATAGTTGCGGTAGTGATTTGGTTAAAAACGCAAAAGTTTTGGGTTGTTGGATCAATTTTTGGCTTAAAATCTCGAATTTGGTGTGTTTTGTCCGAGAAAAGTGAAAAAAGAGTATACTATTTGTACTATTGCGACAGCTCCCATAGCAATATCTAGGGTTTAAACATTGCGATCCATATTGCGATTGGGATTGCGATTGGAGTTCTTCTGTTACTGCGATCCAGATTGCGATTGGAGTTCCTTGTTATTGCGATCCATATTGCGATTCACATTGCGATTGGATTGTTTTTGTGATATTGCGACAGGATATTGCGACAGGGCATTGCGACAGGGTATTACGATTGGAATATTGCGATAGGACTTATTGCGATTGGGATATTGCGATAGGATTTATTGCGATAGGATTCATTGCGACAGGGATTGCGACAACATTGCGATTGGAGTATTGCGATTGGGTTTATTGCGATTGGACTTATTGGGATACGACATTGCGACAGCATTCCTTTTTGACATTGCAACAGCATTCCTTTTAGGCATTGCGATAGGGCAACAAGTATTCCAAGATTTTTCAAAAACGTGTTTAACATTATTTCTCGGCTTCTACACACAACAACAAACACATTTACTTTCTCTCATTGATCGATCAACGTTTTTAAATCTTCACTTATTAAAATGGAGTACACATATCTTACGGATAAGTCCATCCTCTCGGGTACGGATAATCGTACACCAATGTTGGTGAAGACTATGTATGAGGAATGGGCTTCCCGAATGGAACTTTGTATGTTGAACAAGGAGAATAGACATCTAATTTGGGCATCGGTGCTCAATGGACCATTGGTATATGGTACTGTGACGGAACGTACTGTTACTCGTCCTCGCACTACGGGTGAACTAACTAGAGATGCTAAGTTACAAGACAAGTGTGATAAACAAGCTACAAATATCATTCTCCAAGCCCTTCCTCCAGATGTCTACAAACTCGTCAGCAAACATAAAGTTGCCAAAGAGTTATGGGATAGAATTCGTGTTCTAATGCAAAGCACCTCGTTAACTAAACAAGAACGAGAGTGTAAGCTTTATGATACTTTTGATAAGTTTGCCTATGTGCCAGGGGAAACACTCAATGATTACTATCTGAGATTTACCCTATTGTTGAATGAGCTCAATATCTATGGCATGGCAATTCCTACGTTTCAATTAAACACCAAGTATTTGAACACTCTTCCTTCAGAATAGAAAAAATACGTGACGGAAGTTAAATTGGCTAAGGACTTGCATAACACCAATGTGGATCAACTTCAAGCTTTTCTTCAACAATACGAATGCCATGTGATCGAGGCTCGGTTGTCTAAACCTCAAGTTCATGATCCACTTGCCATGTATGCTTCTCAACAAAACATGGCTTATACTTATCAACAACCATCATACTTGCAGCAGCCACTGATACAAGGCTTTTGGCCCGTATGAAAATTTATTGTTCGTTGTGTTGGTCTAATCGAATTGATAACTGGTTAACTATGCGACTCAGTCGTTCTTCGGTGGAAACAAATGTTTCTGTCGTTGTAGTAATTAAAAAGTGCAAAACTTTAAAGTAAAGAGCAGGTAAAATAAATCTAAATCTAATTTAAAATAAATGACAAGAATTTAAAAGCATGACGAGAAATTGAATGGGCAATTAAAGTAAATAACGCAAACTTAAAACTATCCTAAAGGCAAACTTAAAACGCAACTAAAACTTAAACTAAGGCACCGCTTAAAATAAATCTAAGGCAAGTAAACTTAAAGTGCGACTAATTAAAAAGGCGGGAAAAGTAAAGCTTGAAACTTAAAAAACTAAAAACTTAAAATAAACTAAAAATACCTCACTCGGAATAATTACTCGTTCGAAATGTCACCTTCACCCGGAATAATTCTTCTTCGTTCGGAATAATCAAGACAAAACACTTATCCAGAATAACTAAGCCAAAACTCTCATTCGGAATAAAATCTTCATGCGGAATAATCACTGATCCGTAATAATTAGTTATTCCAAATAAAGAACCCCTTGATCCGGAATATTCCGAATGAATACCCCTTGATCCGGAATGTTGAATATTCCGGATGAACAACCTTTGATTCGGAATATATGATGTTCCGAATGAAGACCTTTGATTCGGAACAAATAGCTTGATTTGGAATATTCCGAATGAACTTCCTTGATTCGGAACAAACGACCCTTGATCCGGAATATTATGGACAAAGACCTTGGTTCGGAATGTTTTGTTGATCCGGAACAACCTGGGGAAGAACAATATATAGCGAAGAACACGGGACAAACAAAAAGCTACGAATCTAGACAAAACTAATCAAAATCAACCACAAGATTAAATCAAACTAATCACAAATGATCTAATAACAAATACTTATCAAACCAAATCAAAAACACTAACAATAATAATCAAAATAATCAAAACCCACTTTAATCAAATCAAATAAACATCAAAAACATAAACATGAACAATAAAGCATAAAGATTAAGATCATATAAGAAAGGAAGATAGAAGATTGACGATAAAAGTAAAGATTGACAATAATTAAAAGGAAACTTACTTGAAATTAAATTAATTTAAGGTGCAAGACAATGTATTTAAATGACATGTAATTAAAGTGCAAGGTAATTAAAATGGAAGAACTAATTGTCACTATTAGCCAACAAAAACAAATGGAATGAAATGAATCCTATTTATAGGAGATTAGGGAGGTGCTTAGGAAGCTTCCTCCCCTCTTTCTTCTTTCTTTAATTGCATGATTAAGTCCTTGTCTTCTTAATTCTTTGACTTTAACGACTTTTTCTCGGGATTTCTTTAAACTCGTCTTGTAATTCTTCAATAAATTAGACTTCAGTTCTTAGGCTTTTAGTAAACTTCCGTCTTTTGACTTTTTCTTCGATAAATCTTCAGAATTGGTCTTGGACTTCCGTTCTTTTTGCACTCTTGATTTCTTGACTTTGTCTTTTGTCATTTTCTTCGATAAAAGCCCGTGAATGTCCGTGTTTTCTCCCCTTTTCACATTTTCATCCTAAATCACGACAAAAACACAAACCACGCATAATTCCGACATTTACGACATAAAATACACGTTTTGACTTGGTTATTATTGTAGTTAAGTGGTAAAAAGGATGGGTGTTTACACACCTATCAAATCCCCTACACTTGACCATTGTAATGTCCTCATGCAATGCTTTAGTTATAAAGAACGATTACACTTTTCATCATAATCAATCCATATTGGCCTTTATTAAAGAGATAGAAAATTATAAACATTCAAAGTAAAGAAATCAAAAACATACCTTCGGGTTTTGAAAATGTCATGAATGATCATCAGCCTCAAGTTTTCACTTTCTCCAAACCAAGCTTAAAAAAAGATCATTGTTATCATAAGTTAGCAAACTAACACGAACTCATGTGGGCCAATTATTTACTTAGACTCCCTTATTCCTAGGTGTATCTCTTATATTTTATTGTTGTCTTAAATGATCACGAAGATGCATTGTTGACTTATCTCGATAGTTTATTAGGCTGAAAATAAAGTGGGACGATTTAATCAATAGTTAGGTAAAGGACAAAATCTTTTAAAACTTCTTTTCGGGACCTCATAATGTTCATATCTTGGCATAACTCGCTTCGCGATTTGAGACCTTTCTCGGACCGATATTTGGCAGCGACTTCATACTTCGAATCTTGAGAGATGTTCATGAAATAATGGTCTTCTCTTCATAATAGGAATTTCTTCACTTGAAGTTTTGAGAGATTCTTTATATTTGGACCACGACTTCTTCATTTTTCTCCAATCTTTATTTTGGACTTTGATATACAACGATCCACCTCCTTTTTGGAATTGGATCTATTTATCCTCATACCTTGTTAGGGCCTTTTTGGATAGACTTCTCCATGATCTTTTGGGGAGTATTTACTTTTCGTCGTGTGTCTCGATCCTTCATATTGATTTTTGATAAATGATTCTTCACATCACTTTTGGATCTTTAGCAACAAAATGTAGCCCTCATGCCGTGTTAGGGCCTTTTCGGACTCGCCAATCTTCTCATCCCGCTTCAATAAGTTATGCCTTGGCTATGAACTCTAATCCATACCGAGCAACTTTTAAACGATCTTGGGATAGAAGCTAAGTAACTTTTCAAATCGTACAACCTTATTTATTGCAGATAAAATTTATTAGCAAGCGATGGGAGAATAGGCTCATAATTAACTCACATAAATTCACGAAAGAATACCAAACTTAAAATTGACTCTATCATCTCTCGTTCTCCACAGTTTAAAATCTCAAGGAATGAGACTCGTGGATGCTTAGCCTATTAAATCAAAGTTTTGGGTTTTCGAGTCGTCTATAGGATCTTGCAAGCTCTTAGACATTTTCAAGTTTAGAAATCGCATTTTAAAGTTCCCTTGATAAACGACTCTCTAGGATCAATTATAGGAACTTGCGAAAAGTTCTTGTTCTTAACCCGTGAGAGTTAAGACTTTCGCGTTTTATAGCTCCCTATATAAAAGCCTAGCAAAACTTGACTTAAACACGTTAAGGATACTAGCTAGAGTAAACTTAGATAAGTAAACTCGGGTTGAGTCAAAAGATTCACAACGTTTGAAAATTAAAACCACTTTATTAAAATTTATTCTAGCAAAGAAAGAAAATAACTATACAAAGGGAAAAACTAATAGGCCAAAATAGATCAAAATTTTTGAAAAATGTCAAAAAATTGATTTTCCGGTTAAAATGAGGACAAATACAAGGAAAATACCACTTAACTTCGATAGAAGTCCCCCCCTACACTTAGGACATTGTTTACGTTGTTTAAATCTTGCTAGGGAAAAGACCACTAACGAGATTCCTATTTAATATTGAGAAAATATAAAATAGTGAATCGAAAAGAGTTTAGGATAGAACCGGGAAGACGGAAACAACGGAATCACGGGTCGTCAAAAATCATCAAGAGTGGATCATTGAGCGCTCGAATCCCTGAATATGAGAAGAGAAGAAATAGAAAACACCAACGTGTCTCCCCTACACTTAGGATATAGATAGCTAAAAGATAGATACATGGGTTGCCTCCCAAAAAGCGCTTGATTTTTGTTAACCGAGTCGTGAGCCTGACTCGACCTTGATTAGCATAGGAAGAAGCATGAAAAACATCCACCAGGATCAAATACATAGTTTTCGTCCATCAAATAGCACAAGCTTAAGGCGAACAAGGCAAGCCAAAGAAGAGTAGGCAAGGTTCCCTTAAGCAAAGATGGAGCACGATGGGAGCAAGGGTGAAGAGGTGAAAGCATATCTCCATAAGTTCCCAAGATTTTTCCTTTTATTTCATTAGATGGATACTGAGATGGTTGAAGAATATAGATACCAGGGTCGAACACCTTTTCCTTTAGGGGAAAATAGCACTCAGGCTCAGCAAAATTTGAAGATGATCCGCGAAGAAAATACACAACCTCGTCCTCTGAAGGTGGAAAAAGAGGTGTCAAAACATACGTGTTGCTGATGTTGGTGTCGTCCGGTTGCTTCTCCTTTGAAAGAATTTTCTTCAAATCTGAAGTAGGATCAAGACCATAATCATCAAAGTCTAAAGGAGGAGCATCACTCTCATGAGGGAAGTATGTATTAAGAAAAGTAGAGAAGTCTTCCTCAAATGAGTAATCATCCAAAGTAGGATCAAGTGATGGCGGAGGATCTTCATCATGAGAAGAATCACTCAAAAGAGTATCAGCCTCATCAAAATCATCATAAGTGGGCATGTCGGGATACTCGGAAGTAAAATCATCATAATCATCTTTATCTGAGCTAGAATCATCATCATAAGCATCAAAGATCGGTGGAGAATCATATATGGGAGGGGGTTCCAAATTGGAGAGAGAATCATCCACATCATCTTGAAACAGTGGATTATCATTGCAAGAATCGAATAGAGGATTGTTGTAGACGACAAAATCATCAAGCCCATTAATCATATTCGCTGATTCTCTTCCATAGGATTTGTTTGTAAGCTTCCCCATTTCAAAAACTTATGCATCATCCCCGACTCTTAAGATGAGCTCACATTTATCCACATCTATTAGAGCTCTACCGGTTCTTAAAAATGGGTGCCCAAGTATTAACGGAATACGAGGGTCCATTTCATAAACAAGAACGACGAAGTCGACCGGAAAAGTGAATGTGCCAACTTTAATGAACACATCTTCGGCAATACCAACGGGGTAAGCGAGAGTGCGATTGGCTAGCTCAAGAGTCATTTTGGTGGGTGTAAGGTCGGGAAATGATAACTTTTTCCAAACACTTAAAGGCATCAAATTTATACTTGCCCCGAGATCGGCTAAGGCAATAAATTTGTCGGTTTGGTTAAAAGTACAAGGTAGCACAAAACGACTGGGATCTCCAAGTTTTTCCGGAAGTTCTTTAAGAAGGACGGTAGAACAATTTTCATTTAATTGAGTATTAACAAACTCGGCCATCTTCTCCTTCTTGTTAAGCAATTCCTTAAACATCTTAACAAATTTAGGCATTTGTGCTAGAGCTTCGACAAGGCTAAAAGTGATGGTCATTTCCGAAACTTTCTTCAAATAGTTTGACACTTGAATGTCATCCTTGGTGTGAATTTTGGCCTTTCCTAAGCGAGATGGATAAGGAATTTTGGGTTTGGGTGGTGGAGGTGTAAAAGGTGAAGGTTGAGATGTTGAAGGGTTAAAGGTGGAAGGTGGGGTTGGTGGAGGATTCGTCTTGGGTACTTCTTCACGACGAGGCGGAGACGGTAATGGTGCACTAATACTAGGTGTGGGAGTAGTAGGGATAAATGGTGGTGGAGGAGGTGTAGATGATGGGGGCGGAATAGGTGGTCCTACTAAAGTAACTCCACTACGTGTAGTAATAGCACTCACATTCTCTCTCGGATTGGTGACTGTGTTCGAAGGTAGAGAACTCGAAGTAAAGGGTTGAGTGGTGGGTAAGAAACTAGCCAGCATATTCTTCAAATCATTCGTTTGATTGCTGAAGGAGGATTGTATATCATTGCGAAGCTCGGATCTAATGTCATTCCCTTGCTTGGTGATATCCCCTTTCAGATTGATAATTTGGCTTTGTAGATTCTTGATTTGCTCTCCTTGGGTTCTCATTAAAGCTTCAACATCTTGATTGATGGGTGGGGCTTGTTGAGCGGGTGGGTGATAAGGATTAGAAGCTCGAGGTGGGATTTGGTTGCTTCTATTGTATTTGTTGTTGGGGTTGTAGTTTTGAGGAGAAAAACCGGGTGAAAGGTAGTTTTTGGACCGGTAACTCAGCAAATTTCGATCCCCTTGAGGTCGGATACACGTTTTCCAGATTTCCTTAAGTAGAAGGACAATCAGTGTATGAGTGAGGACCGCCGCAAGTTTCACAAGGATTTGCTACCGCTTTAACTTGTTGTTGGTTTGTAGCGAGGAGCAAGATATTTTTGTTCATTTCGGCCATCATGCGGGTGAATTCGGTCATATCGGGGTTTGCTGAAGTAGAAGAAACATTGACTCTCGGGTTGTTCCTTGAAGAAGCGGAGGAATCCCAGTTTTTTTGATGAGTAGTCATGTTCTCAATAAGCTCTCTACACTCCTCGGGTCGTCTTTTCATAAATGTGCCACCGGCGGCTGCATTAATCGTATCACGATCATGAAAAGTCAAACCGTTGTAGAAAGTATCAATTAGGGTCACAGGGAGCATGTTGTGGTTTGGACATCGATCGATCAAAACATTATATCTTTCCCAAGCATCAAAGAGAGATTCATCGGGTTCTTGCATGAAACCGCTGATTTGATTGCGAAGGTTCGTGACCATGGATGGTGGAAAGTAGCGCGACAAAAAGCGTTGAGTCATGTCATCCCAAGTATGAATTGAATTCTTTGGAAGACGATCAAACCATTTCTCGGCATGGTGTGATAAAGTATGTGGAAAGAGTTGAAGGCGAAGAACATCCATTGTGGCACCGGGCAACTTCATGCTTTGAGTGATAGTAATGAATTTGTCGAGGTGTTTGTTGGCATCATCATCAGGCAATCCGGCGAATGGATTAGTTTGCACTTGCTGGATCATGTGATGCTTCAACGAAAACTCCGGAGCCGTGATTTGCATCAGCGCAATCGGTCCTCCTCGTCCAAACATGGTGGGTTGACAAAGCTCCTCCATTGTCCGAAGATCGGGCTGTGGAAGAACATTGTTGTTGTTATTATTGAGGTGTGGTGGATTATTGTTGTTGTTCACACCTGCCATATCTAAATATTCTCGAGTCTCGGGCTCTTGATAAGTAGAAGATTTAGTACGCATACACCTACAAAGGAAAAAGAAAACAATACCAAACACAAAGAGAATATATATACACTATAAAGATAAAAATAAAATCTTTTTGTAGTTTTGAAAAGTTTTAATTTTTATGAATTTTTAACAATTTTTAATTTTTATGGGTTTTTTGAAATTTTTGAAGCTAGAAAATAACGCTCACGAATGAATGGATCCCAAAAAGCAACGCATCTCTCACAGAAAACCGATAATCTTTACGAAAAGAGCCGGCAGCGGCGCCATTTAATACAAGGCTTTTGGCCCGTATGAAAATTTATTTTTCGTTGTGTTGGTCTAATCGAATTGATAACTGGTTAACTATGCGACTCAGTCGTTCTTCGGTGGAAACAAATGTTTGTGTCGTTGTAGTAATTAAAAAGTTTAAAACTTTAAAGTAAAGAGCAGGTAAAATAAATCTAAATCTAATTTAAAATAAATGACAAGAATTTAAAAGCGTGACGAGAAATTAAATGGGCAATTAAAGTAAATAACGCAAACTTAAAACTATCCTAAAGGCAAACTTAAAACGCAACTAAAACTTAAACTAAGGCACGGCTTAAAATAAATCTAAGGCAAGTAAACTTAAAGTGCGACTAATTAAAAAGGCAGGAAAAGTAAAGCTTGAAACTTAAAACACTAAAAACTTAAAATAAACTAAAAATACCTCACTCGGAATAATTACTCGTTCGGATTGTCACCTTCACCCGGAATAATTCTTCTTCGTTCGGAATAATCAAGACAAAACACTTATCTGGAATAACTAAGCCAAAACTCTCATTCGGAATAAAATCTTCATGCGGAATAATCACTGATCCGGAATAATTAGTTATTCCGAATAAACAACCCCTTGATCCGGAATATTCCGAATGAATACCCCTTGATCCGGAATGTTGAATATTCCGGATGAACAACCTTTGATTCGGAATATATGATGTTCCGAGTGAAGACCTTTGATTCGGAACAAATAGCTTGATTCGGAATATTCCGAATGAAATTCCTTGATTCGGAACAAACGACCCTTGATCCAGAATTTTATGGACAAAGACCTTGGTTCGAAATGTTTTGTTGATCCGGAACAATCTGGGGAAGAACAGTATATAGCGAAGAACACTGGACAAACAAAAAGCTACGAATCTAGACAAAACTAATCAAAATCAACCACAAGATTAAATCAAACTAATCACAAAAGATCTAATAACAAATACTAATCAAACCAAATCAAAAACACTAACAATAATAATTGATAGGTGTGTAAACACCCATCTTTTCTACCACTTAACTACAATAATAACCGGACCAAAACGTGTATCTTATGTCTTTTATGTCGGAATTATGCGTGGTTTGTGTTTTTGTTGTGATTTAGGATGAAAAGGTGAATAATGGATAAAACACGGACATTCACGGGCATTTATGGACTTTTATTGAAGAAAAGGATAAAAGACGAAGTCAAGAAGTCAAGAGTGCAAAAAGAACGGAAGTCCACGACCAATTCTGAAGATTTATCGAAGAAAAAGTCAAAAGACGGAAGTTTATCAAAAGCCGAAGAATTCAATTGAAGAATTTAAAGACGAGTTCAAAGAAATCCCGAAGCTAAAAGTTCCTTAAGTCTACATTTAATGAAGATTTAAAGAAGGAGGGACCTAATCTTGCAATTAAGAAGAAGATTAAAGAAGGAGGGACTAAGTATGCAATTAAGGAAGCTTCCTAAGCAAGCTTTAGTCTTCCCTATAAATAGACTAGATTAGTTATCATTTCACCCTTGTTGGCTAAGTGTGACAATTAGCTCTTCCACCATTTTAAATACTTGTCATTTACATTAATTGTCAATTTAATTACCTTGTCTTGCACCTTAAATTCATTTAATTTCAAGTAAGTTTCCTTTTAATTATTGTTAATCTTTACTTTATCTTGTCAATCTCTTATCTACCTTTCTTATTCTTTGATTTGTGGTGTTTATGTTCATGTTCATGCTTTTATTTTGATCCAAAGTGTTTTTGATTATTAAGGTTAAAGTTGTTTAATTTCATGTTTTTGATTGATTGTTGATGCTTATTTGTTGGATCGTTACTGTTTAAATTGATACGTGTGTTTGATTTTGATTACTTTTTGTTTATAACTGCTACTGTACCCATCTTCCTTGTTCTTCAGAAGTATTGCTTTGTTTCTGTGTTTCCAGAAAAAGTTCCGAACCAAGGATTGGATAGAAGGTTTCATTCGGAAGTCATAATCTTCCGAATCAAGGGGCTTCATCCGGAAGTCAAAACTTCCGAACCAAGGTTGCTCATTCGGAACTTTAAAAGTTCCGAATCAAACTTGTTCATTCGGAAGTCAAAACTTCCGAACCAAGCGGCTTCATCCGGAACCTTCCGAGTCAGTAACTTCCGAACCAATTCCAACAGTTCCGAACCAAGAGCCTTCATTCGGAACTTCAAAAGTTCCGAATAAAGGAGCTTCATCCGGAAAGTTCCGAATCAGGGGGTGACCAAAACTTCCGAATCAAGGCAAGATCTACAAGATTCCGGATCAGCAAGTTCCGAATGAAAGATTGTTTTGGATAAGTGACATATTCAGACAAGTTTGTTCCGGATCAAGGATTTTGGTAATATTCCAAGTGAAGAAGAATCATTTCAACCAAAGGTGACATTTAGGACGAGTGATTGTTCCAAACGAAGGTTTATTCCGAATGAGCTGTATTCAGGTTCTTATTAGCTTTTATCTTTAATTTTTATCTTCAAGCTTTATTTTACTTGCCTTTTATTTAATTGCACTTTTAGATTATTTGCCTTAGTTTTAGTTGCACTTTAAGTTTGCCTTAGATAGATTTAAGTTTACGTCATTTTACTTTAGTGCCCTTTAATTTTAGTCATGTTTTAAAATACTCACACTTTACTTTAATTAGACTTAGATTTACTTTAAGAGCACTTTTACTTTTAAGTCTTTGCATTTAAATTTAAAATCACCCAAAAATATTCTTTTTCACTAAAGATCAACTAAGTCACACATAGAGAGCTAAGATCAATTCGTTAAGATACCGAGAACAACAAATTGAACCTAGTAAAATCTAGTTATCAAATGGCGCCGCTGCCGGCTCTTTTCGTTAAGATCAACAGTTTTCTGTGTTAGACACGTTGCATTTTTGGGATCCGTTTACTTGTGAACGTTATTTTTCTTGCCTAAAAAATTCAAAAATCATAAAAATTAAAAATTGATAAAAAAACCATAAAAATTAAAAATTTCAAAAATCCAAAAACACTTTATCTTTATTGTGTATATATACTGCCTTTGCGTTTGGTTTCTTTTTCGTTTGCATTTTCAGGTGTATGCGTACTAGATCTTCTAACTACCAAGAGCCCGAGCCTCAAGAAGATTTAGATATGTCAGGTGTTAACAACAATAATCAACTATCGCACCTCAACAATAATAATAATAACAACAATGCTCTTCCACAGCCCGATCTTCGGACCATGGAGGAACTTTGTCAACCAACAATGTTTGGACGAGGAGGACCGATTGCGCCGATTCAAATCAACGCTCCTGAGTTTTCGTTGAAGCACCACATGATTCAGCAAGTACAAACAAACCTATTTAGAGGATTGCCTGATGATGATGCCAACAAACATCTCGACAAGTTCATTACAATCACCCAAAGCATGAAGCTGCCTGGGGCCACAATGGATGTACTCCGCCTACAACTCTTCCCACATACTTTATCGCATCATGCCGAGAAATGGTTTGATCGTCTCCCGAAGAATTCTATTCACACTTGGGATGATATGACTCAACGCTTTCTTTCGCGCTACTTTCCACCATCCATGGTCACAAGCCTTCGCAATCAGATCAGCGGTTTCATGCAAGATCCCGATGAATCTCTTTTTGATGCATGGGAGAGATATAATGTCTTGATCGACCGATGTCCAAACCACAACATGCTTCCGGTCACCTTGATCGATACTTTCTACAACGGATTGACTTTTCGAGATCGTGATACGAAATGCAGCCGCCGGTGGCACATTCATGAAAAGGAGACCCGAGGAGTGTAGAGAGTTAATAGAGAACATGACTACTCATCATAAGAACTAGGATTCTTCTGCTTCTTCTAGAAACAAAACGAGAGTCCATGTTTCCTCTACCTCAGCAAACCCTGAGATGACCGAACTCACCCGCATGATGGCTGAAATAAGCAAAAGTATTACGCTTCTCGCTTCAAACCAACAACAACATCAAGTTAAAGCGGTTGCTAATCCTTGTGAAACATGTGGCGGTCCTCACTCATACACCGATTGTCCTTCGACACAAGGAAATCCGGAAAATGTGTATGCAGCTTACGGTAATTATTCACCGGAAAATTACCAAGCTAGACAACAAGGGGATAGAAATCTGCTGAGCTACCGTTCAAACAATTACCTTTCACCCGGTTTTTCTCCTCAAAACCAAAACCCCGCCAACAACTACAATAGAAGCAACCAAATCCCACCTCGTGCTTCTAACCCTTATCAACCACCCTCCCAACAACACCCACCCATTAACCCCGATGTTGACACAATCATGAGAACTCAAGGTGAGCAAATCAAGAATCTACAGAGCCAAATTATCAATCTGAAAGGAGATATCTTAAAGCAAGGTAATGACATCAGAAATGAGGTTCGTGAAAACCTTCAATCCTCCTTCATCACTCAAACAACTGAATTAAAGAATCTATTGGCTAGTTTCTTGCCCGAAGCTCAACCTTCTTCTTCCTCGGGTTCTCTACCTTCAAACACCGTCCCCAATCCGCGAGCTAATGTGAGTGCTATAACTACGCGTAGTGGACTTACCATTATCGATCCACCTATTCCACCACCATCATCCACACCTCCTCCACCACTATGTATCCCTACTCCACCTACACCTAGTAGTAGTGCACCATTACCGTCTCCGCCTCGTCATGACGATGTATCTCGGAAGGACCCTTCAACATCACAACCTTCACCAACTACACCTTCCCCTAACCCTTATCAACCTAGAATCCCATACCCTTCTCGCATAGGCAAGACCAACGAGCTAACCAAGAATGACTCTCAAATAACAAAATATATCAGTATGATTTCTCAAATGGGATTCAGCATTAGTTTTCTTGAAGCACTTGTCCACATGCCCAAATTTGCCAAAGCATTTAAGGACTTGCTTAACAAAAAGGAGAAGCTGATTGAACTCACCAACACACGCTTAAATGAAAACTGCTCTGCAGTTATTCTTAAAGAACTTCCGGAAAAACTAGGGGATCCCGGTCGTTTTGTGTTGCCTTGCGTGTTCAACAAAACTGAAGAATTTACTGCCCTTGCTGATCTCGGGGATAGTATAAATCTTATGCCTTTGAGTGTTTGGAAAACACTATCATTACCCGATCTCATTCCAACAAAGATGACTCTCGAACTTGCTAATCGCACTCTCGCTTACCCCGTTGGTATAGCTGAAGACGTATTCATTCAAGTTGGCGCATTTACTTTCCCGGTCGATTTTGTCGTAGTTGATTATGAAATGGACCCTCGTATTCCTTTAATACTTGGTCGGCCATTTTTGAGATCCGGACGTGCTTTAGTAGATGTAGCAGAAGGAGAGTTAATCTTAAGAGTCGGGAATGCCTCACAAAATTTCAAAATGGGAACGCCTACAAACAAATCCTTTGGAGGCCGAGAATCAGTGAATATGATAAACGTGCTCGATGACTTTACCATCTACAACAATCCTCTATTCGACTCTTGCATCGATAATCCACTTTTTCAAAATGATGTGGATGATTCTCTACCTACTTTGGACGCTTCTCCCAATTTTGATTATCCACCGGTCTTCGATGCTTATGATGATGATGATTCTAGCTCAGATTCGGATGATTTTGACTGTACTTCTGAGTATCCCGAGCTGCCCACTTTCGATGATTTCGATGAGGCTGATACTCTCTCGAGCGATTCTTCACATGATGAAGATCCTCCACCATCACTCGATCCTACTTTGAACGATTACTCATTCGAGGAAGATTTCTCTGAATTTCTCAACACATACTTCCCTCATGAGAGTGATGCTCCTCCTTTGGACTTTGAAGATTATCGTCTTGATCCTACTTTGGATTTGAAGAGCATTTTGTCAAAGGAGAAGAAACCGGTCGACACCGAAATCCGTTGCACTTATGATTTGACACCTCTTTGTCCCACTTCTGAGGACGAGGTTGTGCTTCTTTGCGGATCTTCTTCACACTCGGCTGAGCCTGAGTGCTATTTTCCCCTAAAGGAAAAGGTGTTCGATCCCGGTATTGAAGTCTTTAAGCCATCTCAGTATCCACCTGATGAAATAAAAGGAAATATCTTTGGACCCATTGAAGACATGCTTGCACCGCACCATCCTTGCTTCTACTGTGCTCCATCACTGCTTAAGGGAACCTTGCCACTTCTCTTTTGGCTTGCCTTGTTCGCCTTAAGCTCTTGCTTATTGATGGATGAAAACTATGTCTTTGATCCTGGTGGATTTGTTTCATGCTACTTCCGTTGATGATCAAGGTCGAGTCAGGCTCACGACTCGGTTAACAAAAATCAAGCGCTTCTTGGGAGGCAACCCATGCACCTATCTTTTCGCTTTCTTTACCATAAGTGTAGGGGGACCCTTTGGATTGCTATTTCCTCTCCTCACTTCTTAATCAGGGATTCGAGCTTCAATGATCCACTCTTGATGATTCTTGACGACCCGTGATTCCGTGTTCTACTTCTTCCCGGTTCTATCCTAAACTCTTTTCGATTCACTATTTTATATTTTCTCAATATTAAAATAGGAATCTCTTTAGTTGTCTTTTCCTTAGCGAGATTTAACCAACGTGCACAATGTTCTAAGTGTAGGGGAGCTTACTCCCACATGCTTAAACATTGAGGACAATGTTTATCTTAAGTGTAGGGGGGACTTCTATCGAAGTTAAGTGGTCTTTTCCTTGTTTTTGTCCTCATTTTAACCGGAAAATCAATTTTTCGACACTTTTCAAAATTTTTGATCTATTTTGGCCTATTAGTTTTTCCCTTTTGTATAGTTATTTTCTTTCTTTGCTAGAATAAATGTTTAATAAGTGGTTTTTATTTTTCAAACGTTGTGAATCTTTTGACTCAATCCGAGTTTACTCTAGCTAGTATCCTTAACATGTTTAAGTCAAGTTTTGCTAGGCTTTTATATAGGGAGCTATAAAACGCGAAAGTCTTAACTCTCACGAGTTAAGAACAAGAACTTTTCGCAAGTTCCTATAATTGATCCTAGAGAGTCGTTTATCAAGGGAACTTTAAGATGCGATTTCTAAACTTAAAAAAGTCCAAGAATTTGCAAGATCCTATAGGCGACTCGAAAACCCAAAACTTTGATTTAATAGGCTAAGTATCCACGAATCTCATTATTTGAGATTTTAAACTGTGGAGAACGAGAGATGATAGAGCCAATTATAAGTTCGGTATTCTTTCATGAATTTATGTGAGTTAATTATGAGCCTATTCTCCCATCGCTTGCTAATAAATTTATTTGCTAATAAATAAGGTTGTACGATTTGAAAAGTTACTTAGCTTCTAGCCCCAGATCGTTTAAAAGTTGCTCGGTAATGACGAGAGTTCATAGCCAAGGCATAACTTATGAAGCGGGGCGCGAAGATTGGCGAGTCCAAAAAGGCCCTAACAAGGCATGAGGGCTATGTTTTGTTGCTAAAGATCCAAAGTGATGTGAAGAATCATTTATCGAAAATCAATATGAAGGATCGAGACACACGACGTAAAGCAAAAACTCCCCAAAAGTCATGGAGAAGTGTATCCAAAAAGACCCTAACAAGGTATGAGGATAAATAGATCCAAGTCATAAAAGGAGGCGGATCGTTGTATATCAAAGTCCAAAATAAAGATTGGAGAAAAATGAAGAAGTCGTGGTCCAAGTATGAATCTCTCAAAACTTCAAGTGAAGAAATTCCAATTATGAAGAGAAGACCATTATTTCATGAACGTCTCTCAAAGATTCGAAGTATGAAGTCGCTGCCAAATATCGGCCCGAGAAAGGTCTCAAATCGCGAACCAAGTTATGCCAAGATATGAACTTTCTGATATCCCGAGAAGCAGTTTTAAAAGATTTGGTCCTTTAGCTAACTATTGATTAAATCGTGCACTTTATTTTCAGACTAAATAACTATTGAAATAAGTCAAACAATGCATCTTCGTGATCATTCAAGACAAATAATAAAATATAAGAGATACACCTAGGGATAAGGGGGTCTAAGTGAGTAATTGGCCCACATGAGTTCGTGTTAGTTTACTAACTTATAATAACAATGATCTCGTTTTTAAGCTTGGTTTGGAGAAAGTGAAAACTTGAGGGTGATGATTATTCATAACATTTTCAAAACCCAAGATATGCTTTTGATTTCTTTATTTTGTATGATTTTAATTTTCTATCTCTTTAATAATGGCCAACGTGGATTGATTATGATGAAAAGTGTAATCTTGCTTTGTAACTAATGCATTGCATGAGGACATTGCAATGGTCAAGTGTAGGGGATTTGATAGGTGTGTAAACACCCATCTTTTCTACCACTTAACTACAATAATAACCGGACCAAAACGTGTATCTTATGTCTTTTATGTCGGAATTATGCGTGGTTTGTGTTTTTGTTGTGATTTAGGATGAAAAGGTGAATAATGGATAAAACACGGACATTCACGGGCATTTATGGACTTTTATTGAAGAAAAGGATAAAAGACGAAGTCAAGAAGTCAAGAGTGCAAAAAGAACGGAAGTCCACGACCAATTCTGAAGATTTATCGAAGAAAAAGTCAAAAGACGGAAGTTTATCAAAAGCCGAAGAATTCAATTGAAGAATTTAAAGACGAGTTCAAAGAAATCCCGAAGCTAAAAGTTCCTTAAGTCTACATTTAATGAAGATTTAAAGAAGGAGGGACCTAATCTTGCAATTAAGAAGAAGATTAAAGAAGGAGGGACTAAGTATGCAATTAAGGAAGCTTCCTAAGCAAGCTTTAGTCTTCCCTATAAATAGACTAGATTAGTTATCATTTCACTCTTGTTGGCTAAGTGTGACAATTAGCTCTTCCACCATTTTAAATACTTGTCATTTACATTAATTGTCAATTTAATTACCTTGTCTTGCACCTTAAATTCATTTAATTTCAAGTAAGTTTCCTTTTAATTATTGTTAATCTTTACTTTATCTTGTCAATCTCTTATCTACCTTTCTTATTCTTTGATTTGTGGTGTTTATGTTCATGTTCATGCTTTTATTTTGATCCAAAGTGTTTTTGATTATTAAGGTTAAAGTTGTTTAATTTCATGTTTTTGATTGATTGTTGATGCTTATTTGTTGGATCGTTACTGTTTAAATTGATACGTGTGTTTGATTTTGATTACTTTTTGTTTATAACTGCTACTGTACCCATCTTCCTTGTTCTTCAGAAGTATTGCTTTGTTTCTGTGTTTCCAGAAAAAGTTCCGAACCAAGGATTGGATAGAAGGTTTCATTCGGAAGTCATAATCTTCCGAATCAAGGGGCTTCATCCGGAAGTCAAAACTTCCGAACCAAGGTTGCTCATTCGGAACTTTAAAAGTTCCGAATCAAACTTGTTCATTCGGAAGTCAAAACTTCCGAACCAAGCGGCTTCATCCGGAACCTTCCGAGTAAGTAACTTCCGAACCAATTCCAACAGTTCCGAACCAAGAGCCTTCATTCGGAACTTCAAAAGTTCCGAATAAAGGAGCTTCATCCGGAAAGTTCCGAATCAGGGGGTGACCAAAACTTCCGAATCAAGGCAAGATCTACAAGATTCCGGATCAGCAAGTTCCGAATGAAAGATTGTTTTGGATAAGTGACATATTCAGACAAGTTTGTTCCGGATCAAGGATTTTGGTAATATTCCAAGTGAAGAAGAATCATTTCAACCAAAGGTGACATTTAGGACGAGTGATTGTTCCAAACGAAGGTTTATTCCGAATGAGCTGTATTCAGGTTCTTATTAGCTTTTATCTTTAATTTTTATCTTCAAGCTTTATTTTACTTGCCTTTTATTTAATTGCACTTTTAGATTATTTGCCTTAGTTTTAGTTGCACTTTAAGTTTGCCTTAGATAGATTTAAGTTTACGTCATTTTACTTTAGTGCCCTTTAATTTTAGTCACGTTTTAAAATACTCACACTTTACTTTAATTAGACTTAGATTTACTTTAAGAGCACTTTTACTTTTAAGTCTTTGCATTTAAATTTAAAATCACCCAAAAATATTCTTTTTCACTAAAGATCAACTAAGTCACACATAGAGAGCTAAGATCAATTCGTTAAGATACCGAGAACAACAAATTGAACCTAGTAAAATCTAGTTATCAATAATCAAAATAATCAAAACCCCCTTTGATGAAATCAAATAAACATCAAAAACATAAACATGAACAATAAAGCATAAAGATTAAGATCATATAAGAAAGGAAGATAGAAAATTGACAATAAAAGTAAAGATTGACAATAATTAAAATGAAACTTACTTGAGATTAAATGAATTTAAGGTGCAAGACAATGTATTTAAATGACATGTAATTAAAGTGCAAGGTAATTAAAATGGAAGAACTAATTGTCACTATTAGCCAACAAAAACAATGGAATGAAATGAATCCTATTTATAGGAGATTAGGGAGGTGCTTAGGAAGCTTCCTCCCCTCTTTCTTCTTTCTTTAATTGCATGATTAAGTCTTTGTCTTCTTAATTCTTTAACTTTAACGACTTTGTCTCGGGATTTCTTTAAAATCGTCTTGTAATTCTTCAGTAAATTAGACTTGAGTTCTTCGGCTTTTAGTAAACTTCCGTCTTTTGACTTTTTCTTCGATAAATCTTCAGAATTGGTCTTGGACTTCCGTTCTTTTTGCACTCTTGATTTCTTGACTTCGTCTTTTGTCTTTTCTTCGATAAAAGCCCGTGAATGCCCGTGTTTTCTCCCTTTTCACATTTTCGTCCTAAATCACAACAAAAACACAAACCACGCATAATTCCGACATTTACGACATAAAATACACGTTTTGGATTGGTTATTATTGTAGCTAAGTGGTAAAAAGGATGGGTGTTTACACACCTATCAGCCACCACCACACACCTATCAGCAACCACAACAACCATCTTATCAACCACCAATGATGCCACAACAAGCATTTCAAAAAAGTGTTCATCAACAATCTTTTCCACATAAACCACCATATCAGACATCACCATCACAAGCCAACACATCTCTAATGGGCTATACTCCTCAGCAAGGATATTTTCCATTAGAAGCACAACTAGCACAAGCTTTCTACTCTAATGAACTTCCACGAATCCAAGCACCGGTCTTTACTCCAAATGATACGCCAGCTGATGTTCTAAACCATCTCAATGCCTACTTGTCAAAACTTGTTGCAACTAGAGGATTTCCATCAACAAACAATCAGCTCCACACCTTACCAAATCCTCGACAACAAGCCACTGTTCAAGATGGTCAAGTGACGGTGCAACCTATTCAGGGAAGGCAAAATTCATATGGACCTCCTACAAGGACTGTGAATGCTCAAGCTGTGAATTCTCAAGCTAGTGGAAATGGAAGTCATATTGGTCCTCAAAAGGTTGTGACTTGCTACAATTGCCGAGGACAAGGTCATATGGCTAGGCAATGCACTCAGCCGAAAAGGAGAAGGGATGAAGCATGGTTTCGTGAGAAGATGTATTTGGTCGATGCTCAGTCTAAGGGAAAGATTTTGAATTCAGAACAGTTAGCATTTCTTGCAGACCCAGGGGCAGCAGACAATGAAGGCATTGCGGTCATTTCCACTTCTAATGCAGCTTATCAAGCAGATGATCTTGACGCATATGATTCGGATTGTGATGACATTCACTCTGCCCAAGCTGCTCTCGTTGCTAATCTCTCTCACTACGGTTCTGATGTCGTCAGTGAGGTACCAACCACATCTAATAATATTGATGATAACCAACATCAAGTTGGGCATGAAAATGACAACCTCGAACAGCATTCGGGAACTAGTAACTCAAATGATGTGGTACCCTATCCTACACATTTGAGTGAACCTCAACCAAATGCTATGACGGGTATGGAATCTTATGCTCAACATGATTTGGTCATGGTGCCTAAACATATTATTGATCAAATACACATGGCTCTCAGACAATCCGTAGATACGAATTCCACCCTAACAACTGAGCTTGCGTTGCATAAAGAAAAGGTAATAGCTTTTGAAATGGTCCCTCAAGCTAAAAAAATAACTTATTCTGAATTTGACCACTTTCGTTTTGAAAAGATTGAACACTTGAAAGAAATAGAATCATTAAAAGCTAATCTTTTCAATGAGTTAAAAGCAAAAGGGTCTGTTGTCAATGATTTTCAAAAACTTAAAATGGATTTCGAAACTCTCTAGTCTAAAAAGTTTGAATCGGAAATTAATGCTACCAAACTTCTTAAATTCAAAGAACACCAGCTTTTAAAACAATACGCTTCTACAGAAAAGGTTCATCTTTTAACTAAATAATTTAAAGAACTCGAACTTAAACGTCTTCAAGATTTACCACCTAATCCCGGTTACGCAAAACAAGCTCAGGAATATATTCCTGGTCTTTATGATATGACCATAATTGGCAAATCGAAAGAAGAACCTTTTGTTCGTAGTACTGAGGAGAAACAGTCACTTGCGGAAGAAACTCATTCTAAAATGCTTTCAAAATTCCATACGATTGATTATGATAAGCATAATAAAGATCAACTTTCTAAAAAGACACGAATTCGCTTACAAAGGGAATTAGCTGAACTAATAGTTCTTGTGCCCCCAAGTTTGTCAAATGAAAACCCTCCTAGTACGTCTCCTACACTTGTCAAAACGGATTTAACGAAGTTACTTCCACCGGTAAGTAAGGCGTCCGTTAACTTAAACGCGGTATACCAACACTAAGCCGATTTTGACAAGGTCATTTTGGAACGTACGACGGCCACTAATAAGTGTGTAAACACTTATCCTTTTGCCACTAAAATCAAGGAAAAACAAGACCTAATCATGTGTTTAATATCGTAAAAGTCGGAATTACGCGTGGTTTTATGTTTTTGTGTTTAAATAGGTACAAATGATCAAAAGAAGGGAAAACACGGGATTTCACGGTCAAATATTGAAGAAAATTCCAAAAAGAGACGAAGACAAAGTCAAAAGATCAAAAGTGTGCCGAAGATCACGAAAACTGACAAAATCAATACGATTTGAAGAAAAGAACAAGGAAGCCGAAATCGAGCTCGTTTTTAGTGGATTGAATCTTAATGGAGTAATTTGGGCTTTGTGGGTCCCACAATTAAGCTTATTGGGCTTCAAAGCCCATTTATGGATTATCAAGTAACTATTGGGTCCAAGGCCCATTGTAAGCCCAACAAATTGAGAAGTATGAAATACAAGCCAAAAAAGGCCCAAACACAAAATAAGCTATACGGATGATTAATTGGGCCAAGCCCAAGCTAACAGTTACATGGGACGATAAAAAAGGGGGTTTATTATTTGGTCAAAGCCTAGTCAACTCCTATCATATTTCTCCCAACCCCACTTTTCACAAAACACACGCATTAAAAACTCATTTACCCACTCTCCCATTGTTTTGATGATACCAAACCTTTTCACCCACAACTCCTTCTCTCCCATTTTTTACATAGACACCACCTACAAACCCTAATTTACCCATCAAAAATTACACCATTATTTTTTGGGGCTTTTTACAAAATCATGTGATTCACACGAATCCAATTAAATCCCCCCAAGAATCAGAGGCAAACACCAATTGTGGTCCTCATCTCTCACCTACGTGGCTAAATCCCTTTATTTTGATTGGTTGTGACACCTCTCCAATACCAATCCCACCAATAAACATACTCCACGTCAGCCAAAACAAACACAAGAAGCACAAAAATGCCATCCTGGCAATCCGTGGCTCACAAGGATCATTCTCAGCCGAAGATTTGAAGAGAAGAGAGAGAAGAGAAGATTTAAGGGCCAAGATTGAATGCTTAATGATGAAGCTATGAAGAAGGTTTCCTAGGGTTTGCCTATAAAAACCCCTAATCTGTAATTTTTAGGATAGCACTTTTTCTTTATTTTTAATTTTTGCAGATTAGTTTAGGTTTAATGTATTTTTTTATTTTCCAGTAATGTAATTTTCTTATGATTAATGAAAAGTTTATTTTCAATTTAATTTGTGTCTCATTTAATTTTCTGTCAAAATCACTTATAATCTTTTATCTGCGTTTTTTTTTCACTGAGTGGAATTATTTCTATATATTACTGTTTCTTTATTTTTATTAATATAAAAAAAATAAAAATAAATAAGAGAAAGTGGAAAAATATTTTCCCCACTAGAAAATATTAAGTTACTGTTCGCGAAGCATTTGTTCTCGGTTCATTTAGTACTGGTTTGGTACTATTTGGTTCGAGTATTCTTTTTGGTGGATCGAGATGATGGTGATGATTGTTTTTGGGTAAAAAGGAGGTGTTTGATTCAGTGACAAAGGGGGTTCAGCACCACCCTTCTTCCCAACAGAATCAACACAAGGTTTTGATCTTCTTTTTTATAATTTTTGTTATGTTTTAATTGAATATCTGATAATGTTTATTATATCTATTTGTTAGGTTTTTTTATTTATTTTGAGCAGTAGTGTTTAAGTTTCAGCTTGTGTGGATCTGTGGATATTGTTTTTGTCTGGTTATTGAATCTGTTTAATCTTCTTGTTGTTTTGTTTTTGGATTCGTTTTAGTTTAAGTTTTAGTATAATCAGTTATAATCTTCTATCTATTAATTCGGTTCATGCTTACTTTTCATCTTAATCTGATCCTTACTGTTGATTTTATGCTTTATTCGATTTTGTTATCTGATTTTGTGTTTGAGTTGAGTAGTATTAAGTTTATTTTTTTAGTTTTATTAGAACTGCTTATTTGATATGATTATCTGCTCTTAAGTTAGTTATAGCTTATTTGAGATTATCCAGTTTGCTTATTTATCTATTGACTCTTATATATTGTTGTTTGGTTTACAATATGTCCAAAATATTTAAATAGCAAAAATTGGTCCTGCTGGGATTCGAACCCTGGACCTCCTGTCCAGGTACCAAACGACACAACCAACTGCTCTGTTACCTTTCTTGTGTTTTACTTCTCATAATTAAATTAATATAGGGTTTTAATTAATGGCAGTTTTATTTAACATAGTTTTAATACAAGTTTTTAAGTTTTATTTATATTTTAATATATTTTATTTTATTACTTTTGTAATTTTAAATTAGTTATCATTTAGAGTAATTAGAGTTAAAATTTAGATTTAAGTTTTTTTATTTAAAAGTCTTTATTTTAGTTTTTGAAAATTAGATTTAAAATTTTATTTTTAAATAGTTTTTATTAAAATTAGTTTAAATTAGATTTTTACAATTAGATTAAAAAGTCTTTTGTTATTAAATAGATTTTAGTTAAAATACCAAAAACAATATTGTTACTAAGAACAAATAAGTTTTACGTTTAATCCGATTTCAATTCGAGTCGATTTGAGGAAACGAATATTAATTGGATTGAAAAATCCTAACATTAAAATGGCGCCGCTGCCGCTTCGCTCGTTACGATTGACGATTTGGATTTTGGGATCCGTTCGATTTTGAACGTTATTTTTCTTGTTAAAAAATCTAAAACATAAATAAATCAAAAATATAAAAATACAAAAATTAAAAAAATCATCTAAAGCAAATGCTTTCCTAAGATTTGCACCAAAAAAATTTTTTTATTAAAAAATACAAAATTAATACTTTTCCTAAAGTATTACACCAAAAATATTCTTCTTTATCCTCTATTGTGTTTAATTCTTTTCTCTACCCCTCTTATTTATAATGCTTCATGGATTCGTCTTGCGTTCGGTGTGGGAGACCATGGCTTGGTTTTCCAATATGTCCATGTGTACTTGTGCGAAGTGTGGTTCTGATATCGACAATACACAATTTTGATTTTGTCCATTGTGCAATTCAAGAAATTCGTACTTCTCCTCTTACACAAATTTCTCCCCCCCTCCCGTCTATGACAATCCCTATCCTCAACAAGCACCAGGTTTTTCTCCATACCCGTGTTGCAACTATTGTGGGGGCCCTCACGATACTTCTTATTGTCAACCGATGAATTATGAGCCACATTAATACAAAGCTTTTTGGCTAAGTATAAATATTATCGCCCGAATCTCTTCGAATTGATTATTGGTAGAAAGTATGACTCAATTGTTCTTGGTGGAATAAGAAATGGTTGGTTTGATTATCTATTTTAAACTAAAAGCAAGTATGAAAATGTCGTTGAGTAAATTAAAGCTTTTAAAAATTAAACTAAAAGTTATTTAGATAAACACTTAAAACATAAAACTTAAAAACATGTTCGATCAGAATGTATCAAAATGAAAGCCATCGGAATAATCAAATGTAAAGCTGTCGGAATGTTAATCTGAATCCCCATCGGAATGTCAAAGTCAATTCTGTCGGAATATGGTTCTGTCGCAAAGTTCAGATCGGAATGTAAGTAAACACTTCTGTCGCAATGTGCCTCTATCGGAATATGACCAACCTATCGGAATGTAGCTGACAAAATTTTGGCAGAGTTTCGATTCAAAGTAACCTTATCACCCGTCGGAATATGCGATCTCAATGAGCGATCGCAATCCAGATCGGAATAAGGGGGAAGTACAGGCTATCTCAAAGTAAAACAACAAGGGGTTATTGCGATCAAAACAAGTAGCTGTCGGAATGTGTAGAATCCCTAATATTGCGATAGAACAAACTTAATCCGAAATTGGTGGTAAGTTGAAAACTCAATAAGCTAATACAAAAAGCTACTTAACCAAACTTTAAACAACTCAATAAGCTAGAATTTGACAACTTTTAAAACATAAAATCAAGAACTTTATAAAAGAAACTCTAAAATGACTAAACCTTTTAAGAAATCCGAAAACCAATAAGCTAAAACATGAAATAAGCTAATAAGCATAAGGAGATTATAGCCTATACGAATGAGCTTATGTAGTAAAGTAAATCAAGAAAGAAAATCAATCCGTATGACGAATGTTTTTCGGATCAAGAACTAAAGTAAATCAAGAAATGAAGAAAAAGATGAATGAACAAAAGCTTAACTTTTAACTTGATTGATGAAATCTAAATACACAAAGCTTAAACTTTGAAAGATTAAAAGAAAGGAAAGATGAAAAACTTAGTGAGAGAAAGTTGGGAACTTTCTCTCTCTAAAAACTAGAAAGGAAAATTAAAATGAAATTAGCTAACCACCCTCCTAATGTGATTAGGAGGGTATTTATAGGCTAAGTGGGAAGTGCATGTGTGGTGTGCTTCCTTCTTTCTTTTCTTCTCGACTCGATTTAAATCGTTGTCTTTTCTCGACGTCGTCTCGGGATTTGAACTTGTCTTAATAATTTTCTTCTTTAATTTAGACTTAAGTTATTCGACTTCATTAAACTTCCGTCTTTAGACTTTTTCTTCGATAAATCTTCAGAATAGGTCTTGGACATCCGTTCTTTAAGCACTCTTGATCTCTTGACTTCGTCTTTTCTCTTTTCTTTGATAAAAGCCCGTGAAAGCCCGTGTTTTCTTCCTTTTTCATCTTTTGGTCCTAAAACACAATAAAAACACAAACCACGCATAATTCCGACTTTTACGACATAAAATACACGTTTTGGTCTTGTTATTATTGGAAATAAGTGGTAAAAGGATAAGTGTTTTCACACTTATTAAATCCCCTACACTTGACCATTGCAATGTCCTCATGCAATGCATTAATTTTAAAGCACGGTTTACATTTTGCATCATAAATAACCCACCTTGGCCTTTATTAAATACTAAACATTTATGGAAAGTAAAAAGATAAAAACAAGTAAAGAAATCAAAGACTTACATTGGGTTTTGGCTGCCATGAACGTTTATCATCCTCAAGTTTCACGTTCCCCATACCAAGCTTAAAAAAGAGATCATTGTTATTATAAGTTAGCAAACTAACACGAATTCATGTGGGCCAATTATCACTTAGAGTCCCTTATTCCTAGGTGTATCTCTTATATTTTATTGTTGTCTTGAATGATCACGATGATGCATTGTTTGACTTATTTCGATAGTTATTTAGGCCGAAAATAAAGTGGACGATTTAATCAATAGTTAGCTAAAGGACAAAATCTTTTAAAACTGCTTCTCGGGACCTCATAAAGTTCATATCTTGGCATAACTCGCTTCACGATTTGAGACCTTTCTCGGACCGATATTTGGCAGCGACTTCATACTTTGAATCTTTGAGAGACGCTCTTGAAATTATGGTCTTCTCTTCATAATAGGAATTTCTTCACTTGAAGTTTTGAGAGATTCTTCATATTTGGACCACGACTTCTTCATTTTTCTCCAATCTATATTTTGGACATTGATATACAACGATCCGCCTCCTTTTAGGACTTAGATCTATTTATCCTCATACCTTGTTAGGGCCTTTTTGGATAGACTTCTCCATGATCTTTTGGGGAGTTTTTGCCTTTCGTCGTGTGTCTCAATCCTTCATATTGATTTTTGATAAATGATTCTTCACATCACTTTTGGATCTTTAGCAACAAAATGTAGCCCTCATGCCTTGTTAGGGCTTTTTCGGACTCGCCAATCTTCGCATCCCGCTTCAATAAGTTAGTCCTTGGCTATGAACTCTAATTAATACCGAGCAACTTTTAAATGATCTTGGGCTAGAAGCTAAGTAACTTTTCAAATCGTACAACCTTATTTATTGCAGATAAATTTATTAGCAAGCGATGGGAGAATAGGCTTATAACAACTCACATAAATTCACGAAAGAATGCCAAACTTATAATTGAGTCTATCATCTCTCGTTCTCCATAATTTAATATCTCAAGGAATGAAACTCGTGGATGCTTAGCCAATTAAATCAAAGTTTTGGGTTTTCGAGTCATCTATAGGATCTTGAAAACTCTTAGACTTTTCCAAGTTTAGAAATCGCATTTTAAAGTTCCCTTGATAAACAACTCTCTAGGATCAATTATAGGAACTTGCGAAAAGTTCTTGTTCTTAACCCGTGAGAGTTAAGACTTTCGCGTTTTAAAGCTCCCTATATAAAAGCCTAGCAAAACTTGACTTAGACACGTTAAGGATACTAGCTAGAGTAAACTTAGTTAAGTAAACTCGGGTTGAGTCAAAATATTCACGACTTTGAAAAATTTAAAACCACTTTATTGAAAATTTATTATAGCAATGAAAGAAAATAACCATAACAAAGGAAAATACAACTATACAACTAGGCCAAAATAGATTAAAAATTTTGAAAAATGTCGAAAAAACAAATTTTCCGGTTAAAATGAGGACAAATTCATGGAAAAGACCACTTACTTTGATAGAAGTCCCCCTTACACTTGATATAAACATTGTCCTCAATGTTTAGGCATGTGGGACTAAACTCCCTTACACTTATTACATTGTGCACGTTGTTTAAATCTTGCTAAGGAAAGGACAACTATAGTGATTTCAATGTGAACATATAAGATATGAAATATTGAATCACGATAGTTTAGGATAGAACCAGGAAGATGGGAACACGGGATCACGGTTCGTCAAAAGTCATCAAGGTGTATTTTGAAGCTTGAATCCCTGCACAGAATAAGAAACAAGAGAACCAACACATACGGGGCTCCCCCTTCACTTATTATGAAAATGGTAAAGGATAGATCACGGGTTGCCTCCCGAGAAGCGCTTGTTTTTGTTAACCAAGTCACGAGCCTGACTCGACCCAAAACTAGTTCATGGGAAACATGGTGAGGGATGGAATCATCTCATGAGAGATTTCCTCACCAAAGTACAGCTTCAAACGCTGGTCATTCACCTTGAAATTGGGCCCATTTGGCTGAGAAAGCTCAATGGTCCCATATGGAAAGACTTTAGCGACGGTGAATGGACCAGACTAGCGGCTCTTCAACTTGCCAGAGAAGATCTTTAACCGAGAGTTAAAGAGTAAAACTTGATCACCAACGTGGAACTCTCGGTTCTTAATCCTTGCGTCATGGATGATATTGGTCTTCTCCTTGTAGATCAGTGAGTTCTCGTAAGCTTCATTCCTTAGTTCATTAAGCTCGTTGAGTTGAATCTTGCGAAGATCACCGGCTTTGTTGATGTCAAAGTTAGCCCACTTCAAGGCCCAGTATGTCTTGTGTTCCAGCTCGATGGGGAGGTGGCATGCTTTCCCGTATACAAGATGATAAGGAGTACAACCGATCGGCGTCTTATAGGCGGTACGGAAAGCCCACAAAGCATCGTCTAACTTATCGGCCCACGCGGCACGATGTTCCCCCACAGTACGTTCCAAAATTCGCTTCAATCCACGGTTGGATATCTCGGCTTGACCGTAGGTTTGAGGATGATAAGCGGTGGAAATACGGTGATTGACACAATACTTAGCCATGACTCTTACAAATTGATCATTGCAAAAATGAGTCCCGCGATCATTGATTATAGCACGAGGAACATCGAATCGAGAAAAAAGTTTCTTCAAAAAGTTCACAACCACCCTCGCATTGTTCGTAGGGAGATCCTTAGCTTCAACCCATTTAGAAACGTAGTCAACGGCTACGAGGATGTACTTGTTCCCTTTAGATGATGGAAATGGCCCCATAAAGTCGATGCCCCATACATCAAAGATTTCACATTCTTGTATGAAAGTTTGAGGCATCTCGTCTTTATGTGTGATCTTGCCTTGTCTTTGGCAAGCATCACAATGTTTAACCATTTCGTGAGCGTCACGGTAAATGGTGGGCCAATAAAATCCAGAGTCGAATACTTTCTTCGCGGTGTAATTAGGACAAAAGTGACCACCGGTGGGTCCTTTATGGCAAGCGTCAAGGATTTGTACCGCTGCCGACCCATCCACACATCAAAGAATGACAAGATCCGCACATTTTTTGAAGAGGTAAGGCTCGTCCCAGAAATAATGTTCAATATCTTTAAAGAACTTTTTCTTTTGTTGGGACGTTAACCCTTCCTTGAGAATTCCACCCGCTAAGTAGTTTGCAATGTCCGCAAACCACGGGGTGTCATCGAGATCTGGATTGATAGACATTAAGGCCTCAAGTGGAAAAGAGTCATTGATCTCTTGATTCGGATGATCCCCTTGATAAGGATCCTCAAGTATACTTAGATGATCCGGGGCTAGGTTTTCGGCTCGCTTCTTGTCACGAATTTCAATGTTGAATTCTTGAAGGAGCAAAACCCAACGAAGAAGTATTGGCTTAGAATCTTTCTTAGTCATCAAGTACTTCAACGCGGAATGATCGGTATACACGATGGTGGTAGAAAGGACAAGATAGGGGCGGAATTTTTCAAAAGCATACACTACAGCTAAAAGCTCTTTTTCGGTAGTGGTATAATGCAATTGAGCCCCCGTCATTGTCTTGCAAGCATAGTGGATTGGTTGGAAGTGTTTGTTCACTCTTTGGCCCAATACCGCTCCAATAGCAAAGTCGCTAGCATCACACATCAATTCAAAAGGTAGCTCCTAATTAGGGGTAACCAAGACTGGTGCCTTAGTAAGCTTATCATTAAGAAGATGGAAGGATTCAAGACACTCTTTGGAAAAGATGAAAGGAGTATCTTTTTCCAAGAGGTGGGTCATCGGGTGAGCGATTTTAGAGAAATCTTGAATGAATCGATGATAGAAGCCTGCATGACCTAGAAAACTTCTCACACCCTTCACGGTTGAAGGTGGAGGAAATTTGGCTATGACATCTACTTTAGCACGGTCCACTTCAAGACTGGCTTTGGAGATTTTATGTCCCAACACAATGCCTTCTTTTACCATGAAATGGCATTTTTCCCAATTTAGAACAAGGCGAGTGTCTTCACACCGCTTAAGCATGCGTTCCAAATTAGCAAGGCAAGAAGAGAAGGAATCGCCATAGACCGAGAAATTATCCATGAAGACTTCCATGGTTTCTTTAACCATGTCATGGAAGATAGCCATCATGCACCTTTGGAATGTCCCAAGAGCATTGCACAAGCCGAAAGGCATTCTTTTGTAAGCAAATGTTCCATAAGGACAAGTGAATGTGGTTTTCTCTTGGTCTTGGGGATCGATGGGTATTTGAAAATAACCTGAGAAACCGTCTAAAAAGCAGTAATAGTCATTACCCGCTAGACGTTCAAGCATTTGATCCATGAAAGGAAAGGGAAAATGATCCTTTCTCGTAGCATCATTGAGTTTGCGATAGTCTATACAAACTCTCCATCCTTTAATGAGACGAGTAGGAATCAACTCGTTGTGTTCGTTGGGAACAACAGTGATTCCGCCTTTCTTAGGCACACAATGGACGGGACTAACCCATGGTGAATCCGAGATAAGATAGATCATGCCCGCATCAAGAAGTTTGATAACCTCTTTTTTGATAACGTCATGGATCTTGGGATTCACCCTTCTTTGGTTTTGAATAGTGGGTTTAAAGTCGTCCTCCATGAGAATTTTATGTGTGCAAAAGTGAGGATCAATTCGATGAATATCGGAGATCTTCCACGCAATCGCTTTCTTATGATTCTTCAGCACGGCGATAAGTCGGGATTTTACATCTTCTTTCAAGTCCTTAGCGATGATGACCGGTAACTTCTTGTTTTCTTCAAGGAAACGTACTCGAGATGAGACGGAAGATCCTTAAGCTTAATATCTGGAGGATTTTCGATGGACGGCGTAGTCAAATTCGGATCATCGGTAGAGATATCCTTAGGAGATTATGGAGAAATATGGTCCTCATTGAGAAGTTTCTCAATGGTACGAATGTCTTCGTCCCGATTGGAGGGAGAATCGTCATATTGCAAGTCCACATCTCCCAAAGTTGCTTCACATTCTTTCAAGATGAAATCACTTTCTCCAAATGGAGTTAGTGATGGAGCAATAGAGGCAACAGTCTCAACAGTGGGTAGAGAAGAAGAACTAATTTTACAAGCGTCTTTGAAATGTTCTTCACAAGCCTCATCAAGAACGTCAATGAAATTAACGCTCTCATTTTCAGAAGGCTGCTTAGAAAGTTTACCCATGTTGAAGACGATTTTATCATCACCAACTCTCATGATTAATTCGCCAACGGCTACATCAATGAGAGTGCGACCGGTCCTCAAGAATGGACGTCCAACGATTAATGGAACACGGGGGTCAATCTCGTAGTCAACGACAACAAAATCCGCCGGAAAGGTGAATTTGTCGTCGCCAACGAAGACGTCTTCGGCTATCCCCACCGGATAAGCAACCGTATGGTTAGATAATTCCAAAGTCATTCGTGTGGGGACTAGCTCGGGGAGAGATAATTGCTTCCAAAAACTTAATGGCATTAAGTTAATACTAGCACCTTGATCGGCTAGGGCCATGCAATTCTCTACTCCCGAGAAGTTGCAAGGAATCAAGAAACGACCCGGATCACCAAGTTTGGTAGTAATTTCTTTAAGAGCACTGCGGAGCAATTCTCATTAAGTTGGGTCTGAGCAATATCGAGAAGTTTCTCCTTATCACTGAGAAGATCTTTAAACATTTTAGCATATTTGGGCATGTGAGCGAGAGCCTCAGCAAAGGAGATATTGAAATTCAGTTGTTTAAACATTTTAAGAAAGTTAGAAACCTGAATATCATCCTTGTTCTTCAATTTCTCTTTCCTTAACCTCGAAGGATAAGGTATATTGGGTTGAGATGAAGGCTTTGGAATGGAATTCTCACTTACATCCTTGGGTGGTGGAGGGGTAGAAGTAAAAGGTGGTGGAATTGGAGAAGTAGAAGTTGGAGGAATATAAGATGGAGGAATCGGAGAAGGAGACTCATTTTCCTTTGTCACAATCACCGGTGTAGGTGTAGGAAGCTCGGGTTCCTTTAAACCTTTTCCACTGCGAGTGGTGATTGCTTTCATCTCCCCTCTTGTATTAGCAACGGTGTTACTCGGAAGAGAACTCGATCCAGAGGCTTGATTACTTGGGAAGAAACTAGCCATCATGTTCCTCAAGTCATTCGTTTGACTTGCCAAAGTGTTTCGCATATCTGCTCGAAGATCATTCCCTTGCTTCACCATATCTGCTTTCATGTTGGCCATTTCTCGATGAATATTTTGCACGATCACATCATTAGTCCTCATTTAGGTTTCAACATCTTGGTGTAATGCGGTGGGTTGGTTGGTAGGAGGAGCATGGTAGGCGGGTGATTGATAACCAGGTTGTTGGTAAACTTGGTTGTTTCTTTGAGGTGGATATGGGTTTCTATGGTTTTGATATGGAGTTGGGGCACGTGGTTGGTTTTGACTGCTGCGATTGAGGTTGTTTGGGTTTTATGGGGGAAAACCGGGTGGTGAAAGAAAGTTGTTTGAGCGATAGCGCAAATTGCGGTCACCTTGAGGACGTGCTTGATAGCCTCCCGTAGAATAGGTACCATTGGCAGCATACACATTTTCCGGATTGTCATGAGTCGAAGGACAATCAGTGTATGAGTGGGATCCCCCGCATATATCACATGATTGAGTCAAAGCACTAGCTTGGGCAGTGATAGCTTTGGTATTGTTGGCGGCTTGGAGAGCAAGTGATTCAACAAGCGAAGTAAGCTTATCAAGTCTCTTGTCGCTCTCATTAGTGCTAGCACTAGCCACATTGGTCCGAACACTCTTGGTTTGCACTCTAGACTTGTTCTCAATAATATCCCAAGCGGCATTAGAAGACTTAACCAAAAGATTACCCCCCGAGGCACTATTTAGTGAATCTTGGTCATTCATGCTTAAACCATTGTAAAAAGTATTAATTTGGTGCACTTTGGTAAAACAATGTTGTGGGCACTTTCTTAAAAGTTCTTTAAAATGGTCCCAAGATTCACTAAAAGTCTCATCGTACTTTTGTTCAAAAGTAATGATTTCATTCCGCAAAGCGGTAGTACGAGAGGGTGGGAAAAAGTAGTTTATGAATTTGGTCTCTAAGTCCGTCCACATAAGAATACTTTGTGGCGGTTCCTTATCAAGCCAATGCCGGGCTTGTCCCTCTAAGGAGAAAGGAAAAAGTTGCAAGCGAATTACCTCTTGTGAAACCCCATTATACTTAACCGTATTAGTGAGTTGAAGAAACCTCTTAATATGGTCATGAGGATCATCAATTGAACGCCCCAAGAATGGTTGAGCAGAGACCATATGAATGAAGCCGGATTTGAGCTCAAAGTTGTTGGCTCCAATTGCGGGTATGACAATAGCATCGTAGTTGCCCTCTACATGTGCTTGCAAAAGTTCGATCATTGGACGATTGTCCGGTAGAGGTTCATTGTTGTCATTATTCATGTGAGGTTGAGGTGGATTATTATTATTGTTGTGTACATCGGCCATGTCTAAGTTATCGAGAGTCTCGGGCTCGGGATAAGACGTTGATCGAGTGCGCATACACCTGCAAAAGAACTAACAAAGCATAAATATTTTTGGTTTTTTATGTTTTTTAATTTTTTTGTGTTTTTGAAAATTTGATATATATATATATATATATATATATATATATATATATATATATATATATTATTGATTGTATTACTCGGGCTGATGGTATGATTATTGATGGTAAGCTGGTTCCAATGGAATTTGTGAATCATTATACAAGCTTTCTTGGCCATGAAGGGAATATTTCTGATTTTGATATGGAAAACTTATTTGTTAATCGGCTCTCTGATAATGATGCTCTTAATATGATCCGTGAAGTTACAAATAAAGAGATTCGTGATGCTATGTTTGATATGGGGGATGATAAAGCTCCTGGTCCGGATGGTTATTCGGCTTGTTTCTTTAAGGAGGCTTGGCATATTGTGGGGGATGATGTTACTAAAGCGATAAAGGAGTTCTTTACTAATGGTGTTCTTTTGAAAGAACTCAATCACACGGTTATTGCTTTGATTCCTAAGATTAAGTCGCCTATGAGAATTAATGATTATAGGCCTATCTCGTGTTGTAATGTCCTTTTTAAATGCATTAGTAAAATTATTTCTAATCGCATGAAAGAAGGTCTTACTCACTTAGTTAGCCTTAATCAATCGGCTTTTGTTCCGGGTAGACGTATCTCGGATAATATTCTCCTTATGCATGAATTAATGCATAATTATCATTTGGACCGTGGTATCCCTAGATGTGCGTTTAAGGTGGATATTCAAAAAGCTTATGATACGGTGGATTGGAGTTTCTTACGGAATATTCTTATTGGTTTTGGCTTTCATCCTCGTATGATTGCTTTGATTATGGAATGTGTTACTTCTACTTCTTATTCCATTAGCATTAATGGCGAGTTACATGGATACTTTCGTGGGAAACGTGGTCTTCGTCAAGGTGATCCTATATCCCCTTATTTATTTACCCTTGTTATGGAAGTGCTTACCCTTATGTTGAATCGTCGGGTGAAGGATTTGGGCAGTTTTACGTTTCATAAGCATTGTGATAAGCTTAATATTATTAACCTATGATTTGCGGATGATTTGTTTCTTTTTGCTCATGGGGATGTGAGTTCAGCCCGTGTTATTATGGATTCGCTTGTTGAGTTTAAGGATGTTTCGGGGCTTACGCCTAGTCTTCCTAAAAGTACGGCATTTTTTTGCAATGTGGTAAATCATGTTAAGCTTGGAATCCTTAATATACTTCCTTTTGAGGAAGGGCGTCTTCCGGTTAAATACTTGGGTGTTCCTCTTGTTCCTTCAAGACTCATTTATCGTGATTGTGCCGAGTTGATGGAAAAGATGAAAGGTAAGATTAATGACTGGAAGAATAAATTTTTATCGTTTGCAGGAAGAACTCAACTTATCAGGTCCGTGTTAAGTTCTATGCATATTTTTTGGGCTTCGGTTTTTATTCTTCCGGTTAACCTCATTTGTGAGCTTGAACAATGTATGCGAGCCTTTCTTTGGTGTCAAGGCGACATGAAGAAGGGGAAGGCGAAGGTTGCTTGGGAGGTTCTTTGTGTTCCAAAAAAAGAAGGAGGCCTTGGTATCCGTCGCATTGAGCTATTTAATAAAGCTCTCATTGCTTCTCATATTTGGAATCTTGTTTCGGGTAAGGAGTCGTTGTGGGTTAGATGGATACACTTATACAAACTAAAGGGCCGTTGTTTTTGGGATATTCCCCTTAGGGGTAATTTATCGTGGGGTTAGCGCAAAATCTTACAAATACGTTCTTTGGTTCGACCTTATTTCTGGGCTCGTATCCGTAATGGTCATGATACATTTGCATGGCTTGATAATTGGTGCTCGGTGGGTAATTTAGCAAGTTTTATCTCTAACCGTGATATATATTCGGCTGGTTTTGATCGTAATGCAAAGGTTATTGATATTATTGCGAATGGTGAATGGACTTGGCCGAGAGATTGGTATGACAAGTACCAGTTTCTGGATAATGTCCAGCTTCCAAATTTGGTTGATGCTCCTGATGTGGCTTTTATTCGCAATCATGATAATAAAGAAGGTGAGTTTTCGGTTTCGGCGATTTGGAATTGCATACGTTATAGGGGTGAGCAGGTTCGTTGGTGTGACATTGTGTGGTTTCCTGCTCATATTCCTCGTCATGCAATACATGTATGGCTTATTATTAAACGGAAATTAAAAACCCAAGATGTCTTACGAAGATGGGATTTGGGTTCTACTACTTATCCTTTGGTGTGCCAGTTTTGTTCTCTTCAACTGGATTCGCATGAACATCTCTTTTTCGAGTGTTCATTTACGTCAAGAGTTTGGATGCATATGGTCTCCCTCACTTGCATTCAGAATATGACGTCTTCTCTTGACGATATTGTTGAGTTACTTATTGACCTGGGTGATTCTAAATCCTTGAGGACTGTTATTGGGAAGTTGGTTTTTGCTGCGTCGTGTTATTTTGTGTGGCAAGAGCGTAATGGTAGGCTCTTTAAGAAGAATTCGCGAACTGTTGAGCAGCTTATTGAACTTATTACGTCCAATGTTCGCATGAAGCTGCTGTCTTGTTCTTTTAAGAAGTCTACGCATGACATGATGTTAACTCATCTTTGGAAGCTCCCTCTTTCGTGTTTCAAAGTTTAAATATTGCTGGTTTTCTGCTTATGGTTCCTTCGAGGGGTAGTAGTCTATTTGTGTAGTTTATGCTGGTTTTTCCCTATTGGGGATATTGTTAGGGTGTTCATTTGTAATATCGTTGGGGGTGTGTCCCATTACGATTTCTAGAGGTTCAGGCTTCGGGCTTGAGGTTAATGTGGTACTTCAGCCACATTCCATTGTACTCAACTGATTTTTTGGTGTAATATATTTAACCAGGGACCTGGTCCCTTTTACCTAAAATATATATATATATATATATATATATATATATATATATATATATATATATATATATATATATATATATATATATATATATATATATATATATATATATATATATATATATATATATATATAGTATTTTTGAAAATTTTAAAGCAAGGAAAATAATGTTCTAAGATAAACGGATCCTAAAATCCAACGCGTCTCTCACTAAAAACCGTTAATCTTAACGAAAAGAGCCGGCAGCGGCGCCATTTAATACAAAGCTTTTTGGCTAAGTATAAAATATTATCGTCCGAATCTCTTCGAATTGATTATTGGTAGAAAGTGCGACTCAATTGTTCTTGGTGGAATAAGAAATGGTTGGTTTGATTATCTATTTTAAATTAAAAGCAAGTATGAAAATGTCGTTGAGTAAATTAAAGCTTTTAAAAATTAAACTAAAAGTTATTTAGATAAACACTTAAAACATAAAACTTAAAAACATGTTCTATCGGAATGTATCAAAATGAAAGCCATCGGAATAATCAAATGTAAAGCTGTCGGAATGTTAATCTGAATACCCATCGGAATGTCAAAGTCAATTCTGTCGGAATATGGTTATGTCGCAAAGTTCAAATCGGAATGCAAGTAAACACTTCTGTCGCAATGTGCCTCTATCGGAATATGACCAACCTATCGGAATGTAGCTGACAAAATTTTGTCAGAGTTTCGATTCAAAGTAACCTTATCACCCGTCGGAATATGCGATCGCAATGAGCGATCGCAATCCAGATCGGAATAAGGGGGAAGTACAAGTTATCGCAAAGTAAAACCACAAGGGGTTATTGTGATCAAAACAAGTAGCCGTCGAAATGTGTAGAATCCCTAATATTGCGATAGAACAAACTTAATCCGAAATTGGTGGTAAGTTAAAAACTCAATAAGCTAATACAAAAAGCTACTTAACCAAACTTTAAACAACTCAATAAGCTAGAATTTGACAACTTTCAAAACATAAAATCAAGAACTTTATAAAAGAAACTCTAAAATGACTAAACTCCGAAAACCAATAAGCTAAAACATGAAATAAGCTAATAAGCATAAGGATCTTATAGCCTATACGAATGAGCTTATGTAGTAAAGTAAATCAAGAAAGAAAATCAATCCGTATAAATAATGTTTTTCTGATCAAGAACTAAAGTAAATCAAGAAATGAAGAAAAAGATGAATGAACAAAAGCTTAACTTTTAACTTGATTGATGAAATCCAAATACACAAAGCTTAAACTTGAAAGATTAAAAGAAAGGAAAGATGAAAAACTTAGTGAGAGAAAGTTGGGAACTTTCTCTCTCTAAAAACTAGAAAGGAAAATTAAAAACGAAACTAGCTAACCACCCTCCTAATGTGATTAGGAGGGTATTTATAGGCTAAGTGGGAAGTGCATGTGTGGTGTGCTTCCTTCTTTCTTTTCTTCTCGACTTGATTTAAATCGTTGTCTTTTCTCGATGTCGTCTCAGGATTTGAACTTGTCTTAATAATTTTCTTCTTTAATTTAGACTTAAGTTCTTCGACTTCATTAAACTTCCGTCTTTAGACTTTTTCTTTGATAAATCTTCAGAATAGGTCTTGGACATCCGTTCTTTAAGCACTCTTGATCTCTTGACTTCGTCTTTTCTCGTTTTCTTCGATAAAAGCCCGTGAAAGCCCTTGTTTTCTTCCTTTTTCATCTTTTGGTCCTAAAACACAATAAAAACACAAACCACGCATAATTCCGACTTTTACGAAATAAAATACACGTTTTGGTCTTGTTATTATTGGAAATAAGTGGTAAAAGGATAAGTGTTTTCACACTTATTACACATCCGTGCTATAATTCCGGTTTTCAAAATTTTGAACCCCCACAAAACTCCGTCGTTCATCAACCTTCTTTTAAGGAACAAATCACTAGTTTGGATGAATTCTAGAAAGCTTAAAACAACTCAAAATTAGCTTGCATGACGAAAGACAACAAGAGCAAGTATCTACTCTTAGTGTTTCTACTCCTCCTCTTGTGCGTTCTTACTATTATGATGATGATGACGATGAGAATACTATTTCTTGGAATGATCTTTGTGCTCAATGTCCTAGTGCAATTGTAATTACTTCTCTCGACTTTCCGGCTCTCGAGCCTAAGGATTTAACCATCCGAGGGGATGAGGATCTTAGCACAATTTCTGCAAAGGAATCTGACGAATTCATAATGTCTAGTGCTGATAACCTTGTCCAAATTCCAAGTGAATCTGAGGCGACATCCGACAGTGACGATGAGTGTGAATCTCTTTCTAGTGATGATTCATTACACCCCACCGACATCTTGGAAGACGATTCGTTGGCTTTCTCTAATCCTCTCTTTGATCTCGATGATGATTTTACTTCTAGTGATGACGAGTCACTATCCGATGAAGACGTTCAGAAGGAAAATTTCAAGATTTATTCGAACCCTTTATTTGATTTTGATGACGCCTACATCTCTAGTGAGGTGAATCCTCTCTTTGAAGAGGGGATTGAGGACATTGATAGCTCCGACTCTCTTGCTATTGATGAGCATTCGTTGTTAGCCATGCCACCTCCCATCGTAGAGGAGGTGGAGAGATTTGACCCTACCTTTCGTTTGATTCGGTTGGGAGAGGTGACGCGGGTGGTAGATATGTCTTCTGATATTTCTCATATTATGTAGCCACCCCGTCCTACTGCGTGCACACCCAAGCGGGTGATGTATCGCTTTTACTCTCCTCATTTCATACCGGGAAATGAGGATGAGTGCTTTGACCCGGGAGGTGACATTGACCGTTCTATGATTGACACCTTTACGGCTTTGCCGAATTGTGACCATTTAATTCAGGGTCGAGTCAGGCTCGTGACTCGGTTAACAAAAACAAGCGCTTCTCGGGAGGCAACCCGATGATCTATTTTTTTATCTATTTTCTATAATAAGTGTAGGGGAGCCGTGTGTAGGTTGTTTGTTTGGTGTGTTGTGTTTGTGCAGGGACAAGTGCTTAATGATCCACTTTTGGTGTTTTTGATGCGACCCGTGATCCCGTGTTTCTCGTGTACCCGGTTCCTTCGATAAGTTTTTTCTATTATGATTCAATCATGTATATAAATAAGACGAATAAATGTAATCACTTTAGTTGTCCCTTCCTTAGCTCGATTTTAAACAACGTACTCAATGTCCTAAGTGTAGGGGAGTTGATTCTCCCACATGCTTAAACATTGAGGACAATGTTTCTATTAAGTGTAGGGGGGATTTCTATCGAAAATTTAGTGGGCTTTTCCATAAATTTGACCCTATTTAACCAGAAAATTAAAAAAAAATTCAACGTTTTTCAAATTTTTGATCTATTTTGGCCTAGTAGTATTTCCATTTATTTTCTTTCCTCGCTTCGTAATTATATTTTTCATTTCAAGAATAAAGTCAAAAATAAATAAATAAATAAAATGGTTTTAACAAGTTTAGATGTCTTTGATATATTAGGCCCGTCATGAATATTTTGACTCGACCCGAGTTTACTTATCCAAGTTTACTCTAGCTAGTATCCTTAACCATATGAACCTTAATTGGTTTATTAGGCTAAGCATCCACGAGTCTCATTCCTTGAGATTTTAAATTGTGGAGAACGAGAGATGATAGAGTTGATAATAAGTTTAAGGGTTAATTCTTATTTATATGAGTTGTTGTGGCTCTTTCTTCCCGCTTGTATATTTAATTGCTTAATAAATGAGGATTTTTGCGGTGTCGATTCGATATCTTAACTCTTAGCCAAATATTTATTCTCCTTGTAATTAAATCATGAACACATTGAGGGTGCTAGTGTTGTGGACTTCCGACTAAGGTGGCTCATAACCACTAAGTAGGAGGTATTCAGACCATGGGACCGCAGAATTCGGCCTACTATACATATCATAAATAAAGAAAGAATAAGATTAAAACATGACCTCAAGGAGCCTTAGGGTGTGGGGCATGTAGCATGAACCTTGTCATTAGACCCTTAGGGTGTATGGCATGGTAAGTGTTGAATAAAAATTGATTCAAAAATCAATTCCCTAGTTTATCGTTCAAGGAGCCTTAGGGTGTGGACAATAGACGGGGATCATTTTTACATCTTAAAGAGCCTAAGGGTATATGATGTGAATTTGCTAAACTCCACATAAAGTCTACATGACTTTGGAGGAATAATTAATAAGTAGTACTATTTGGCCAAATTTTGGGTCCGAGAATTTATTCCCCAAATCATGTTAAATCATCCTTGATGTGGGCTTACTTTAGTGACAACGTTTTTTAGGACGAGGTTAGGTTTTGAGTGTCGGGTTTGCACCGTTTGGCCTTCATTTTTGGAATAATAATTATCAAATAAGTCAAATGAGCCTATGGTTGAATGACAATCAATAAAATCTAGAGATACAACGTAGGAATTGGAGAAAGAGTATTACAAAATTGTCTTATATAAGTGGTTTTAACTTGGGGACTTATGGTAAATAATGATCTCGTTTTTAAGCTTGGTATGGGGAACGTGAAACTTGAGGGTGATTAATATTCATAACACCAAAGCCCTAATACAAGTCTTAGATTTCTTTACGAGTTTCTTCCATCAAATAATTTCCAAGTTAATAAATTGTTATAACTTTTGTTTTCTTTTGTCTTTTCATCTTAGTAATAATAGCATATCTTAATATAGGCTAAAATGGGTTAATTATGAGAAAAATGTAACTTTATGCTTTAAAATAATGCATTGCATGGGGTCATTGCAATGGTCAAGTGTAGGGGATTTAATAAGTGTGTAAACACTTATCCTTTTGCCACTAAAATCAAGGAAAAACAAGACCTAATCATGTGTTTAATATCGTAAAAGTCGGAATTACGCGTGGTTTTGTATTTAAATAGGTACAAATGATCAAAAGAAAAGAAAACACGGGATTTCACGGTCAAATGTTAAAGAAAAGTCCAAAAAGAGACGAAGACAAAGTCAAAAGATCAAAAGTGTGCCGAAGATCACGAAACCCGACAAAATCAATACGATTTGAAGAAAAGAACAAGGAAGCCGAAATCGAGCTCGTTTTTAGTGGATTGAATCTTAATGGAGTAATTTGGGCTTTGTAGGTCCCACAATTAAGCTTATTGGGTTCAAAGCCCATTTATGGATTATCAAGTAACTATTGGGTCCAAGGCCCATTGTAAGCCCAACAAATTGAGAAGTATGAAATACAAGCCCAAAAAGGCCCAAACACAAAATAAGCTATACGGATGATTAATTGGGCCAAGCCCATGCTAACAGTTACATGGGACGGTAAAAAAAGGGGGTTTATTATTTGGTCAAAGCCTAGTCAACTCCTATCATATGTATCCCAACCCCCACTTTTCATCAAACACACGCATTAAAAACTCATTTACCCACGATCCCATTGTTTCGATGATACCAAAGCTTTTCACCCACAACTCCTTCTCTCTCATTTTTTACACAGACACCACCTACAAACCCTAATTTACCCATCAAAAATTACACCATTATTTTTTGGGGCTTTTTACAAAATCGTGTGATTCACACGAATCCAATTAAATCCCCCCAAGAATCGGAGGCAAACCCCAATTGTGGTCCTCATCTCTCACCTACGTGGCTAAATCCCTTTATTTTGATTGGTTGACGCCTCTCCAATACCAATCCCACCAATAAACATACTCCACCTCAGCCAAAACAAACACAAGAAGCACAAAAATGCCATCCTGGCAATCCGTGGCTCACAACGATCATTCTCAGCCGAAGATTTGAAGAGAAGAGAGAGAAGAGAAGATTTAAGGGCCAAGATTGAATGCTTAATGATGAAGCTATGAAGAAGGTTTCCTAGGGTTTGCCTATAAAAACCCCTAATCTGTAATTTTTAGGATAGCACTTTTTCTTTATTTTTAATTTTTGCAGATTAGTTTAGGTTTAATGTATTTTTTATTTTCCAGTAATGTAATTTTCTTATGATTAATGAAAAGTTTATTTTCAATTTAATTTGTGTCTCATTTAATTTTCTGTCAAAATCACTTATAATCTTTTATCTGCGTTTTTTTTTTCACTGAGTGGAATTATTTCTATATATTACTGTTTCTTTATTTTTATTAATATAAAAAAAATAAAAATAAATAAGAGAAAGTGGAAAAATATTTTCCCCACTAGAAAATATTAAGTTACTGTTCGCGAAGCATTTGTTCTCGGTTCATTTAGTACTGGTTTGGTACTATTTGGTTCGAGTATTCTTTTTGGTGGATCGAGATGATGGTGATGATTATTTTTGGGTAAAAAGGAGGTGTTTGATTCAGTGACAAAGGGGGTTCAGCACCACCCTTCTTCCCAACAGAATCAACACAAGGTTTTGATCTTCTTTTTTATAATTTTTGTTATGTTTTAATTGAATATCTGATAATGTTTATTATATCTATTTGTTAGGTTTTTTTATTTATTTTGAGCAGTAGTGTTTAAGTTTCAGCTTGTGTGGATCTGTAGATATTGTTTTTGTCTGGTTATTGAATCTGTTTAATCTTCTTGTTGTTTTGTTTTTGGATTCGTTTTAGTTTAAGTTTTAGTATAATCAGTTATAATCTTCTATTTATTAATTCGGTTCATGCTTACTTTTCATCTTAATCTGATCCTTACTGTTGATTTTATGCTTTATTCGATTTTGTTATCTGATTTTGTGTTTGAGTTGAGTAGTATTAAGTTTATTTTTTTAGATTTATTAGAACTGCTTATTTGATATGATTATCTGCTCTTAAGTTAGTTATAGCTTATTTGAGATTATCCAGTTTGCTTATTTATCTGTTGACTCTTATATATTGTTGTTTGGTTTACAATATGTCCAAAATATTTAAATAGCAAAAATTGGTCCTGCTGGGATTCGAACCCTGGACCTCCTGTCCAGGTACCAAACGACACAACCAACTGCTCTGTTACCTTTCTTGTGTTTTACTTCTCATAATTAAATTAATATAGGGTTTTAATTAATGGCAGTTTTATTTAACATAGTTTTAATACAAGTTTTTAAGTTTTATTTATATTTTAATATATTTTATTTTATTACTTTTGTAATTTTAAATTAGTTATCATTTAGAGTAATTAGAGTTAAAATTTAGATTTAAGTTTTTTTATTTAAAAGTCTTTATTTTAGTTTTTGAAAATTAGATTTAAAATTTTATTTTTAAATAGTTTTTATTAAAATTAGTTTAAATTAGATTTTTACAATTAGATTAAAAAGTCTTTTGTTATTAAATAGATTTTAGTTAAAATACCAAAAACAATATTGTTACTAAGAACAAATAAGTTTTACGTTTAATCCGATTTCAATTCGAGTCGATTTGAGGAAACGAATATTAATTGGATTGAAAAATCCTAACATTAAAATGGCGCCGCTGCCGCTTCGCTCGTTACGATTGACGATTTGGATTTTGGGATCCGTTCGATTTTGAACGTTATTTTTCTTGTTAAAAAATCTAAAACATAAATAAATCAAAAATATAAAAATACAAAAATTAAAAAAATCATCTAAAGCAAATGCTTTCCTAAGATTTGCACCAAAAAATTTTTTTTATTAAAAAATACAAAATTAATACTTTTCCTAAAGTATTACACCAAAAATATTCTTCTTTATCCTCTATTGTGTTTAATTCTTTTCTCTACCCCTCTTATTTATAATGCTTCATGGATTCGTCTTGCGTTCGGTGTGGGAGACCATGGCTTGGTTTTCCAATATGTCCATGTGTACTTGTGCGAAGTGTGGTTCTGATATCGACAATACACAATTTGGATTTTGTCCATTGTGCAATTCAAGAAATTCGTACTTCTCCTCTTACACAAATTTCTCCCCCCCCCCCTCCCGTCTATGACAATCCCTATCCTCAACAAGCACCGGGTTTTTCTCCATACCCGTGTTGCAACTATTGTGGGGGCCCTCACGATACTTCTTATTGTCAACCGATGAATTATGAGCCACATTAATACAAAGCTTTTTGGCTAAGTATAAATATTATCGCCCGAATCTCTTCGAATTGATTATTGGTAGAAAGTATGACTCAATTGTTCTTGGTGGAATAAGAAATGGTTGGTTTGATTATCTATTTTAAACTAAAAGCAAGTATGAAAATGTCGTTGAGTAAATTAAAGCTTTTAAAAATTAAACTAAAAGTTATTTAGATAAACACTTAAAACATAAAACTTAAAAACATGTTCTATCGGAATGTATCAAAATGAAAGCCATCGGAATAATCAAATGTAAAGCTGTCGGAATGTTAATCTGAATACCCATCGGAATGTCAAAGTCAATTCTGTCGGAATATGGTTCTGTCGCAAAGTTCAAATCGGAATGCAAGTAAACACTTCTGTCGCAATGTGCCTCTATCGGAATATGACCAACCTATCGGAATGTAGCTGACAAAATTTTGGCAGAGTTTCGATTCAAAGTAACCTTATCACCCGTCGGAATATGCGATCTCAATGAGCGATCGCAATCCAGATCAGAATAAGGGGGAAGTACAAGCTATCTCAAAGTAAAACCACAAGGGGTTATTGCGATCAAAACAAGTAGCTGTCGGAATGTGTAGAATCCCTAATATTGCGATAGAACAAACTTAATCCGAAATTGGTGGTAAGTTGAAAACTCAATAAGCTAATACAAAAAGCTACTTAACCAAACTTTAAACAACTCAATAAGCTAGAATTTGACAACTTTTAAAACATAAAATCAAGAACTTTATAAAAGAAACTCTAAAATGACTAAACCTTTTAAGAAATCCGAAAACCAATAAGCTAAAACATGAAATAAGCTAATAAGCATAAGGAGATTATAGCCTATACGAATGAGCTTATGTAGTAAAGTAAATCAAGAAAGAAAATCAATCCGTATGACGAATGTTTTTCGGATCAAGAACTAAAGTAAATCAAGAAATGAAGAAAAAGATGAATGAACAAAAGCTTAACTTTTAACTTGATTGATGAAATCTAAATACACAAAGCTTAAACTTTGAAAGATTAAAAGAAAGGAAAGATGAAAAACTTAGTGAGAGAAAGTTGGGAACTTTCTCTCTCTAAAAACTAGAAAGGAAAATTAAAATGAAATTAGCTAACCACCCTCCTAATGTGATTAGGAGGGTATTTATAGGCTAAGTGGGAAGTGCATGTGTGGTGTGCTTCCTTCTTTCTTTTCTTCTCGACTCGATTTAAATCGTTGTCTTTTCTCGACGTCGTCTCGGGATTTGAACTTGTCTTAATAATTTTCTTCTTTAATTTAGACTTAAGTTATTCGACTTCATTAAACTTCCGTCTTTAGACTTTTTCTTCGATAAATCTTCAGAATAGGTCTTGGACATCCGTTCTTTAAGCACTCTTGATCTCTTGACTTCGTCTTTTCTCTTTTCTTTGATAAAAGCCCGTGAAAGCCCGTGTTTTCTTCCTTTTTCATCTTTTGGTCCTAAAACACAATAAAAACACAAACCACGCATAATTCCGACTTTTACGACATAAAATACACGTTTTGGTCTTGTTATTATTGGAAATAAGTGGTAAAAGGATAAGTGTTTTCACACTTATTAAATCCCCTACACTTGACCATTGCAATGTCCTCATGCAATGCATTAATTTTAAAGCACGGTTTACATTTTGCATCATAAATAACCCACCTTGGCCTTTATTAAATACTAAACATTTATGGAAAGTAAAAAGATAAAAACAAGTAAAGAAATCAAAGACTTACATTGGGTTTTGGCTGCCATGAACGTTTATCATCCTCAAGTTTCACGTTCCCCATACCAAGCTTAAAAAAGAGATCATTGTTATTATAAGTTAGCAAACTAACACGAATTCATGTGGGCCAATTATCACTTAGAGTCCCTTATTCCTAGGTGTATCTCTTATATTTTATTGTTGTCTTGAATGATCACGATGATGCATTGTTTGACTTATTTCGATAGTTATTTAGGCCGAAAATAAAGTGGACGATTTAATCAATAGTTAGCTAAAGGACAAAATCTTTTAAAACTGCTTCTCGGGACCTCATAAAGTTCATATCTTGGCATAACTCGCTTCACGATTTGAGACCTTTCTCGGACCGATATTTGGCAGCGACTTCATACTTTGAATCTTTGAGAGACGCTCTTGAAATTATGGTCTTCTCTTCATAATAGGAATTTCTTCACTTGAAGTTTTGAGAGATTCTTCATATTTGGACCACGACTTCTTCATTTTTCTCCAATCTATATTTTGGACATTGATATACAACGATCCGCCTCCTTTTAGGACTTAGATCTATTTATCCTCATACCTTGTTAGGGCCTTTTTGGATAGACTTCTCCATGATATTTTGGGGAGTTTTTGCCTTTCGTCGTGTGTCTCAATCCTTCATATTGATTTTTGATAAATGATTCTTCACATCACTTTTGGATCTTTAGCAACAAAATGTAGCCCTCATGCCTTGTTAGGGCTTTTTCGGACTCGCCAATCTTCGCATCCCGCTTCAATAAGTTAGTCCTTGGCTATGAACTCTAATTAATACCGAACAACTTTTAAATGATCTTGGGCTAGAAGCTAAGTAACTTTTCAAATCGTACAACCTTATTTATTGCAGATAAATTTATTAGCAAGCGATGGGAGAATAGGCTTATAACAACTCACATAAATTCACGAAAGAATGCCAAACTTATAATTGAGTCTATCATCTCTCGTTCTCCATAATTTAATATCTCAAGGAATGAAACTCGTGGATGCTTATCCAATTAAATCAAAGTTTTGGGTTTTCGAGTCATCTATAGGATCTTGAAAACTCTTAGACTTTTCCAAGTTTAGAAATCGCATTTTAAAGTTCCCTTGATAAACAACTCTCTAGGATCAATTATAGGAACTTGCGAAAAGTTCTTGTTCTTAACCCGTGAGAGTTAAGACTTTCGCGTTTTAAAGCTCCCTATATAAAAGCCTAGCAAAACTTGACTTAGACACGTTAAGGATACTAGCTAGAGTAAACTTAGTTAAGTAAACTCGGGTTGAGTCAAAATATTCACGACTTTGAAAAATTTAAAACCACTTTATTGAAAATTTATTATAGCAATGAAAGAAAATAACCATAACAAAGGAAAATACAACTATACAACTAGGCCAAAATAGATTAAAAATTTGAAAAATGTCGAAAAAACAAATTTTCCGGTTAAAATGAGGACAAATTCATGGAAAAGACCACTTACTTTGATAGAAGTCCCCCTTACACTTGATATAAACATTGTCCTCAATGTTTAGGCATGTGGGACTAAACTCCCTTACACTTATTACATTGTGCACGTTGTTTAAATCTTGCTAAGGAAAGGACAACTATAGTGATTTCAATGTGAACATATAAGATATGAAATATTGAATCACGATAGTTTAGGATAGAACCAGGAAGATGGGAACACGGGATCACGGTTCGTCAAAAGTCATCAAGGTGTATTTTGAAGCTTGAATCCCTGCACAGAATAAGAAACAAGAGAACCAACACATACGGGGCTCCCCCTTCACTTATTATGAAAATGGTAAAGGATAGATCACGGGTTGCCTCCCGAGAAGCGCTTGTTTTTGTTAACCAAGTCACGAGCCTGACTCGACCCAAAACTAGTTCATGGGAAACATGGTGAGGGATGGAATCATCTCATGAGAGATTTCCTCACCAAAGTACAGCTTCAAACGCTGGTCATTCACCTTGAAATTGGGCCCATTTGGCTGAGAAAGCTCAATGGTCCCATATGGAAAGACTTTAGCGACGGTGAAGGGACCAGACTAGCGGCTCTTCAACTTGCCAGAGAAGATCTTTAACCGAGAGTTAAAGAGTAAAACTTGATCACCAACGTGGAACTCTCGGTTCTTAATCCTTGCGTCATGGATGATATTGGTCTTCTCCTTGTAGATCAGTGAGTTCTCGTAAGCTTCATTCCTTAGTTCATTAAGCTCGTTGAGTTGAATCTTGCGAAGATCACCGGCTTTGTTGATGTCGAAGTTAGCCCACTTCAAGGCCCAGTATGTCTTGTGTTCCAGCTCGATGGGGAGGTGGCATGCTTTCCCGTATACAAGACGATAAGGAGTACAACCGATCGGCGTCTTATAGGCGGTACGGAAAGCCCACAAAGCATCGTCTAACTTATCGGCCCACGCGGCACGATGTTCCCCCACAGTACGTTCCAAAATTCGCTTCAATCCACGGTTGGATATCTCGGCTTGACCGTAGGTTTGAGGATGATAAGCGGTGGAAATACGGTGATTGACACAATACTTAGCCATGACTCTTACAAATTGATCATTGCAAAAATGAGTCCCGCGATCATTGATTATAGCACGAGGAACATCGAATCGAGAAAAAAGTTTCTTCAAAAAGTTCACAACCACCCTCGCATTATTCGTAGGGAGATCCTTAGCTTCAACCCATTTAGAAACGTAGTCAACGGCTACGAGGATGTACTTGTTCCCTTTAGATGATGGAAATGGCCCCATAAAGTCGATGCCCCATACATCAAAGATTTCACATTCTTGTATGAAAGTTTGAGGCATCTCGTCTTTATGTGTGATCTTGCCTTGTCTTTGGCAAGCATCACAATGTTTAACCATTTCGTGAGCGTCACGGTAAATGGTGGGCCAATAAAATCCAGAGTCGAATACTTTCTTCGCGGTGTAATTAGGACAAAAGTGACCACCGGTGGGTCCTTTATGGCAAGCGTCAAGGATTTGTACCGCTGCCGACCCATCAACACATCGAAGAATGACAAGATCCGCACATTGTTTGAAGAGGTAAGGCTCGTCCCAGAAATAATGTTCAATATCTTTAAAGAACTTTTTCTTTTGTTGGGACGTTAACCCTTCCTTGAGAATTCCACCCGCTAAGTAGTTTGCAATGTCCGCAAACCACGGGGTGTCATCGAGATCTGGATTGATAGACATTAAGGCCTCAAGTGGAAAAGAGTCATTGATCTCTTGATTCGGATGATCCCCTTGATAAGGATCCTCAAGTATACTTAGATGATCCGCGGCTAGGTTTTCGGCTCGCTTCTTGTCACGAATTTCAATGTTGAATTCTTGAAGGAGCAAAACCCAACGAAGAAGTATTGGCTTAGAATCTTTCTTAGTCATCAAGTACTTCAACGCGGAATGATCGGTATACACGATGGTGGTAGAAAGGACAAGATAGGGGCGGAATTTTTCAAAAGCATAAACTACAGCTAAAAGCTCTTTTTCGGTAGTGGTATAATGCAATTGAGCCCCCGTCATTGTCTTGCAAGCATAGTGGATTGGTTGGAAGTGTTTGTTCACTCTTTGGCCCAATACCGCTCCAATAGCAAAGTCGCTAGCATCACACATCAATTCAAAAGGTAGCTCCTAATTAGGGGTAACCAAGACTGGTGCCTTAGTAAGCTTATCATTAAGAAGATGGAAGGATTCAAGACACTCTTTGGAAAAGATGAAAGGAGTATCTTTTTCCAAGAGGTGGGTCATCGGGTGAGCGATTTTAGAGAAATCTTGAATGAATCGACGATAGAAGCCTGCATGACCTAGAAAACTTCTCACACCCTTCACGGTTGAAGGTGGAGGAAATTTGGCTATGACATCTACTTTAGCACGGTCCACTTCAAGACTGGCTTTGGAGATTTTATGTCCCAACACAATGCCTTCTTTTACCATGAAATGGCATTTTTCCCAATTTAGAACAAGGCGAGTGTCTTCACACCGCTTAATCATGCGTTCCAAATTAGCAAGGCAAGAAGAGAAGGAATCGCCATAAACCGAGAAATTATCCATGAAGACTTCCATGTTTTCTTTAACCATGTCATGGAAGATAGCCATCATGCACCTTTGGAATGTCCCAAGAGCATTGCACAAGCCGAAAGGCATTCTTTTGTAAGCAAATGTTCCATAAGGACAAGTGAATGTGGTTTTCTCTTGGTCTTGGGGATCGATGGGTATTTGAAAATAACCTGAGAAACCGTCTAAAAAGCAGTAATAGTCATTACCCGCTAGACGTTCAAGCATTTGATCCATGAAAGGAAGGGGAAAATGATCCTTTCTCGTAGCATCATTGAGTTTGCGATAGTCTATACAAACTCTCCATCCTTTAATGAGACGAGTAGGAATCAACTCGTTGTGTTCGTTGGGAACAACAGTGATTCCGCCTTTCTTAGGCACACAATGGACGGGACTAACCCATGGTGAATCCGAGATAAGATAGATCATGCCCGCATCAAGAAGTTTGATAACCTCTTTTTTGATAACGTCATGGATCTTGGGATTCACCCTTCTTTGGTTTTGAATAGTGGGTTTAAAGTCGTCCTCCATGAGAATTTTATGTGTGCAAAAGTGAGGATCAATTCGATGAGTATCGGAGATCTTCCACGCAATCGCTTTCTTATGATTCTTCAGCACGGCGATAAGTCGGGATTTTACATCTTCTTTCAAGTCCTTAGCGATGATGACCGGTAACTTCTTGTTTTCTTCAAGGAAACGTACTCGAGATGAGACGGAAGATCCTTAAGCTTAATATCTGGAGGATTTTCGATGGACGGCGTAGTCAAATTCGGATCATCGGTAGAGATATCCTTAGGAGATTATGGAGAAATATGGTCCTCATTGAGAAGTTTCTCAATGGTACGAATGTCTTCGTCCCGATTGGAGGGAGAATCGTCATATTGCAAGTCCACATCTCCCAAAGTTGCTTCACATTCTTTCAAGATGAAATCACTTTCTCCAAATGGAGTTAGTGATGGAGCAATAGAGGCAACAGTCTCAACAGTGGGTAGAGAAGAAGAACTACTTTTACAAGCGTCTTTGAAATGTTCTTCACAAGCCTCATCAAGAACGTCAATGAAATTAACGCTCTCATTTTCAGAAGGCTGCTTAGAAAGTTTACCCATGTTGAAGACGATTTTATCATCACCAACTCTCATGATTAATTCGCCAACGGCTACATCAATGAGAGTGCGACCGGTCCTCAAGAATGGACGTCCAACGATTAATGGAACACGGGGGTCAATCTCGTAGTCAACGACAACAAAATCCGCCGGAAAGGTGAATTTGTCGTCGCCAACGAAGACGTCTTCGGCTATCCCCACCGGATAAGCAACCGTATGGTTAGATAATTCCAAAGTCATTCGTGTGGGGACTAGCTCGGGGAGAGATAATTGCTTCCAAAAACTTAATGGCATTAAGTTAATACTAGCACCTTGATCGGCTAGGGCCATGCAATTCTCTACTCCCGAGAAGTTGCAAGGAATCAAGAAACGACCCGGATCACCAAGTTTGGTAGTAATTTCTTTAAGAGCACTGCGGAGCAATTCTCATTAAGTTGGGTCTGAGCAATATCGAGAAGTTTCTCCTTATCACTGAGAAGATCTTTAAACATTTTAGCATATTTGGGCATGTGAGCGAGAGCCTCAGCAAAGGAGATATTGAAATTCAGTTGTTTAAACATTTTAAGAAAGTTAGAAACCTGAATATCATCCTTGTTCTTCAATTTCTCTTTCCTTAACCTCGAAGGATAAGGTATATTGGGTTGAGATGAAGGCTTTGGAATGGAATTCTCACTTACATCCTTGGGTGGTGGAGGGGTAGAAGTAAAAGGTGGTGGAATTGGAGAAGTAGAAGTTGGAGGAATAGAAGATGGAGGAATCGGAGAAGGAGACTCATTTTCCTTTGTCACAATCACCGGTGTAGGTGTAGGAAGCTCGGGTTCCTTTAAACCTTTTCCACTGCGAGTGGTGATTGCTTTCATCTCCCCTCTTGTATTAGCAACGGTGTTACTCGGAAGAGAACTCGATCCAGAGGCTTGATTACTTGGGAAGAAACTAGCCATCATGTTCCTCAAGTCATTCGTTTGACTTGCCAAAGTGTTTCGCATATCAGCTCGAAGATCATTCCCTTGCTTCACCATATCTGCTTTCATGTTGGCCATTTCTCGATGAATATTTTGCACGATCACATCATTAGTCCTCATTTAGGTTTCAACATCTTGGTGTAATGCGGTGGGTTGGTTGGTAGGAGGAGCATGGTAGGCGGGTGATTGATAACCAGGTTGTTGGTAAACTTGGTTGTTTCTTTGAGGTGGATATGGGTTTCTATGGTTTTGATATGGAGTTGGGGCACGTGGTTGGTTTTGACTGTTGCGATTGAGGTTGTTTGGGTTTTATGGGGGAAAACCGGGTGGTGAAAGAAAGTTGTTTGAGCGATAGCGCAAATTGCGGTCACCTTGAGGACGTGCTTGATAGCCTCCCGTAGAATAGGTACCGTTGGCAGCATACACATTTTCCGGATTGTCATGAGTCGAAGGACAATCAGTGTATGAGTGGGATCCCCCGCATATATCACATGATTGAGTCAAAGCACTAGCTTGGGCAGTGATAGCTTTGGTATTGTTGGCGGCTTGGAGAGCAAGTGATTCAACAAGCGAAGTAAGCTTATCAAGTCTCTTGTCGCTCTCATTAGTGCTAGCACTAGCCACATTGGTCCGAACACTCTTGGTTTGCACTCTAGACTTGTTCTCAATAATATCCCAAGCGGCATTATAAGACTTAACCAAAAGATTACCCCCCGAGGCACTATTTAGTGAATCTTGGTCATTCATGCTTAAACCATTGTAAAAAGTATTAATTTGGTGCACTTTGGTAAAACAATGTTGTGGGCACTTTCTTAAAAGTTCTTTAAAATGGTCCCAAGATTCACTAAAAGTCTCATCGTACTTTTGTTCAAAAGTAATGATTTCATTCCGCAAAGCGGTAGTACGAGAGGGTGGGAAAAAGTAGTTTATGAATTTGGTCTCTAAGTACGTCCACATAAGAATACTTTGTGGCGGTTCCTTATCAAGCCAATGCCGGGCTTGTCCCTCTAAGGAGAAAGGAAAAAGTTGCAAGCGAATTACCTCTTGTGAAACCCCATTATACTTAACCGTATTAGTGAGTTGAAGAAACCTCTTAATATGGTCATGAGGATCATCAATTGAACGCCCCAAGAATGGTTGAGCAGAGACCATATGAATGAAGCCGGATTTGAGCTCAAAGTTGTTGGCTCCAATTGCGGGTATGACAATAGCATCGTAGTTGCCCTCTACATGTGCTTGCAAAAGTTCGATCATTGGACGATTGTTCGGTAGAGGTTCATTGTTGTCATTATTCATGTGAGGTTGAGGTGGATTATTATTATTGTTGTGTACATCGGCCATGTCTAAGTTATCGAGAGTCTCGGGCTCGGGATAAGACGTTGATCGAGTGCGCATACACCTGCAAAAGAACTAACAAAGCATAAATATTTTTGGTTTTTTATGTTTTTTAATTTTTTTGTGTTTTTGAAAATTTGATATATATATATATATATATATATATATATATATATATATATATATATATATATATATATATATATATATATATATATATATATATATATATATATATATATATATATATTATTGATTGTATTACTCGGGCTGATGGTATGATTATTGATGGTAAGCTGGTTCCAATGGAATTTGTGAATCATTATACAAGCTTTCTTGGCCATGAAGGGAATATTTCTGATTTTGATATGGAAAACTTATTTGTTAATCGGCTCTCTGATAATGATGCTCTTAATATGATCCGTGAAGTTACAAATAAAGAGATTCGTGATGCTATGTTTGATATGGGGGATGATAAAGCTCCTGGTCCGGATGGTTATTCGGCTTGTTTCTTTAAGGAGGCTTGGCATATTGTGGGGGATGATGTTACTTAAGCGATAAAGGAGTTCTTTACTAATGGTGTTCTTTTGAAAGAACTCAATCACACGGTTATTGCTTTGATTCCTAAGATTAAGTCGCCTATGAGAATTAATGATTATAGGCCTATCTCGTGTTGTAATGTCCTTTTTAAATGCATTAGTAAAATTATTTCTAATCGCATGAAAGAAGGTCTTACTCACTTAGTTAGCCTTAATCAATCGGCTTTTGTTCCGGGTAGACGTATCTCGGATAATATTCTCCTTACACATGAATTAATGCATAATTATCATTTGGACCGTGGTATCCCTAGATGTGCGTTTAAGGTGGATATTCAAAAAGCTTATGATACGGTGGATTGGAGTTTCTTACGGAATTTTCTTATTGGTTTTGGCTTTCATCCTCGTATGATTGCTTTGATTATGGAATGTGTTACTTCTACTTCTTATTCCATTAGCATTAATGGCGAGTTACATGGATACTTTCGTGGGAAACGTGGTCTTCGTCAAGGTGATCCTATGTCCCCTTATTTATTTACCCTTGTTATGGAAGTGCTTACCCTTATGTTGAATCGTCGGGTGAAGGATTTGGGCAGTTTTACGTTTCATAAGCATTGTGATAAGCTTAATATTATTAACCTATGATTTGCGGATGATTTGTTTCTTTTTGCTCATGGGGATGTGAGTTCAGCCCGTGTTATTATGGATTCGCTTGTTGAGTTTAAGGATGTTTCGGGGCTTACGCCTAGTCTTCCTAAAAGTACGGCATTTTTTTGCAATGTGGTAAATCATGTTAAGCTTGGAATCCTTAATATACTTCCTTTTGAGGAAGGGCGTCTTCCGGTTAAATACTTGGGTGTTCCTCTTGTTCCTTCAAGACTCATTTATCGTGATTGTGCCGAGTTGATGGAAAAGATGAAAGGTAAGATTAATGACTGGAAGAATAAATTTTTATCGTTTGCAGGAAGAACTCAACTTATCAGGTCCGTGTTAAGTTCTATGCATATTTTTTGGGCTTCGGTTTTTATTCTTCCGGTTAACCTCATTTGTGAGCTTGAACAATGTATGTGAGCCTTTCTTTGGTGTCAAGGCGACATGAAGAAGGGGAAGGCGAAGGTTGCTTGGGAGGTTCTTTGTGTTCCAAAAAAAGAAGGAGGCCTTGGTATCCGTCGCATTGAGCTATTTAATAAAGCTCTCATTGCTTCTCATATTTGGAATCTTGTTTCGGGTAAGGAGTCGTTGTGGGTTAGATGGATACACTTATACAAACTAAAGGGCCGTTGTTTTTGGGATATTCCCCTTAGGGGTAATTTATCGTGGGGTTGGCGCAAAATCTTACAAATACATTCTTTGGTTCGACCTTATTTCTGGGCTCGTATCCGTAATGGTCATGATACATTTGCATGGCTTGATAATTGGTGCTCGGTGGGTAATTTAGCAAGTTTTATCTCTAACCGTGATATATATTCGGCTGGTTTTGATCGTAATGCAAAGGTTATTGATATTATTGCGAATGGTGAATGGACTTGGCCGAGAGATTGGTATGACAAGTACCAGTTTCTGGATAATGTCCAGCTTCCAAATTTGGTTGATGCTCCTGATGTGGCTTTTATTCGCAATCATGATAATAAAGAAGGTGAGTTTTCGGTTTCGGCGATTTGGAATTGCATTCGTTATAGGGGTGAGCAGGTTCGTTGGTGTGACATTGTGTGGTTTCCTGCTCATATTCCTCGTCATGCAATACATGTATGGCTTATTATTAAACGGAAATTAAAAACCCAAGATGTCTTACGAAGATGGGATTTGGGTTCTACTACTTATCCTTTGGTGTGCCAGTTTTGTTCTCTTCAACTGGATTCGCATGAACATCTCTTTTTCGAGTGTTCATTTACGTCAAGAGTTTGGATGCATATGGTCTCCCTCACTTGCATTCAGAATATGACGTCTTCTCTTGACGATATTGTTGAGTTACTTATTGACCTGGGTGATTCTAAATCCTTGAGGACTGTTATTGGGAAGTTGGTTTTTGCTGCGTCGTGTTATTTTGTGTGGCAAGAGCGTAATGGTAGGCTCTTTAAGAAGAATTCGCGAACTGTTGAGCAGCTTATTGAACTTATTACGTCCAATGTTCGCATGAAGCTGCTGTCTTGTTCTTTTAAGAAGTCTACGCATGACATGATGTTAACTCATCTTTGGAAGCTCCCTCTTTCGTGTTTCAAAGTTTAAATGCTGCTGGTTTTCTGCTTATGGTTCCTTCGAGGGGTAGTAGTCTATTTGTGTAGTTTATGCTGGTTTTTCCCTATTGGGGATATTGTTAGGGTGTTCATTTGTAATATCGTTGGGGGTGTGTCCCATTACGATTTCTAGAGGTTCAGGCTTCGGGCTTGAGGTTAATGTGGTACTTCAGCCACATTCCATTGTACTCAACTGATTTTTTGGTGTAATATATTTAACCGGGGACCTGGTCCCTTTTACCCAAAATATATATATATATATATATATATATATATATATATATATATATATATATATATATATATATATATATATATATATATATATATATATATATATATATATATATATATATATATATATATATATATATATATATATATATATATATATATATATATATATATAGTATTTTTGAAAATTTTAAAGCAAGGAAAATAATGTTCTAAGATAAACGGATCCTAAAATCCAACGCGTCTCTCACTAAAAACCGTTAATCTTAACGAAAAGAGCCGGCAGCGGCGCCATTTAATACAAAGCTTTTTGGCTAAGTATAAAATATTATCGTCTGAATCTCTTCGAATTGATTATTGGTAGAAAGTGCGACTCAATTGTTCTTGGTGGAATAAGAAATGGTTGGTTTGATTATCTATTTTAAATTAAAAGCAAGTATGAAAATGTCGTTGAGTAAATTAAAGCTTTTAAAAATTAAACTAAAAGTTATTTAGATAAACACTTAAAACATAAAACTTAAAAACATGTTCTATCGGAATGTATCAAAATGAAAGCCATCGGAATAATCAAATGTAAAGCTGTCGGAATGTTAATCTGAATACCCATCGGAATGTCAAAGTCAATTCTGTCGGAATATGGTTCTGTCGCAAAGTTCAAATCGGAATGCAAGTAAACACTTCTGTCGCAATGTGCCTCTATCGGAATATGACCAACCTATCGGAATGTAGCTGACAAAATTTTGTTAGAGTTTCGATTCAAAGTAACCTTATCACCCGTCGGAATATGCGATCGCAATGAGCGATCGCAATCCAGATCGGAATAAGGGGGAAGTACAAGCTATCGCAAAGTAAAACCACAAGGGGTTATTGTGATCAAAACAAGTAGCCGTCGAAATGTGTAGAATCCCTAATATTGCGATAGAACAAACTTAATCCGAAATTGGTGGTAAGTTAAAAACTCAATAAGCTAATACAAAAAGCTACTTAACCAAACTTTAAACAACTCAATAAGCTAGAATTTGACAACTTTCAAAACATAAAATCAAGAACTTTATAAAAGAAACTCTAAAATGACTAAACTCCGAAAACCAATAAGCTAAAACATGAAATAAGCTAATAAGCATAAGGATCTTATAGCCTATACGAATGAGCTTATGTAGTAAAGTAAATCAAGAAAGAAAATCAATCCGTATAAATAATGTTTTTCTGATCAAGAACTAAAGTAAATCAAGAAATGAAGAAAAAGATGAATGAACAAAAGCTTAACTTTTAACTTGATTGATGAAATCCAAATACACAAAGCTTAAACTTGAAAGATTAAAAGAAAGGAAAGATGAAAAACTTAGTGAGAGAAAGTTGGGAACTTTCTCTCTCTAAAAACTAGAAAGGAAAATTAAAAACGAAACTAGCTAACCACCCTCCTAATGTGATTAGGAGGGTATTTATAGGCTAAGTGGGAAGTGCATGTGTGGTGTGCTTCCTTCTTTCTTTTCTTCTCGACTTGATTTAAATCGTTGTCTTTTCTCGATGTCGTCTCGGGATTTGAACTTGTCTTAATAATTTTCTTCTTTAATTTAGACTTAAGTTCTTCGACTTCATTAAACTTCCGTCTTTAGACTTTTTCTTTGATAAATCTTCAGAATAGGTCTTGGACATCCGTTCTTTAAGCACTCTTGATCTCTTGACTTCGTCTTTTCTCGTTTTCTTCGATAAAAGCCCGTGAAAGCCCGTGTTTTCTTCCTTTTTCATCTTTTGGTCCTAAAACATAATAAAAACACAAACCACGCATAATTCCGACTTTTACGAAATAAAATACACGTTTTGGTCTTGTTATTATTGGAAATAAGTGGTAAAAGGATAAGTGTTTTCACACTTATTACACATCCGTGCTATAATTCCGGTTTTCAAAATTTTGAACCCCCACAAAACTCCGTCGTTCATCAACCTTCTTTTAAGGAACAAATCACTAGTTTGGATGAAATCTAGAAAGCTTAAAACAACTCAAAATTAGCTTGCATGACGAAAGACAACAAGAGCAAGTATCTACTCTTAGTGTTTCTACTCCTCCTCTTGTGCGTTCTTACTATTATGATGATGATGACGATGAGAATACTATTTCTTGGAATGATCTTTGTGCTCAATGTCCTAGTGCAATTGTAATTACTTCTCTCGACTTTCCGGCTCTCGAGCCTAAGGATTTAACCATCCGAGGGGATGAGGATCTTAGCACAATTTCTGCAAAGGAATCTGACGAATTCATAATGTCTAGTGCTGATAACCTTGTCCAAATTCCAAGTGAATCTGAGGCGACATCCGACAGTGACGATGAGTGTGAATCTCTTTCTAGTGATGATTCATTACACCCCACCGACATCTTGGAAGACGATTCGTTGGCTTTCTCTAATCCTCTCTTTGATCTCGATGATGATTTTACTTCTAGTGATGACGAGTCACTATCCGATGAAGACGTTCAGAAGGAAAATTTCAAGATTTATTCGAACCCTTTATTTGATTTTGATGACGCCTACATCTCTAGTGAGGTGAATCCTCTCTTTGAAGAGGGGATTGAGGACATTGATAGCTCCGACTCTCTTGCTATTGATGAGCATTCGTTGTTAGCCATGCCACCTCCCATCGTAGAGGAGGTGGAGAGATTTGACCCTACCTTTCGTTTGATTCGGTTGGGAGAGGTGACGCGGGTGGTAGATATGTCTTCTGATATTTCTCATATTATGTAGCCACCCCGTCCTACCGCGTGCACACCCAAGCGGGTGATGTATCGCTTTTACTCTCCTCATTTCATACCGGGAAATGAGGATGAGTGCTTTGACCCGGGAGGTGACATTGACCGTTCTATGATTGACACCTTTACGGCTTTGCCGAATTGTGACCATTTAATTCAGGGTCGAGTCAGGCTCGTGACTCGGTTAACAAAAACAAGCGCTTCTCGGGAGGCAACCCGATGAGCTATTTTTTTATCTATTTTCTATAATAAGTGTAGGGGAGCCGTGTGTAGGTTGTTTGTTTGGTGTGTTGTGTTTGTGCAGGGACAAGTGCTTAATGATCCACTTTTGGTGTTTTTGATGCGACCCGTGATCCCGTGTTTCTCGTGTACCCGGTTCCTTCGATAAGTTTTTTCTATTGTGATTCAATCATGTATATAAATAAGACGAATAAATGTAATCACTTTAGTTATCCCTTCCTTAGCTCGATTTTAAACAACGTACTCAATGTCCTAAGTGTAGGGGAGTTGATTCTCCCACATGCTTAAACATTGAGGACAATGTTTATATTAAGTGTAGGGGGGATTTCTATCAAAAATTTAGTGGGCTTTTCCATAAATTTGACCCTATTTAACCAGAAAATTAAAAAAAAATTCAACTTTTTTCAAATTTTTGATCTATTTTGGCCTAGTAGTATTTCCATTTATTTTCTTTCCTCGCTTCGTAATTATATTTTTCATTTCAAGAATAAAGTCAAAAATAAATAAATAAATAAAATGGTTTTAACAAGTTTAGATGTCTTTGATATATTAGGCCCGTCATGAATATTTTGACTCGACCCGAGTTTACTTATCCAAGTTTACTCTAGCTAGTATCCTTAACCATATGAACCTTAATTGGTTTATTAGGCTAAGCATCCACGAGTCTCATTCCTTGAGATTTTAAATTGTGGAGAACGAGAGATGATAGAGTTGATAATAAGTTTAAGGGTTAATTCTTATTTATATGAGTTGTTATGGCTCTTTCTTCCCGCTTGTATATTTAATTGCTTAATAAATGAGGATTTTTGCGGTGTCGATTCGATATCTTAACTCTTAGCCAAATATTTATTCTCCTTGTAATTAAATCATGAACACATTGAGGGTGCTAGTGTTGTGGACTTCCGACTAAGGTGGCTCATAACCACTAAGTAGGAGGTATTCAGACCATGGGACCGTAGAATTCGGCCTACTATACATATCATAAATAAAGAAAGAATAAGATTAAAACATGACCTCAAGGAGCCTTAGGGTGTGGGGCATGTAGCATGAACCTTGTCATTAGAGCCTTAGGGTGTATGGCATGGTAAGTGTTGAATAAAAATTGATTCAAAAATCAATTCCCTCGTTTATCGTTCAAGGAGCCTTAGGGTGTGGACAATAGACGGGGTTCATTTTTACATCTTAAAGAGCCTAAGGGTATATGATGTGAATTTGCTAAACTCCACATAAAGTCTACATGACTTTGGAGGAATAATTAATAAGTAGTACTATTTGGCCAAATTTTGGGTCCGAGAATTTATTCCCCAAATCATGTTAAATCATCCTTGATGTGGGCTTACTTTAGTGACAACATTTTTTAGGACGAGGTTAGGTTTTGAGTGTCGGGTTTGCACCGTTTGGCCTTCATTTTTGGAATAATAATTATCAAATAAGTCAAATGAGCCTATGGTTGAATGACAATCAATAAAATCTAGAGATACAACGTAGGAATTGGAGAAAGAGTATTACAAAATTGTCTTATATAAGTGGTTTTAACTTGGGGACTTATGGTAAATAATGATCTCGTTTTTAAGCTTGGTATGGGGAACGTGAAACTTGAGGGTGATTAATATTCATAACACCAAAGCCCTAATACAAGTCTTAGATTTCTTTACGAGTTTCTTCCATCAAATAATTTCCAAGTTAATAAATTGTTATAACTTTTGTTTTCTTTTGTCTTTTCATCTTAGTAATAATAGCATATCTTAATATAGGCTAAAATGGGTTAATTATGAGAAAAATGTAACTTTATGCTTTAAAATAATGCATTGCATGGGGTCATTGCAATGGTCAAGTGTAGGGGATTTAATAAGTGTGTAAACACTTATCCTTTTGCCACTAAAATCAAGGAAAAACAAGACCTAATCATGTGTTTAATATCGTAAAAGTCGGAATTACGCGTGGTTTTGTATTTAAATAGGTACAAATGATCAAAAGAAAAGAAAACACGGGATTTCACGGTCAAATGTTAAAGAAAAGTCCAAAAAGAGACGAAGACAAAGTCAAAAGATCAAAAGTGTGCCGAAGATCACGAAACCCGACAAAATCAATACGATTTGAAGAAAAGAACAAGGAAGCCGAAATCGAGCTCGTTTTTAGTGGATTGAATCTTAATGGAGTAATTTGGGCTTTGTAGGTCCCACAATTAAGCTTATTGGGTTCAAAGCCCATTTATGGATTATCAAGTAACTATTGGGTCCAAGGCCCATTGTAAGCCCAACAAATTGAGAAGTATGAAATACAAGCCCAAAAAGGCCCAAACACAAAATAAGCTATACGGATGATTAATTGGGCCAAGCCCATGCTAACAGTTACATGGGACGGTAAAAAAGGGGGTTTATTATTTGGTCAAAGCCTAGTCAACTCCTATCATATGTATCCCAACCCCCACTTTTCATCAAACACACGCATTAAAAACTCATTTACCCACGATCCCATTGTTTCGATGATACCAAAGCTTTTCACCCACAACTCCTTCTCTCCCATTTTTTTACACAAACACCACCTACAAACCCTAATTTACCCATCAAAAATTACACCATTATTTTTTGGGGCTTTTTACAAAATCGTGTGATTCACACGAATCCAATTAAATCCCCCCAAGAATCGGAGGCAAACCCCAATTGTGGTCCTCATCTCTCACCTACGTGGCTAAATCCCTTTATTTTGATTGGTTGACGCCTCTCCAATACCAATCCCACCAATAAACATACTCCACCTCAGCCAAAACAAACACAAGAAGCACAAAAATGCCATCCTGGCAATCCGTGGCTCACAACGATCATTCTCAGCCGAAGATTTGAAGAGAAGAGAGAGAAGAGAAGATTTAAGGGCCAAGATTGAATGCTTAATGATGAAGCTATGCAGAAGGTTTCCTAGGGTTTTCCTATAAAAACCCCTAATCTATAATTTTCAGGATAACACTTTTTCTTTATTTTTAATTTTTGAAAATTAGTTTAGGTTTAATGTATTTTTTATTTTCTAGTAATGTAATTTTCTTATGATTAATGAAAAGTTTATTTTCAATTTAATTTGTCTCTCATTTAATTTTCTGTCAAAATCACTTATAATCTTTAATCTGCGTTTTTTTTCACTGATTGGAATTATTTCTATATATTACTGTTCGTCGTTATTTTTATTAATATAAAAAAAATAAAAAAAAATAAAAGAAAGTGGAAAAATATTTTCCCCACTGGAAAATATTAAGTTACTGTTCGCGAAGCATTTGTTCTCGGTTCGTTTAGTATTGGTTTGGTACTATTTGGTCCGAGTATTCTTTTTGGTGGATCAAGATGATGGTGATGATTGTTTTTGGGTAAAAAGGAGGTGTTTGATTCAGTGACAAAGGGGGTTCAACACCATTCTTCTTCCCGACGGAATCAACACAAGGTTTTGATCTTCTTTTTTATAATTTTTGTTAAGTTTTAATTGAATATCTGATAATGTTTATTATATCTGTTTGTTAGGTTTTTTTAATTTATTTTGAGTAGTAGTGTTTAAGTTTCAGCTTGTGTGGATCTGCGAATTTTGTTTTTGTCTGGTTATTTAATCTGTTTAATCTTCTTGTTGTTTTGTTTTTGTATTTTGTTTTAGTTTAAGTTTTAATATAATCAATTATAATCTTCTATCTATTAATTCGGTTCATGCTTAATTTTCATCTTAATCTGATCCTTACTGTTGATTTTATGCTTTATTTTATTTTTTTATCTGATTTTGTGTTTGAGTTGAGTAGTATTAAGTTTACTGTTTTAGTTTTATTAGAACTGCTTATTTGATATGATTATCTGCTCTTAAGTTAGTTATAGCTTATTTGAGATTATCCAGTTTGCTTATTTATCTGTTGACTCTTATATATTGCTATTTGGTTTACAATGTGTCCAAAATATTTAAATTGCAAAAATTGGTCTTGCTGGGATTCAAACCCAGGACCTCCTTTCCAGGTACGAAACGACACAACCAACTGCTCTGTTACCTTTCTTGTGTTTTACTTCTCATAATTAAATTAATATAGGGTTTTAATTAATGGCAGTTTTATTTAACATAGTTTTAATACAAGTTTTTAAGTTTTATTTATATTTTAATATATTTTATTTTATTACTTTTATAATTTTAAATTAGTTATCATTTAGAGTAATTAGAGTTAAAATTTAGATTTAAGTTTTTTTTATTTAAAAGTCTTTATTTTAGTTTTTGAAAATTAGATTTAAAGTTTTATTTTTAAATAGTTTTTATTAAAATTAGTTTAAATTAGATTTTTACAATTAGATTAAAAAGTCTTTTGTTATTAAATAGATTTTAGTTAAAATACCAAAAAAATATTGTTACCAAGAACAAATAAGTTTTACGTTTAATCCGATTTCAATTCGAGTCGATTTGAGGAAACGAATATTAATTGGATTGAAAAATCCTAACATTAGCCACGGCCATAGCGGAAGGTGAATGGAACTTTGAGCACACTAGAGCTGTGTTCCGAGATGAAATTGTTCCGTTTGTGAAGAATGTTAAAGCTTGTCTTAGTAATCTTGATCAAGATTTGCATTTGGAAATCGAAGAAGTTAAACATGTTTTCAATGAAATGAATGATGCTTATGAAAACAGTTTACTTGAAATAAAACGGGTTTCTCGTAAAAATGATCAGCTTCTGAAGCAAGTAATGTCTCATGATATTGTTTACGTCTGTGTGAATAAAAGTGTTGATAATGATTCTATTGTGCATAATGTTGAATCTGTGGATAATGTGGTAGATAGTACTTGTCACGAATCTGACGCTGAATTTTTAAAGCTTCAAGATTCATATTCTTCGCTTTCAAAACGTTTTGATGAGATTCAAACACATTGTATTTCGCTTGAATGCAAGCAACAATTTATTCAAGAAATCTTTGAAACGTCATTCGAAGGTGTTAATATCGATAATGCAAACTTTGAAAAGAATTTTCGATTGAATTTACAATCAAAACAGCGTCAGCCAAGTGACAAAGTTGCTAAATCTTTGCCGATAGAAATAGAGAAATCTAAGGAGCTTAACTGTGTGAACGTACTTGAGGCCGCTGAGAATTTTAAACTTGATCTAGATAACCGAGTTTCCAAGATTTTATCTAAAGTTGATAACTTAAAACAGAAAAATACACGACTCTTCGATTCAGTAAAGCCCGCATGTGCTAATACCAATGCACATATCAATCCTTGATTGAACAATTGAATCAAAAGTCGGTGGAAATATCTGATTTGAGGGAACAAATTTGTGATAAAAATTTGGTCTTTGCTGAGTTAATGTGACAATCCGTCAATTTATGGTTGATATTTTATTCTTGAATATTATTTAAAAACATTATTTTAATGTTACAATATGAACTCACATATTTTTGGGAAGAAATTTGGATTTACGTCTTGAAGTAGCATCGACTACGTCTAAACCGGAGGATTCAACGTTACGTGCTTACGTTTACATGTACCGTTTTGGTGACAGTCCGACATTTCAGAAAATAAATTTATCCTTGAATATTATTTTGAGATTTTAAATTTGTGTTGGTTCATAAACTCACAAATTTACGAGAAGAGATTAGGACTTACGATTTTATTTTAACGTCCTTTACGACTAAACCGGAAACCTTAGGATTACGTATTTACGTTTTCGAACTCCGTTTTGATGAAACAATTTTTATTGGATTCGTTTTGTGACGTTGATTCATAATTTATAAAAACGTTTTTCGTAAAACGACCCGAGGGCACGCAAATTGAGGAAACTAGAATCAAGGAGTACCCGTAAATAAATGGGGATGAGACAAGTGGGTCACTTGTCCCACCCCCAAAACCGGCCAAAATTAGCTACTTAACACCCATGAGGTGTCAAGTGTAGCTAACAAGCCTTACACTTGTAACAAAGCTTACAAGTTAAGCTTTTCACAACAACTCAAAACCATCTACTACAAACCACTACTCCCATTTCTAACATGCAAATAAACTCACACTTCTCTCTCACCCTCTCAAAAATGCCGTCCCATATAGCCTTCAAAACATCCCATTAATGCGAATTTTAACCACAAACATATGTTATAATTAACATATGTTAATCTCCATTCAAAAAGATGAAGATTGGTGCAAGTTTTAACATCCAAGGAGGAGTTTATATGGAGTATTAGGGCTGATTTTCTACAAGGTGTTCTCGAAGCATGGTGGTCTTGAAGATGGTCTTGGTGCATCACAAGTTTCTCCATCAAAATCCCTGTTTTGATCAACCTACATCATCATGGTGGTATAAAGATTGTCCTCCTCATCTTCTTGTTATTTTGATTATGTAAACATGTATTTTATTTCCTATTGTATATGTATATGATTATTATATGATGATAAAAATGTTATGTGGGGATTTGGTGTTGATAAACATGATTAAAAAGGTGAAAAACTGTAAAGAACAAGGCTAAAATCTTGCTTAAAAGTGATGGCTGTATAAAACAGTAAAGAAACAGGTCATGGACTGATAAAATGATGAAGTAGAATCCATTTACAGTAAGCTATATGTCTTGTACACATGTGAGAGTTGGCCATGCAATGAAATCATTGTAATGAGTGAGATATGATCAAAACAAGTTTAAGGTACAAATCTGAGTTCACTGTTTTGAACGAATTTTAGAAAATACTTAGAGGATGATTCAACAGTAGCTATAGAAGAGTTAAATGTAGAACATATCATGTAGTTTATGTGATAAAACTTTGAGCTTCTATCTCCATATAGAACTCTAGATATGGCAGTTTTGGTGAAAGTGAAGATAAAAATCAGATTTTGGAAATTAAAGAATAATACTATTATATAAGCACTCAAAAATTTAATAGTATAAAATATAAATTAAAACCCACTAACTTATATAATACATTTATATAAATATGTAAAAGGTTAAATAAGTGTATAAATTATGAAAATGGTAGTGTAATAATACTTATAAGTAATTGATGAGATGGTATTTATACATGATCTCATCGTTCTTTTCGGACTTTAAATGCACTAAAATGTCATAAAATACCATATATATGCTTGTGTTTGTTTACTTGTGTGTTTTAGGTATGGATATCGTGGAAAAGACAAAAGATCACAAGATACAAGGAAAAACGGACACGAGAAACGAAGCCGTACAAAGAACCGGGCCCTAATCATGGAATTTTCATCAAATACCCTTGAAGACTTGAAGACAAAACAAGATTGATCCTTATTCTTTGAAGAAATGACACTTAAAACCCTTGTATATTGATAAGTACAAGTTTGGTCCCTTAAGTTTGTCAAAATTACAAAAAGGTCCTTCAACTTTGAAGAAATGGCAAGATTAGTCCCTCAACATTTTCAAATTGCCAATAATGGTCCCTCATAAAGTGGAAGACTCATTGAAGACCTTTGAAGATCAACATTGTCCAAGATTAGTCCTTGAAAAATCACCAAATGACAAAAATTGCCTTTGAAACATCTTTATGGAAAGTTTGTGCCAAAATTGTCAAGTGATGAAAGTTATTATCAAAGGGATACAAGTTTTAAGGCTGGAAATCTTTAAAGGCCAAAAAAACCAAAAACCAAGGACCAAAGTTGCCAAAGCTGAAACATTTAAAAAAATAAGGCGCCTAACACCCACACCACCCCCAATTTCGGATCAAATGAGCACTATTCACCATTTTACCAAGCCCAGAATTTACCTTCACTTTTACTTGGGTAAATCTCAATTAAACTTGCACACAAGTAATTCACACATGCCAAAACCTATCCCACTCCTAAAAACCTGCATCCCACTCATGTGCACCAAAACCCCAATTCCCCAATCCACCAATCACATCATTCCTTAGCCCCCAAGCTCATGACGTGGCTTAAATCAATGGCCAAGATTATTTGCTTCCTCCCAAAGCAAAATAAACGTCCAAGATCAAATGAGAGGACAAAATGCACTCAAAATCATTCAAGGGCACATTTGGGATTTTCTATGTATTAGGGTTTTATGTTTTTATGCTTCTAGGATGTTCTATAGGCTCTATAAAAGGAGACCCAAGTTGTGGTGATCCCTTTGTTCCAGTTTCTAGTCTCTCACATGTAATTCCTTTTTAAAGAAATAAAAAGTTTGGTTTTTGAAATATTCAAGTGTAATTCCTTTTTTATTGTTTTTAAAAGTTTGTGTGTTGTGAGGAGATTGATTCTGAGTTCCACTTTTATTTGGTTAAGCAACTTTGATTTTCAAAGTTGTTTAAGGTTTTGATTTTGAGAGATTTTGGTAAAATCTTCTCAAAGGTATTTTGGTGTATATGGTTCATGTTTGTTGGTGATTTAAGTGTTATAGAAACATTTTAAGAAGATTGGAAAAGGTTTTGGAAGAGTTTTAAAAAGAAAAGAAAAAAAAAAAAAAAAAAAAAAAAAAAAGAATCATATCATATCATATTATTTTTGTTCTTGTTTCTTTGTTTTGTGTTCAAATAGGTTGAAGGCTTGTTGATTTAGTTCAGCTCCAACCCGGGTTGGATTGGAGGAGGATTTTCATCCTCTAGGTTCTTGGATGTAAGAACCTAAGGTATCTTCCTTTTACCTTGAAAAAGTTCAAAAAATAGCTAGTTGTATGATCTTAAGTGATTTGGTGATTAAGTGTGTTTATATTGCATGATTTGTGTTCTAGTGTGTATGTTTACATGTTAGATGCACTTGGAATCAATTTGGTAGCTTTTGTAAGCATGTTGGTATGTTAAAAGTTGGTTTTTAGATTTTAAAAGGGTGTTTGGCAACAGGTTTAAGCAGGACATCTAGATTTGTTTTGATAATTAAAAGGTGTTAGATTGCTTGTTTAGGGTTGATTAAGGTTATTAGTAAGTAGTTAATGAGTTTGGAACAAGATTTGAACAAATTTGTTGAGTTTAAAAGGTAAAAAGGGTGTTAAAAATCTGCATATTGCTAATTTACTTGATTTGTGATGAACTTTGTGCATGATCTTTGATTGTTGATCTTTGATTCTTGTTGTTATTTGTGTGTTACTTGACTCCTTGAGCTTCAATAAGCTCAAGGGTGCCCCAATTGATCCAAAATACCATCAAACAAGCACATTGCCAAGTCCTCTTGGCTTGTATCATACTTGGAGAAAGCAAAACAGCACAAACAACCAGACACGTTTCACAAGTTGCGGCGCAAGACCAAAGTGTTGCGGCGCAACACAAGGAGCTGCAGATTTTGGTATTCCCGTTTCACAAGTTGCGGCGCAAGACAGAAGCATTGCGGCGCAACTGAAGGTGCTGCTGATCTTGGTGATCTCGCAACACTAGTTGCGGTGCAAGACCCACCTAGTTGCGGCGCAACTAAGTGTTTTAATATTATTTTATTAATTAATTTTCAAAATTTTATTTTTCTTTCTTTTTCATTTTTCCTAGGTTCTTTGTCATTGATTAGGACTATTTCCATTCTTAGATTATTTTTATAACTTTTAGATTTATTTTTATAATTATTTTAAGTTTAATTAGGTTTTAATTATTTTAAATCATTTTTAGAGTTTTAAAAATAGTTTTAATAAGTTTTAATTTTTAGAAAATTACTTTTTAGTCTTCTAATAATATAAGTTAAGTAATTGTTCAATAAAATCATATTTTTGACATTTGAATTAGTTAAATTTAATTTTAGGGCTTTAATTAGCATTTAAAATTAATTATTTAATTAATAAAAGGTTTTAAAATATCTTTGTTGGATTTTTATCTTTGTTTATATTATTTGAGACTTGTTTTTAGCTCTTTAATCTTTTCTTGATTTTGTTTTTAGCTTAATAATTTTTTAATTTTAGTGATTTTTCTACGGTTTTACGTTTTCGTTTTTTACGTCATAGTGTAATTTCCAAGAAACCGTCATTTCATCTTCTCAATATTAATCTCAAAGAAATACAAGTTAATTCACAACACCATACCTCCTTGGGAAACGAATCTTTCATCTTTTTAAGTGATTGAGGGTCATTACTTGTGGTTTTCCTAAATCACTCGTCGATACTTACCGCTCATATACGTTCTTTTTGTTTTCCTAAACAAGAGACGTGTCTTTACTACTATCACTTTTGGCGCCGCTGCCGGGGAGGTGTGTCGTGATTTAATTTGGAAAATTTTGTTTTTGATATTATCCAAAATAGTATTTGTGTTAAGTGGAACTCCCTTAACACGTATTATCGGATTTCTCGGTTTTTCTTTGTGAATATTATTAATATATTGTATTAAGTATCACAATAAAAATACAATATCTCCAAAAGTGTGAAAACACAACCTTGATTCGGGATTTCATCACTCGATCATTGTATTCGAATCTCAAACAAAAAGAAAAGGCAAAAATAGATAAATACTTTCGAGAAGCTCGATTTTGAAAGATACGAACTATAAGGTGGGTATAAGGCGGGTATTATAAAATATACCCTAAGGAAAAAGGCTCTTAAGTGCTTCGCGCCGCCTCGTTTCCCCGCTTGCTTGTGAGTATTTTGAGATTGAAGGCTAATCGAGGGTTTTGCCGCCCAAAGTATTAATACGTATACTATATTTGCTTGGTTTCTTTGTGATTAAACCCTCGTGAACAATTTGGTTTTCACCAAAGTTCTAAAGTCATTCGAAGGCGTTCACTCCACGTGATCGTTTTCATTCCTTTGAGGCTTCTTTAATCAAGAGTTTGATTCGAGGAGAGATTTTGTAGATTGTTGTCTACGTAATACACCCAAAATCCAAAAAAATTAAATATCATCAAAAACACAAAAAAAAAATTGAAAATCCACAAAATACCAAAAAGAATCTTCTTTGCTTTCCCTCTATTTTCATAATTCTCTTCTTTCACCCTCTAAACGTTTAATTCTCGTAACACCGTTTATGTTGCATCATGTCTAATGATGAGGGATATTTTTCGTGTCCATATTGTGGAGGCCCACCCGATGGGGCTAATTGTTTTAATTGTGAAGTTTATGGAGGTCGAGAGGGTTATATCTATAACTCTCCTCCACGTGGTGATGGTGACAATTTTCAATCTAACGACCAAGGTCACCAACCACATTCGTCATTTGATTCGTCTTTTAATTGTGGTGAAAATCAAAATGAGGAAATGAATCTTAATGAATCTTTTTGTGATTATATGAGCCGTCATAACAAACTTATAGAGTCACTTCAAGAACATGTGGTCGATCTCGATAAGTATTACAAAGAAAAATTGGAAGCCCAAGGGGAGACTTACAAAAAAATGGAACACGATTATGACACCCTTCTTGAAGAGCAACAACGTTTGTATGACCAAAATCAAGTGATGTGGAAAGAATGCATAGATAAAATTAATAATGATCACGCTAATGAGAGAGATAAACTTCTTTTAATGTTCGAGGGCTTAGTGGAAAAATTCAATTCTTTGTCTAAAGACACCAATCCCAATCCCGTGGGAGAGGTTCATGTTACTTCGACTCCTAAGACTCGTACGTCTCGTATTGATCCATATCTCTCGAATTTTAGAGTCGTGCAACCATCGTCATCAAGTAAGAACGTAGAGGCAACGAAACCGCCATCCAACGAAGTTTTGAAAAATGTTTGTGAAAATAAACCTAAGGAAAAACTCGTAGGATATTTGGGAGTTTTAAATCTTGTACCTTGTAAACCTAATTTTTCTAATGAAGATGAAATTATTGAGGATTTTCTAAATCAATATACACTTAATTTTGAAGAAATTCCAATAAATGATTTTAAAGAAGAAAAATGTGAAAAGGTTTTAAAGGAAATCATGAAACCCTCGTTTTTACAAGATGAACGACAATTAATTCCGAAGGGACGTGTTAGTAATTTTGCTAAAATGTTCGAGAACCCACGTTCGATCCCTTCGAAGGACAAAGTTGAAACCGTCAAGGCAAAATCGTCACGAGACGAGCCTTTTTCTCCTAATCCCACACCGTGTGAGATTTTGGATTTATCATGTGAAAAGCCACCCAATGGCCTTGCTCACATTGATACGTTTTTCGATATCGAGGTCGATACGACAAAGGCAAAATCTTCAATCGAAGAGCCTTCTATTCCTAGTTTCACGACGGTTGAAGCTAGTGACTCGATTATCGACAATCTTATTGCTCAACCTCTTCCACGAGGGAGAGAAGACGTTTTTGATCCCGACGACGATTTTTCCGAGATCAAACGTATTCTTGACAATCCGCCTTCGATTTTCGAGTTTGATGAAGACCATTACGTTAGCCCGGAGGGGGATATTTTTCTAAGTGATTCGTGTTTTAAAAATTCAAATCCTCCTCCCGCCTTCAAGATAAATGTGAAAAGTTTAAGTGTGCCTAGATTTCTTTTAGAAACACCAAAAATTTTCAAATTAATCGACTTGGGTTTTCGTAATAATGAGTTAAAAATTGACAAAGGAAAAGATTTTACAAATGATTTGAAAATTTTTCCAACTCTAACTCCGTCATCACCTCGATTGATTGAATTTGCTACAAACGCGTCTACTCCTTTTGACGACGTTTTGTGTGGACCTAGTGTGGGGGAAACCCCATTTGCTTCCTCACACTTATCCACCGAGGATGAGATTTTTGACCCCGGTATCACGTTTAAGATAAAATCTCGGTCTTTCACCAAAGTAGTCACTAGAAATCTTTTCTACACTTATGGTGCGAGTTTACCTCGAATAGCTCAAACGTTTGTCTTACCAATTGTCTCACCCTTCTACTTCTCATCTATTTTCTTCAAACTCTTTGAGTTTATGGCACATGTTCAAGTGGTGTTAATTTGTTTTCTCCATGAAAACGAGAACGCCATCTTTGACCCCGGTATTTTGCATCAATTAAGGACTTAGTCCTTTTTACCGGTTGCTTTTTGGGCCTTGTTTATCATGTAAGCCCCATTGACCATACCATGATATCCCTAAATGTTCACATTTATGGGGATCGAGTCGAGCTCATGACTCGGTAATCAAAAACGAGGTGCCTCGTGGGGGAGATCCCATGCTTATCTTTATGCTTTATGTTCACTAATAAGGGGACTTGTACCCTTCCAACTCGTTGTCTCGTGGTTGTTTGTGATTGTGTTATCTAGATCATCATCATCGTCTACGATTGAAGACTCTCGTGTTCGTTTACGTGAGCCTCCATCGTTCGTTTGAAGAAGTTTTTCACGAATCCATGACATATCCTTTATTGTTCTAACAATTATCTTTTAGCATAATTAATAAACGGCTTTAGATATATTGTTGATCACCCTTTCCATGCTAGATCCTAAGCATTCGATTCTTCGTCTCTAGTATGGGGGTGCTCCACCTTTAGACTCGAAACATTGAGGACAATGTTTACTTTTAGTATGGGGGGGTGAATAGGTACTTGCTTTGCTACGCCCTCACGTTTTCCAACTTTCAATGTTTTGTTTTGCTAATAAGGCTAAAAATAGCCAAATTTTAAAATTTTTCTTAGTTTTCATAAGTGTTTTTAAGACACGAATGTATATTTTCCGATGGATAGAATAAGAGTTAATTTTTGACTTGATGGGCATTTGGAGCCATTTACATTCCTTAACCCGCTCAATTCAAGTTTTGCTAGACTTTTATATAGGGAGCTTTAAAACGCGAAAGTCTTAATTCATTCGGGTTAAGAACAAGAACTTTTCGCAAGTTCCTATAATTGATTCTAGAAAGTCACTTATCAAGGGAACTATAAAACGCATTCTCTAAACTTGAAAAAGTCCAAGAAAGTGCAAGATCCTATAGGTGGCTTGAAAACCCAAAACTTTGATTTGATATAGTCTTAATGAAAGCTAATCCAAATTTGGCTTAATTTTGACTTGCATGGCTAAGTATTCACGAGTCTCTTTAATTAGAAGTCTTTAAATAGTGAAGAACGAGAAATGATAGAGTTAGACAAGTGATCATGCTAAACGTAGAACATGGAAGTGTTCTTTCAAAAACTCATATGTTTTTAATTGTGGCTTTTTCTTCCCATAAGATCAATGCATTAGGAATAAATCATAATTGCAATAAGTAAGGTCATACGATTTGAAAGGTTACTTAGCCTCTAGCGCAAGATCGTTTAAAAGTTGCTCGGGGTTGAATAGAGTTCATAGCCAAGGCATAACTTATTGAAGCGGGGCGCGAAGATTGGCGATCATCCAAAAAGGCCCTAACAAGGCATGAGGAGCTCTATTTTTGCTAAAGATCCAAAGATGATGTAAAGTATCATTGTTCCAAAATCAATATGAAGGATCGAGACACACGACGAGAAGCTATTACTCCCCTAAAGAATGGAGAAAGTCTATCCAAAAAGACCCTAACAAGGTATGAGGATAAATATATCCAAGTCCGAAAAGGAGGCGGATCGTTGTATATCAAAATCCAAAGTAAAGATTGAAGAAAAATGATGAAGTCGTGGTCCTATATGAAGAATCTCTCAAAAACGTCAAGTGAAGAAATTCCAAATATATGAAGAGAAGACCATAATTTCGAGAACGTCTTCCCAAGATTTGAAGTATGAAGTACATGCCAAATATCGGTCCGAGAAAGGTCTCAAATCGTGAAACGAGTTATGCCAAGATATGAACTTAAGGAGATACACGAGAAGCCGTTTTAAAAGATTGTGTCCTTCGGCTAACTATTGATCAAATCGTGCTACTTTGCTTTCGGACTAATAACTACTCAAATAAGTCAATATGAATCACTTGTGATCCATGACAATTAGATAAAAAATGCTAGTAACCCATTTCCTTTTATAATAACTAGGATTGCGGGGAGAAAAAGTATTACACAATTTGGACGTATGAGTAGTGTTAGCATTGTGACTTGTACCAACAATGATCTTGTTTTTGCACTTAGCATGGAATGTATGACAATCAAGGATGACGAAGTTTACTCTAAGGGACATTAACTTGTTTCTATTCTTTGACCCTAAAAGTCACATTTTGGTGATGAAAATCATACATTATGTCTTTACACATCATCGTAGTATGTTGCAAGTCTTTTACTCTTCAATAAAGGTTAATAAAATTGAACTTTGGTGATGCTTAGATACTTTATTCTTAGCATTGCGTGAGGGCACGGCAATGGCTTAGTATGGGGGAGTGATGAGATGGCATTTATACATGATCTCATCGTTCTTTTCGGACTTTAAATGCACTAAAATGTCATAAAATACCATATATATGCTTGTGTTTGTTTACTTGTGTGTTTTAGGTATGGATATCGTGGAAAAGACAAAAGATCACAAGATACAAGGAAAAACGGACACGAGAAACGAAGCCGTACAAAGAACCGGGCCCTAATCATGGAATTTTCATCAAATACCCTTGAAGACTTGAAGACAAAACAAGATTGATCCTTATTCTTTGAAGAAATGACACTTAAAACCCTTGTATATTGATAAGTACAAGTTTGGTCCCTTAAGTTTGTCAAAATTACAAAAAGGTCCTTCAACTTTGAAGAAATGGCAAGATTAGTCCCTCAACATTTTCAAATTGCCAATAATGGTCCCTCATAAAGTGGAAGACTCATTGAAGACCTTTGAAGATCAACATTGTCCAAGATTAGTCCTTGAAAAATCACCAAATGACAAAAATTGCCTTTGAAACATCTTTATGGAAAGTTTGTGCCAAAATTGTCAAGTGATGAAAGTTATTATCAAAGGGATACAAGTTTTAAGGCTGGAAATCTTTAAAGGCCAAAAAAACCAAAAACCAAGGACCAAAGTTGCCAAAGCTGAAACATTTAAAAAAATAAGGCGCCTAACACCCACACCACCCCCAATTTCGGATCAAATGAGCACTATTCACCATTTTACCAAGCCCAGAATTTACCTTCACTTTTACTTGGGTAAATCTCAATTAAACTTGCACACAAGTAATTCACACATGCCAAAACCTATCCCACTCCTAAAAACCTGCATCCCACTCATGTGCACCAAAACCCCAATTCCCCAATCCACCAATCACATCATTCCTTAGCCCCCAAGCTCATGACGTGGCTTAAATCAATGGCCAAGATTATTTGCTTCCTCCCAAAGCAAAATAAACGTCCAAGATCAAATGAGAGGACAAAATGCACTCAAAATCATTCAAGGGCACATTTGGGATTTTCTATGTATTAGGGTTTTATGTTTTTATGCTTCTAGGATGTTCTATAGGCTCTATAAAAGGAGACCCAAGTTGTGGTGATCCCTTTGTTCCAGTTTCTAGTCTCTCACATGTAATTCCTTTTTAAAGAAATAAAAAGTTTGGTTTTTGAAATATTCAAGTGTAATTCCTTTTTTATTGTTTTTAAAAGTTTGTGTGTTGTGAGGAGATTGATTCTGAGTTCCACTTTTATTTGGTTAAGCAACTTTGATTTTCAAAGTTGTTTATGGTTTTGATTTTGAGAGATTTTGGTAAAATCTTCTCAAAGGTATTTTGGTGTATATGGTTCATGTTTGTTGGTGATTTAAGTGTTATAGAAACATTTTAAGAAGATTGGAAAAGGTTTTGGAAGAGTTTTAAAAAGAAAAAAAAAAAAAAAAAAAAAAAAAAAAAAGAATCATATCATATCATATTATTTTTGTTCTTGTTTCTTTGTTTTGTGTTCAAATAGGTTGAAGGCTTGTTGATTTAGTTCAGCTCCAACCCGGGTTGGATTGGAGGAGGATTTTCATCCTCTAGGTTCTTGGATGTAAGAACCTAAGGTATCTTCCTTTTACCTTGAAAAAGTTCAAAAAATAGCTAGTTGTATGATCTTAAGTGATTTGGTGATTAAGTGTGTTTATATTGCATGATTTGTGTTCTAGTGTGTATGTTTACATGTTAGATGCACTTGGAATCAATTTGGTAGCTTTTGTAAGCATGTTGGTATGTTAAAAGTTGGTTTTTAGATTTTAAAAGGGTGTTTGGCAACAGGTTTAAGCAGGACATCTAGATTTGTTTTGATAATTCAAAGGTGTTAGATTGCTTGTTTAGGGTTGATTAAGGTTATTAGTAAGTAGTTAATGAGTTTGGAACAAGATTTGAACAAATTTGTTGAGTTTAAAAGGTAAAAAGGGTGTTAAAAATCTGCATATTGCTAATTTACTTGATTTGTGATGAACTTTGTGCATGATCTTTGATTGTTGATCTTTGATTCTTGTTGTTATTTGTGTGTTACTTGACTCCTTGAGCTTCAATAAGCTCAAGGGTGCCCCAATTGATCCAAAATACCATCAAACAAGCACATTGCCAAGTCCTCTTGGCTTGTATCATACTTGGAGAAAGCAAAACAGCACAAACAACCAGACACGTTTCACAAGTTGCGGCGCAAGACCAAAGTGTTGCGGCGCAACACAAGGAGCTGCAGATTTTGGTATTCCCGTTTCACAAGTTGCGGCGCAAGACAGAAGCATTGCGGCGCAACTGAAGGTGCTGCTGATCTTGGTGATCTCGCAACACTAGTTGCGGCGCAAGACCCACCTAGTTGCGGCGCAACTAAGTGTTTTAATATTATTTTATTAATTAATTTTCAAAATTTTATTTTTCTTTCTTTTTCATTTTTCCTAGGTTCTTTGTCATTGATTAGGACTATTTCCATTCTTAGATTATTTTTATAACTTTTAGATTTATTTTTATAATTATTTTAAGTTTAATTAGGTTTTAATTATTTTAAATCATTTTTAGAGTTTTAAAAATAGTTTTAATAAGTTTTAATTTTTAGAAAATTACTTTTTAGTCTTCTAATAATATAAGTTAAGTAATTGTTCAATAAAATCATATTTTTGACATTTGAATTAGTTAAATTTAATTTTAGGGCTTTAATTAGCATTTAAAATTAATTATTTAATTAATAAAAGGTTTTAAAATATCTTTGTTGGATTTTTATCTTTGTTTATATTATTTGAGACTTGTTTTTAGCTCTTTAATCTTTTCTTGATTTTGTTTTTAGCTTAATAATTTTTTAATTTTAGTGATTTTTCTACGGTTTTACGTTTTCGTTTTTTACGTCATAGTGTAATTTCCAAGAAACCGTCATTTCATCTTCTCAATATTAATCTCAAAGAAATACAAGTTAATTCACAACACCATACCTCCTTGGGAAACGAATCTTTCATCTTTTTAAGTGATTGAGGGTCATTACTTGTGGTTTTCCTAAATCACTCGTCGATACTTACCGCTCATATACGTTCTTTTTGTTTTCCTAAACAAGAGACGTGTCTTTACTACTATCAGTAATAAAAACTATAAACTTGATTTTTACGACTTTTTCGGCTATTACCGTAAAATTAACGTTTTTGCTAAATAAAACTTAGACGGTTGGACCCGTCTAATGTAAACTTTTATAAACTCATATACTGATATATAGAAATGTATAACAAGTAAAAACCGATAAAACCCGAACTATAGGACATACGGACGTTAACGGACTAAATTAACGTTATTGGACTAATAATACAACAAAAATAGACTAAAATACTTATGAACTTATTAATGGGCTTAACCCATTTAGGCCCAACTTGTAAAGTATAGATAATGATAATATAAGTATAACATGGATTAAAACAAGTTAAAGAACTTATAATAAGTTTATTGGACTTAAAACACGTAAATGGGTAAAACTAGTAAGTTAGTATAAAAGTTATCGACATATAACACTAAAAATGAGTAAACAAGAATATGTAAACCCACTTGATCATCATATATATATAATCATCATATTCATACATAATTGTTATTTTTATAAAGTCATTGGACATGAGTCTAAGACCGAGTATTATTTGTCTAGGTTTCCGTGATTGAAGCACGTACCGTACGCCCGAATTGCCGATAACCCGCCTTCCCACATCAACGTGAGTTCATAGCCTCGCACTCTTTTAAATGCTTTTATAAATGTTTTATAAACCCGCGAGGGAGATAACTTGTTAGATTTTATAAAATAGGATACCATTTGTCCCGATTATTTGTTTATTGATTTTGGACCTGAATGATTGAATGACCCGATTGTATGACCCGATAAATGATTAAAGGACCCGATAGATGAAATTAAATGGATTATTAAAGTTAGGTTATGTCACTAAAAGTACCATTAGCATGAATTGTGAACTACCGGGATTTGGTAGACGCTTATGCATTTAATAGTACTATTTGGGGACGATCACCCCAGTTCACGCCTTGACGGTTGATCCCCGTCGTGCCACATTGATTGGTAAGCGAACTTATGTATGAGAAGATTTCCATAGCGTGACCTTTGTGACGACACGCTACTTTAGATGGGCAAAATTGGTATCGGGTTAGCTACCCGTTGTTGTTTTAGTAAGGTAACAATGTCATGCGGCTTATAATAATCCGACTAACGAAATACTACTAGACGCTCAGAATTACGACGTATTGCCTGAGTAGCAATACAGGGTCATACTATTGATATTATGTTGGTGTTTTGGTTTTCATAACCATATTCATATAACGGTTTTTATTTTCATACAACGTTATAAGACGTATTGTATGATGTTTTTGCGACATTGGCTCGTATAATGATTTTTAAGGCAAATGCCTATATTATGATTTTCGATACGGATTTGTATAAAACGACTTTGGCTATTTTATGGCCTATTAAAATGATTTGTACGAAATGATTTTCAGTAATAATTTTATACTGATATTATATTGATGGATTTTATTAAACTCTATCAATTCACTCGACGTTATCGCTGACCTTTTCTTTTAACATGTTTTGTCTCAGGTACTTGAAGGTAATTCTCGGGAAGACGACAAGAATTCATGGCCCGCACCTAAACTATATTTTCCATTCAAATACTTTGTAAAACTTTGTATGAAATATAATGACTTCGGACCGATGTAACTTTGATATTTATGAATGGAAATGATTTATTATTAAACGACGCGATTTTTATGCGTTGTCTATGATGTGAGTAATGTGCTATCCCGTAACACCAACTAGTCTTCCGCTGTACTATGTTGTATAAATTTGGGGGTGTTACAGTTTGGTATCAGAGCTCTCGTTATAGAGAACGAAAGATTTTTAAAACTAAGGTTTTGAATAAAACATTTCAAAATCTTTTAACTAAAAACATTTTTCTAAAAATGTCTAAAAATCTTTTGACTATAACGGTGCCGAAGAATTCCCGAGTTACCGACAAGGCCAGACTGAGAAGTGTTATCATATATATATATAACTTGGATTATATATATGATGTAATTTTATTACATGATTGTTTGATGATTATGTTGATTTTTATACGAGGTATTTATACGACGTAGATTGTCACAAGTAACCCTAAATCCCCTAGTAAATTAATCAAAGCTATTCTCGTAGGAATTCTAGCTATCCTAGATCTAAACCAAGTTGTGGATATTTATGATCCCAACAAATGGTTGATATTTGTAGAAATATAGATATTAGTTGATTGTGATATTGAAGAAGAATTGGCGATATTAAATCTGATATCGATGTCATGACGATCTTTCCTTATAGAGTGGAGTTTGACAAAACGTTACCACCTAGAAAGATGTCATATGATTCGTTGTCATCCGATTCTTAAATTTGAAATCGAAAGGGTGAATGTTGAACTTGAGGCTGTCATTGGAACCATTACCCAAAAGCCTCATGCCACTAATACCTTTCCAAGAAGTCTAATTGAATGTATGAGTCATCTCATACTAGTGATTCATTTGATAATTGTTGTTGTAAGAGCTATAGGATTGGAAATTAAGTGTTGATCATATCAAGCTTTTATTGCCCTTTCAAGGTGTAAGAATAAGATTGAAAGTATTGGAGAATGATGTAGGATATCGAATTGAGTATAAAATTTGTTAAGACTTGAATAAAGTAAAATTTAACTTGTATGGAATATGAGATTGTTAAGAAGAAGTCGTTAAGTTTTGTGATTGAATTATAAGGTTTTAATTGACGGTTGATTCGTGTTAAGGGTTGTTCCTAGGCCGTTGTTCACTAATGAGGATGCCCAGTGTCCAAGAAATTAATTGAAGAAATCTTCTTCTAAATTGGGACCGATGGATCTTCTGGGACAGGCAGGACACCTAATGACTCTTGTAGATTAGTATTCATTGTGGTATCTTTTAAAAATCCCTAACTTAACTGAGATATCAGTTGGTAGGATGAGTTCTGAGAAGTGTATGACATAGTGACACGTAATGTGTTACGGTACAATTTTGACTTGTTTGTGATTAATGAAAAGACTACATTTGATTGCTAAATTCTACATGTATCGATGTTATCTATCTTTTATTGCTTCATCCTAATGTTCACATTAGTGATGTAACCATTGAACAAGTACTCATCTTGAATTGAGTTACGTTGTGGATTATTCTCTTTGTATTCCTGAGTGCCATCGAGGTCATGAACCTCATGATTATTTGGCTAAAGCTCATTTCCTATCATATTGTAGTTAAGTTCTTGGTGAACAACTCTTCATCACTCTTTTGCAGATCACACATTGTTTTTATAAAGTTAAAACAGTATGTCTTGAGAAAAATTGAATTTTCATCACTATAAGGATTATTCAAAGTAAGATTTATAAGTGATTGTTATCAAAATGAAGTTGTTTATAAAACACCTTGGAAAACCTAATTGTTTTCATAACAAAGAAAACCTTTGTAAATATATTTTTAATTCTTATTTAAGAATTAAGCATGAAAATGTTTTTATTATAAACATGATGGTAAAATTTTGACGAACTGAGTATTGCATCGTTAATCTTGAAATTGTATATAGTTGCGCGCCTACATACAATTTGGAATGGACTATGCAAGACTGATTAGTAGTCACCATAAAACTAATGAATAAACACTACATTTTCTTTGAAGATTGTGAAAGATTAAATTTTATGAGATCTACAAGAAGTGAAAAATAAGGACATAATGTTAGGGACACCTACATATGTGCCTGTATCATCTATTCTTCTGAGTTGAATTTACTCATCTGTGGAAATTGTCTTATTTGACAATTGATATTCCCATCCTGTCCAATTATCCCGTAGTGAGATTCTTAGGAAAAATATATGATTACCGAGTGTTGATACCCGACTGGATGTATTGACGTTCTTATAATTTCTTATGATTTGATTTCATTTGAATAACCTGGGTAACGATCCGAGGAGCTTTCGAATGCGTACTCAAATTATGAAAACATGGGATATATTAATATTCATTAAATGTTTTCGTCTGTATCTGATCTGAAATTCTCTCGCATAGATTATGCGTTGACCTTACTCTTTTAATAGTAGTTGTGTATCCTAATATCCCTGAATTTGTGAAGGATTATGAGTTATTATTAGTCTTTTTGAGAAGTTCACATCTTATCGATGGCACTGAAACTGAAAAGTTGATAGTGTAGTAGAATGGATTGATTGATTATGACATGACGACATTGTCTTAATTGATGGGGACTCGAGTAGAATTCCCCGAAAAGGTAAGATGTTGATTATCAAAAGTGATCTAAATAATTCTTGATGAATGATCATATCCTGCATTTAGACTTGAAATTATAACGTGAATGGTTGTGAATTAGTCGTAGATATTGTAATCTAGAGAGAACTTAAAAGTGAATGTACTAAAAGATGTTTCCGTTATCTGAAACTTTAGGAGGTATTTATTGGTGAATTACCTAGACTTTTTCCATTAAGGCAAGATTGAATTTGGTATTTGATTATATTCCCGGTGCTGCACCTATGGCTTGTGCACTGTACGTCAGCACCATCCAAATTAAAGGAGTTACCGTACAACTGAGAGTTGTCGGAGAAAGATTTTATTATACCATGCCTGTCATCATGAAGAGCTATGGTGTTATCATTCCTTATATTTATAGATTATTGTGAACTGAGTAAATTGACAATCGAAAACGATATCCATAACTCGAAATGGAAGATTTGTTCGATCATTTACAAGGTTCTAGTGTATGTTTTAAAGATTTGATCCACGACATGGTTATCATCAACTTCGCATCTCCGAAAAAGATTATGTATTCCAATCACTACATCCGGTACTTATAATGAACATTACGAGTTTCATGTGATGTCGTTTGGATTAATCAATGCACATGTAGCATTCATAATTGGGTGAATCACGTGTGTAGACTGTTATTTGATAAATTCATGCTTGTGATCATTAAGGACCATTTGTTTGTTTGTCTATAAGTATAAAAAGGAGTTAGTAATTATTTATAGATTGCCCTAAATTGGCCGAACAATTAAAACTTGTACCTTGAATATTTAACATAAGACTTAAGACTTAATACTTTACATGATATAACCGTGTGATTAATAGATAATGGAATATAAATTGACTCTTTAAAAATTAAGAGCCCATTTAAGACTTTGGCTATACTAAAAAGAGAGTGCAAATATATATTTTGACAAATGTTTTAACAAAGGATTTTAAGGGATTATTCCCTTATACAGAAACCATTTAACTAAACTTCTGTTTAGGGGTAAATGTTTGTGTATACCTAAAGATAACCTAAGAAGGATTGAGGAAACCATTTAAACCATGACTTAAAATTTGAAACGATAATTTTTGGTTTTTCAACTAAGAAAATTTTGACCAAAATATAAACAAAGGTTTTCGAACATTTACGAATCTTATTAAATATTTTCGATAAATCAACAAAAATCTTGTTAATTAGATTCAAATTTATTTTGAACATTTTATATAACTGGTCGAACTAAGAAATTTAAAATTTTTACGGTTTCGATTCATCAAAATTAAATAATTATTGTTAATTTACATGTAATAATTATTGACGCTTTAAACGTCGGATTGAGAAAACTGATAAAAATGATAGCTGAAACGAAACTGGAACTTAGAAAATATGAAGAAAGAAATTTGAATAAATACGGTTATGATATTTATTTCATCAGGAAAGTGAACGTAATTACTGACACATTATGTATAAAAGATAAAGAATCCATTAGGACGTGTTCCTTAATAATGAAGGTGCAAAAATAAATTGCCGAACAATATAAAAATAAACGATGTTTGTAAAAAGGATAATATAGATAATAAAAGGGGTTCGCGGCTAATGTGAACCATTAGAATTGAGAAGCCGATAGCGTTAAATGTATAAAAGTCCATTTGTGATTGTCTAAATATGGAGATTGTGAGATATAGTTATGTTGTAAATTGTAAGTATAAGTATTATATGTATGTCATTTTTGACTAAAAGTATCTTTATCAGAAGAAGTTGTCTAATGGAAAATTATGAAGGCAGACATCGCCTCATACATTAGTAAACGTCTAGCTATTGCAAGGGTCATCATCTGAATTTGATTCGATTTGGGTCGTCGTCGACAGACTGACCAAATCTGCTAATATCATTCCCGTTAATGATAAATGCAAAAGAGTTATGTAAACATAGTGTGCCTGTATCGAACATCTTTATCAAGATCCTCGCTTCGCATCGAATTTCTAGAGATTTGCTCAGAAAATCATTGAGAACGAACCTTGATGAGAGTACTATGTACCACCCCAATCGAAGGGACGAGGTAAAGTAACGATACAAAGTAATATAAGTGTTGTTTTATGTTTGAATGATTAACCTTTGGTAATAGACCGTATAATCGCTTTCCTTTGGAAGGATTATCATTGATAATCATCGTATTAGGATCGAGATCGATTCTTGTTAGGATCTAAATATTAGAGCATCTGTAAGCAGGAGTTGAGATAAAGACACCCGACATACACCCATTGTGAGTTGGACATGTCTTTCAGGTTTAAGGTTTCCTATGATGGCGAACCTAACCCTACAAATACCCGACCCGCAAGATCTGAAATGATTATTGAAATTAGGATCTGATTATTGACTACCGGTAGTGGGCGAGAGGTTATGTGAATATGAAATGTAGATCTTGAAGTGCCAGATGGGTAGCGAAGTTATGCCATAATTTTTAACCTTGGAAAAATGAATTCATGATCTGACAAATCATGGGATATAAGTCCCCGTTGTATGGGACCATTGAGATGATGTAAAATATTGGTTTGAAAGGCATATGAGCTGGATCTACCCTAGGACTTCAAGAGCTGCGTGAAATATGTTTCGTATATCGAACTTGATGGAATATCTATCAAGTGAAAATCTAAATTCTTCTTAGTAAAGCTTAGATCGGCGAAAAGTTGCATTCATCAGAAACCCGTGAACATCATGGATAGAGAAAGTAAGTCAACAATTAGCCTGATCTTATTCCTGTAGTTATGTCCTCCTCAACTTCGTATTATAATGAATCACACTTGTGAGAAAAGACCGAATGTGGAGGAAATGCCCACATGGCTTTAACTCTATAAGAAGCGAGTAGTAAGGTAAGATGATCTTTGAGGACAAAGATCCTGTTTAGGGGTAAATGCTGTGACAATCCGTCAATTTATGGTTGATATTTTATTCTTGAATATTATTTAAAAACATTATTTTAATGTTACAATATGAACTCACATATTTTTGGGAAGAAATTTGGATTTACGTCTTGAAGTAGCATCGACTACGTCTAAACCGGAGGATTCAACGTTACGTGCTTACGTTTACATACACCGTTTTGGTGACAGTCCGACATTTCAGAAAATAAATTTATCCGTGAATATTATTTTGATATTTTAAATTTGTGTTGGTTCATAAACTCAAAAATTTACGAGAAGAGATTAGGACTTACGATTTTATTTTAACGTCCTTTACGACTAAACCGGAAACCTTAGGATTACGTATTTACGTTTTCAAACTCCGTTTTTGATGAAACAATTTTTATTGGATTCGTTTTATGACGTTGATTCATAATTTATAAAAACGTTTTTCGTAAAACGACCCGAGGGCACGCAAATCGAGGAAACTAGAATCGAGGAGTACCCGTAAATAAATGGGGATGAGACAAGTGGGACACTTGTCCCACCCCCAAAACCGGCCAAAACTAGCTACTTAACACCCATGAGGTGTCAAGTGTAGCTAACAAGCCTTACACTTGTAACAAAGCTTACAAGTTAAGCTTTTCACAACAACTCAAAACCATCTACTACAAACCACTACTCCCATTTCTAACATGCAAATCAAAGCACACTTCTCTCTCACCCTCCCAAAAATTCCGTCCCATATAGCCTTCAAAACATCCCATTAATGCAAATTTTAACCACAAACATATGTTATAATTAACATATGTTAATCTCCATTCAAAAAGATGAAGATTGGTGCAAGTTTTAACATCTAAGGAGGAGTTTATATGGAGTATTAGGGCTGATTTTCTACAAGGTATTCATGAAGCATGGTGGTCTTGAAGATGGTCTTGGTGCATCACAAGTTTCTCCATCAAAATCCATGTTTTGATCAACCTACATTATCATGGTGGTATAAAGATTGTCCTCCTCATCTTCTTGTTATTTTGATTATGTAAACATGTATTTTATTTCCTATTGTATATATATATGATGATTATATGATGATAAAAATGTTATGTAGGGATTTGGTGTTGATAAACATGATTAAAAAGGTGAAAAACTATAAAGAACAAGGCTAAAATCTTGCTTAAAAGTGATGGCTGTATAAAACAGTAAAGAAACAGGTCATGGACTGATAAAATGATGAAGTAGAATCTATTTACAGTAAGCTATATGTCTTGTACACATGTGAGAGTTGACCATGCAATGGAATCATTGTAATGAGTGAGATATGATCAAAACAAGTTTAAGGTACAAATCTGAGTTCACTGTTTTGGACGAATTTTAGAAAATACTTAGAGGATGATTCAACAGTAGCTATAGGAGAGTTAAATGTAGAAAATATCATGTATTTTATGTGATAAAAATTTGAGCTTCTATCTCCATATATAACTATAGATATGACAGTTTTGGTGAAAGTGAAGATAAAAATCAGATTTTGGAAATTAAAGAATAATACTATTATATAAGCACTCAAAAATTTAATAGTATAAAATATAAATTAAAACCCACTAACTTATATAATACATTTATATAAATATGTAAAAGGTTAAATAAGTGTATAAATTATAAAAATAGTAGTGGAATAATACTTATAAGTAATAAAAACTATAAACTTGATTTTTACGACTTTTTCGGCTATTACCGTAAAATTAACGTTTTTGCTAAATAAAACTTAGACGGTTGGACCCGTCTAATGTAAACTTTTATAAACTCATATACTGATATATAGACATGTATAACAATTAAAAACCGATAAAACCCGAACTATAGGACATACGGACGTTAACGGACTAAATTAACGTTATTGGACTAATAATACAACAAAAATGGACTAAAATACTTATGAACTTATTAATGGGATTAACCCATTTAGGCCCAACTTGTAAAGTATAGATACTGATAATATAAGTATAACATGGATTAAAACAAGTTAAAGAACTTATAATAAGTTTATTGGACTTAAAACACGTAAATGGGTAAAACTAGTAAGCTAGTATAAAAGTTATCGACATATAACACTAAAAATGAGTAAACAAGAATATGTAAACCCACTTCATCATCATATATATATAATCATCATATGTATACATAATTGTTAATTTTATAAAGTCATTGGACATGAGTCTAAGACCGAGTATTATTTGTCTAGGTTTCCGTGATTGAAGCACGTATCGTACGCCCGAATTGCCGATAACCCGCCTTCCCACATCAACGTGAGTTCATAGCCTCACACTCTTTTAAATGCTTTTATAAATGTTTTATAAACCCGCGAGGGAGATAACATGTTAGATTTTATAAAATAGGATACCATTTGTCCCGATTGTTTGTTTATTGATTTTGGACCCGAATGATTGAATGACCCGATTGTATGACCCGATAAATGATTAAAGGACCCGATAGATGAAATTATGTGACAATCCATCAATTTATGGTCAATATTTTATTCTCCAATATTATTTGAAAATATTATTTTAATGTTACAATATGAACTCACTTATTTTAGGGAAGAAATTTGGATTTACGTCTTGGAGTAGCATCGACTACGTCTAAACCGGAGGATTCAACGTTACGTGCTTACGTTTACATACACTGTCTTTGGTGGCAGTCCGACATTTCAGAAAATAAATTTGTCCGTGAATATTATTTTGGAGTTTTAAATTTGTGTTAGTTCATAAACTCACAAATTTACGAGAAGAGATTAGGACTTACGATTTTATTTTAACGTCCTTTACGACTAAACCGGAAACCTTAGGATTACGTATTTACGTTTTCGAACTCCGTTTTTGATGAAACAATTTTTATTGGATTCGTTTTGTGACGTCGATTCATAATTTATAAAAACGTTTTTCGTAAAACGACCCGAGGGCACGCAAATCGAGGAAACTAGAATCGAGGAGTACCCGTAAATAAATGGGATGAGACAAGTGGGACACTTGTCCCACCCCACTCAATATGGACGGCCAAACAAGGAGGTGGCAAACTTGGTTGCATTTAGCTTACACTTGTAAGCTAAGCTTACAAGTTAAGCTACACATTCCACTTACTTCACAAAACAAGCAAACCTCCAAACCACTCTTCATTTCCATACATGCAATACCACACACAAACTCTCTCTCTAGCTCCATTGATGCCGTCCCATTTTCTTAACAAAACACCCCTTTCATACAAATTTTTAACCACAAACATATGTTATAATTAACATATGTTAATCTCCATTCAAAAAGATGAAGATTGGTGCAACTTATAACATCCATAGAGGAGTTTTCATGGAGTAGGAGGGCTGATTTTCCACAAGGAGTTGATAAAGATTGGAGTTCTTGAAGATGGTGTTGGCTAAGCACAAGTTTCTCCATCAAAAACCATGCCAAACTCATAACCTACATCAAGTTGGTGGTATAAAGATTGTCCTCCTCAACTTCTTATTATTTTGATTATGTAAACTTGTATTTTATTTCCTATTGTATATATTTATGATGATTATATGATGATAAAAATGTTATGTGGGGATTTGTTGTTGATAATCATGGATAAAAAGGTGAAAAACTATAAGAAACAAGGTTAAAATCTTGATTAATTTACATGGTTGTATAAAACAGTAAGTAAACATGTTATGAACTGATAATATGATGAAGTAGAACCCATTTACAGTAAGCTATGGGTCTTGTACACATGTGAGAGTTGGCCATGCAATGGAATCAAAATAATGAGTGAGATATGATCAAAACAAGTTTAGGGTATAAATCTGAAGTTACTGTTTTGGACGATTTTTAGAAAATACTTAAAGGATGATTCAACAGTAGCTATAGAAGAGTTAAATGTAGCACATATCATGTAGTTTATGTGATAAAAATTTGAGCTTCTATCTCCATGTAGAACTCAAGATATGGCAGTTTTGGTGAAGATGAAGTTAAAAATCAGATTTTTGGAAATTAAAGAATAATACTATTATATAAGCACTCACATTTTAATATATAAAATGTAAAATAAAAACCCACTAACTTATAAAACTTATTTATATAAATATATATATAAAAGTTAATCAAATGGATGAATTATATAAATGATGGTGAAATAATGTTTATAAGTAATAAAAACTATAAACATGATTTTTACGACTTTTTTGGCTATTGCCGTAAAATTAACGTTTTTGTTAAATAAAACTTAGACGACCAAACCCGTCTAATGTAAAGTTTATAAAAGTCATATACTGATGTATAAGTAACTAATACAAGTAAAAACCGATAAAACCCTAACTATAAGAAATACGGACATTAACGGACTAAATTAACGTTATTGGACTAATAATACAACAAAAATGGACTAGAACACTTATAAACTTATTATTGGACTTAACCCATTTAGGCCCAACTTGGAAAGTATACATACTGATAATATAGGTACAAAATGGATTAAAATAAGTTAAATAACTTATAATAAGTTTATTGGGCTTAAGACACGTAAACGGGTAAAACTAGTAAACTAATATAAAAGTTATCGACATATGACACTAAAAAGAGTAAACGAGAATATGTAAACCCACTTGATCATCATATATATATAATCATCATATATATACATAATTGATATTTTTATAAAGTCATTGGACAAACGTCTAAGACCGATTATTATTTATATAGGTTTCCGTGATTGAAGCATGTACCGTACGTCCGAATTGCCGATAACCCGCCTTCCCATATCAACGTGAGTTCATAGCCTCGCACTCTTTTAAATGTTTTTATAAATGTTTTATAACCCGCGAGGGAGATAACATGTTAGTTTTTATAAAATAGGACACCATTTGTCCCGATTGTTTGTTTATTGATTTTGGACCCGAATGATTGAATGACCCGATTGTATGACCCGATAAATGATTAATGGACCCGATAGATGAAATTAAATGGATTATTAAAGTTAGGTTATGTCACTAAAAGTCCCATTAGCATGAATTGTGAACTACCGGGAGTTGGTAGACGCTTATGCATTTAATAGTACTATTTGGGGACGATCACCCCAGTTCGCGCCTTGACGGTTGATCCCCGTCGTGCCACATTGATTGGTAAGCGAATTAATGTATGAGAAGATTTCCAATAGCGTGACCTTTGTGAGGACACGCTACTTTAGATGGGCAAAATTGGTATCGGGTTAGCTACCCGTTGTTGGTTTAGTAAGGTAACAATGTCATGCGGCTTATAATAATCCGAATTAACGAAATACTAATAGACGCTCCGAATTACGATGTATTGCCTGACTAGCAATACAGGGTCATACTATTGATATTATGATTGTATTTTGGTTTTCATAACCATATTCATATAACGGTTTTTATTTGATTTTATACAACGTCATAAGACGTATTGTATGATGTTTTTACGACATTGGCTCGTATAATAATTTTTAAGGCACATGCCTATATTATGATTTTCGATAAGGATTTGTATAAAATGACTTTGGCTATTTTATGGCCTATTACAAAGATTTGTATAAAATGATTTTGGCTATTTTACGGCCTATTACAATGATTTGTATGAATTGGTTTTTGGTACTAATTTTATACCAAAGTTATATTGATGGAATTTACTAAACTCTATGAATTCACTCGGCGTTATCGCTGACCTTTTCTTTTAACATGTCTTATCTCAGGTACTTGAAGGTAATTCTCGGGAAGACGACAAGAATTCATGGCCCGCACTTAAACAATATTTTTCCATTCAAACACTTTGTAAAACTTTTGTATGCAATGTAATGACTTGGGACCGATGTAACTTTGTTGTTTATGAATGGAAATGATTTAATATTAAACGACGCGATTTTTATGCGTTGTCTATGATGTGAGTAATGTGCTATCCCGTAACACCAACGAGTCTTCCGCTGTATTGAGTTGTATAAATTTGGGGGTGTTTCAGTTTGGTACCAGAGCTCTCGTTATAGAGAACGAAAGATTTTTAAAACCAAGGTTTTGATTAAAACATTTCAAAATCTTTTAACTATAAACATTTTCTAAAAATGTCTAAAAATCTTTTGACTATAACGGTGCCGAAGAATTCCCGAGTTACCGACAAGGCCAAGACTGAGAAGTGTTATTTTAATATATATATAACTTGGATTATATATATATGATGTAATTTTATTACATGATTGTTTGATGATTATTTTGATTTTTATACGAGGTATTTATACGACGTAGATTGTCACAATGTACCCTAAATCCCCTAGTAAATTAATCTAAGCTATTCTCGTAGGAATTCTAGCTATCCTAGATCTGAACCAAGTTGTGGATATTTATGATCCCAACAAATGGTTGATATTCGTAGAAATGTAGATAGTAGTTGATTGCGATATTGAAAAAGAATTGGCGAGATTAAATCTGATATCGATGTCATGACGATCTTTCCTTATAGAGTGGAGTTTGACAAAACGCTATCACCTGGAAAGATGTCATCTGATTCGTTGTCATCCAATTCTTAAATTGAAATCGAAAGGGTGAATGTTGCACTTGAGGCTGCTATTGGAACCATTACCCAAAAGCCTCATGCCACTAATACCTTTCCGATAAGTCTAAGTTGAATGATCAAGTCATTTCATATTAATGACTCATTTGATAATTGTTGTTGTAAGAGCTAATAGGATTGGAAATTAAGTGTTGATTTATATTGAGATTGTATTGCCTTTACAAGGCCGAAGAATGAGATTGAAAGTATTGGAGATTGAGGTAGGATATCGAATTGAGTATAAAATTGGTTGAAACTTGAATAAATAAAAGTAAAACTTAACCTATATGGAATATGAGATTGTTAAGAGGAAGTCGTTAAGTTTTGTGAATGAATTATAAGGTTTTAATTGATTGTAGGTTTGTGTTAAGGGTTGTTCCTAGTCCATTGTCCACTGACGAGGATGCCCAGTGTCCAAGAAATAAATTGAAGAAATCTTCTTCTGAATTGAGACCGATGGATCTTCTAGGACATGTGGAACACCTAACGACTCTTGTAGATTAGTATTCATTGTGGTATATTTTAAAAATAATCCCTAACTTAACTGAGACATCAGTTGGTAGGATGAGTTCTGAGAATTGTATGACATAGTGACATGTAATGTGTTACGGTACAATTTTGACTTGTTTGTGATTAATGAAAAAGACTACCTTTGATTGCTAAATTCTACATGTATCGATGTTATCTATCTTTTATTACTTCATCCTAATGTTCGCATTTGTGATGCAACCATTGAGCAAGTACTCATCTCGATTTGAGTTACGTTGTGGATTATTCTTCCTGAGTGCCATCGAGATCATGAACCTCATGATTAATTGGCTAAGCTCATTTCCTATCATATCGTAGTTAATTCTTGGCGAACAAGCTTTCATCACTCTTTTGCAGATCACACCTTGTTTTTATAAAGTTGAAATGGTATCCTTTGAGAAAAATTGAATTTTCATCACTATAAGGATAATTCATAGTGAGATTTATAAGTGATTGTTATTTGAATGAAGTTGTTTATAAAACACTTTGGAAAACCTTATTGTTTTTTTATAACAAGGAAAATCTTTGTAAATTTATTCTTGATTCTTATCTAAGAGTTAAGCATGAAAATGTTTTTATTATAAACATGGTGATAAAATTTTGACGAACTGAGTATTGCATCGTTAATCTTGAAATTGTATATAGTTGCGCGCCTACATACAATTTGGAATGGACTATGCAAGACTGATTAGTAGTCACCATAAAACTAATGAATAAACACTACATTTTCTTTGAAGATTGTGAAAGATTAAATTTTATGAGATCTGCAAGAAGTGAAAAATAAGGACATAATGTTAGGGACACCTACATATGTGCCCGTAGCATCTATTCTTCTGAGTCGAATTTACTCATCTGTGGAAATTGTCTTATTTGACAATTGACAATCCTTTCTTGACCAATTCTCTTGTAGTAAGATTCTTAGGAAAAGTATCTGATTACCAAGTGTTGATACCCGACTGGATGTATCGACGTTCTTATCATTTCTTTTGATTTGATTTCATTTGAATGACCTGGGTAACGATCCGAGGAGCTTTCGAATGCGTACTCAAATTATGAAAACATGGGATAAATTCATATTCGTTAAATGTTTTCGTTTGTATCTGATTTGAAATTCTATCGCGTAGATTATGCGTTGACCTTACTCTTTTAATGGTAGTTGTGTCTCCATATATCCTTGAACTTGTGAAGGATTATGAGTTATTATTAATCTTTTGAAAAGTTCACATCTTATCGACAGCAATAAAACTGAAAAAGTTGATAATGCCAGTAGAATGGATTGATTGATTATGGCATGACGACATTGTCTTAATTGATGGGAACTCGAGTAGAATTCCCTAAATGATAAGATGATTGATTATCAAAAGTGATCTAAATAATTCTTGACGGATGCCCGTATCCTGCATTTAGACTTGAGATTATACCGTGAATGGTTGTGAACTAGTTATAGATATTGTAATCTAGAAGAAGCTAATATGTATTTATTAAAAGATGTTTATGTTATCTGAAACTTTAGGAGGTATTTGTTGATGAATTACCTAGACTTTCACCATTAAGGCAAGCTGAAATTGATATTGATTATATTTCCGGTGCTGCACTTGTGGCTTGTGCACTGTACGTCAGCACCATCTGAATTTAAGGAATTACCGTACAACTGAGAAAGTTGTCGGAGAAAGATTTTATTTATACCAAGCCTGTCATCCTGAAGAGATATGGTGTTATCTTTCCTTATATTAGATTACTGTGACTGAGTAAATTGACAATCGAAAACAATATCCATAACTCGAAATGGAAGATTTGTTCGATCATTTACAAGGTTTTTGATCCTCAGCATGGTTATCATCAACTTCGCATCTGCGAAAAAGATTATCTATTCCAATCACTACATCCGGTACTTGTAATGAACATTACGAGTTTCATGTTATGTCGTTTGGATTGACTAATACACATGTAGCATTCATAAATTTGGTGAATCACATGTGTAGGCTGTAATTTGATAAATTCATGCTCGTGATCATTAAGGACCATTTGTTTGTTTATAAGAATAAGAACGAGTTAATAATTATTTATAGATTGCCCTGAATTGGCCGAACAATGAAAAACTATACCTTGAATAATTGATATGTGATTTAAGACTTAATCCTTTATATTAATTGACCATGTGATTAATAGATAATGGAATATATTGACTCTTTAAAAAAAAATTAGAGCCCTTTTAAGACTTTGGATTTTACCAAAAAGAAATGGAAATATGTTTTGACAGATGTTTTTAACGAAGGATTTTAAGGGATTATTCCCTTATACACAAACCATTTAACTAAACTTCTGTTTAGGGGTAAATGTTTGTGTATACCTCCCGATAACCTAAAAGGGATTGAGGAAACCATTTGAACCATGATTTGAAATTTGAAACGATAATTTACGCTTTTCAAACTAAAGAAAATTTTGACCAAAGTATAAACAAAGATTTTTCAAACATTTACGAATCTTATTAATTATTTTTGATAAATCAACCAAAAATCTTGTTAATTAAATTCAAATTTATTTTTGAACATTTTATATAATTGGTCGAACTAAGAAATTTAAAACTTTTACGCTTCATAAAAATTAACTAATAATTATTTAATTAATTATGATAATTATCGACGCTTTAGACGACGGATTGAGTAAAACGGATAAAAATGATAGTTGAGACGAAACTAAAACATAGGAGATATGAAGAAAGAACTTTTGAATAAATACGGTTGTGACATTTATTTCTTGAGGAGAGTGAACGTAATTTCTGACGCATAATATAGAAAGAATATCTAAGTGAATTGTGAACATGATAATTATATCATCATGAGAAGTGAATATAGATACCGACGCATTATGTAGAAAAGATAAAGAACCAGTTAGGACATGTTCCTTAAAAATGAAGGTGCAAAATAAATTGCCAGACGATATAAAAATAAACAATGTTTGTAAAAAGGATAATATAAATAGTGAAGGGTTTCACGGCTAATGTGAACCATTAAAAATTGAGAAGCCAATAGCGTTAAATGTTTAAAGACCACATGTGATTGTCTAAATATAGAGATTGTGAGATATAGTATGTTGGAATTTGTAAGTATAAGTATTCCATTTATGTCGTTTTATGACTAAGAATATCTTTGTCTGAAGAGGTTGTACTAATGACAAATTATGAAGGCAGAGATAGCCTCATACATTAGTAAACGTCTAGCTATTGCAAGGGTCATCATCTGAATTTAATTCGATTTGGGTCATCGCCGACAGACTGACCAAATCTGCTAATATCATTCTCGTTAATGATAAATGCAAAAGAGTTATGTAAACATAGTGTGCCTGTATCGAACATCTTTATCAAGATCCTCGCTTCGCATCGAATTTCTAGAGATTTGCTCAGAAATCATTGAGAACGAACCTTGATGAGAGTACTATATACCACCCCAAATCGAAGGGACGAGGTAAAGTAACGATACAAGGTAATATAAGTGCTATTTTATGTTTGAATGATTGACCTTTGGTAATAGACCGTATAATCGTTTTCCTTCGGAGAGATTACCATTGATAATCATCGTATTAGGACTGAGATCGAATCTTATTAGGATCTAAATCTTAGAGCATCTATAAGCAAGAGTTGAGATGAATACACCCGACATACACCCATTGTGAGTTGGACATGTCTTTTAGGTTTAAGGTTTCCTATGATGGCGAACCTAACCTTGCAAAATACCCGACCCGCGAGATCTGAAATGATTGTTGAAATTAGGATTTGATTATTAACTACCGATAGTGGGCAGGAGGTTATGTGAATATAAAATATAGATCTTGAAGTGCCAAATGGGTAGCGAAGTTATGCCACAATTTTTAACCTTGGAAAAATGAATTCATGATCTGACAAATCATGGGATATAAGTCCCCGTTGTATGGGACCATTGAGATGGTATAAAAGATTGGTTTGAAAGGCATATAAGATGGATCTACCCTAGGACTTCAAAGACTGCGTCAATTATGTTTCGTAAATCGAACTTGATGGAATATCTATCAAGTGAAAATCTGATTGTTCTTAGTAAAGCTTAGATCGGCAAAAAGTTGCATTCATCAGAAACCCGTGAACATCATGGATAGAGAAAGTAAGTCAACATTTAGCCTGATCTTATTCCCGTAGTTATGTTTGATGAAACTCGCGTATTGTAACGAATTGCACTTGTGAGAAAAGACCGAATGTGGAGGAAATACCCACATGGCTTTAACTCTATAAGAAGCGAGTAGTAAGGTAAGATGATCTTTGAGGACAAAGATCCTGTTTAGGGGTAAATGCTGTGACAATCCGTCAATTTATGGTCAATATTTTATTCTCCAATATTATTTGAAAATATTATTTTAATGTTACAATATGAACTCACTTATTTTAGGGAAGAAATTTGGATTTACGTCTTGGAGTAGCATCGACTACGTCTAAACCGGAGGATTCAACGTTACGTGCTTACGTTTACATACACTATCTTTGGTGGCAGTCCGACATTTCAGAAAATAAATTTGTCCGTGAATATTATTTTGGAGTTTTAAATTTTTGTTAGTTCATAAACTCACAAATTTACGAGAAGAGATTAGGACTTACGATTTTATTTTAACGTCCTTTACGACTAAACCGGAAACCTTAGGATTACGTATTTACGTTTTCGAACTCCGTTTTTGATGAAACAATTTTTATTGGATTCGTTTTGTGACGTCGATTCATAATTTATAAAAACGTTTTTCGTAAAACGACCCGAGGGCACGCAAATCGAGGAAACTAGAATCGAGGAGTACCCGTAAATAAATGGGATGAGACAAGTGGGAAACTTGTCCCACCCCACTCAATATGGACGGACAAACAAGGAGGTGGCAAACTTGGTTCCATTTAGCTTACACTTGTAAGCTAAGCTTACAAGTTAAGCTACACATTCCACTTACTTCACAAAACAAGCAAACCTCCAAACCACTCTTCATTTCCATACATGCAATACCACACACAAACTCTCTCTCTAGCTCCATTGATGCCGTCCCATTTTCTTAACAAAACACCCCTTTCATACAAATTTTCAACCACAAACATATGTTATAATTAACATATGTTAATCTCCATTCAAAAAGATGAAGATTGGTGCAACTTATAACATCCATGGAGGAGTTTTCATGGAGTAGGAGGGCTGATTTTCCACAAGGAGTTGATAAAGATTGGAGTTCTTGAAGATGGTGTTGGCTAAGCACAAGTTTCTCCATCAAAAACCATGCCAAACTCATAACCTACATCAAGTTGGTGGTATAAAGATTGTCCTCCTCAACTTCTTATTATTTTGATTATGTAAACTTGTATTTTATTTCCTATTGTATATATTTATGATGATTATATGATGATAAAAATGTTATGTGGGGATTTGTTGTTGATAATCATGGATAAAAAGGTGAAAAACTATAAGAAACAAGGTTAAAATCTTGATTAATTTACATGGCTGTATAAAACAGTAAGTAAACATGTTATGAACTGATAATATGATGAAGTAGAACCCATTTACAGTAAGCTATGGGTCTTGTACACATGTGAGAGTTGGCCATGCAATGGAATCAAAATAATGAGTGAGATATGATCAAAACAAGTTTAGGGTATAAATCTGAAGTTACTGTTTTGGACGATTTTTAGAAAATACTTAAATGATGATTCAACAGTAGCTATAGAAGAGTTAAATGTAGCACATATCATGTAGTTTATGTGATAAAAATTTGAGCTTCTATCTCCATGTAGAACTCAAGATATGGCATTTTTGGTGAAGATGAAGTTAAAAATCCGATTTTTGGAAATTAAAGAATAATACTATTATATAAGCACTCACATTTTAATATATAAAATGTAAAATAAAAACCCACTAACTTATAAAACTTATTTATATAAATATATATATAAAAGTTAATCAAATGGATGAATTATATAAATTATGGTGAAATAATGTTTATAAGTAATAAAAACTATAAACATGATTTTTACGACTTTTTCGGCTATTGCCGTAAAATTAACGTTTTTGTTAAATAAAACTTAGACGACCAAACCCGTCTAATGTAATGTTTATAAAAGTCATATACTGATGTATAAGTAACTAATACAAGTAAAAACCGATAAAACCCGAACTATAAGAAATACGGACATTAACGGACTAAATTAACGTTATTGGACTAATAATACAACAAAAATGGACTAGAACACTTATAAACTTATTATTGGACTTAACCCATTTAGGCTCAACTTGGAAAGTATACATACTGATAATATAGGTACAAAATGGATTAAAATAAGTTAAATAACTTATAATAAGCTTATTGGGCTTAAGACACGTAAACGGGTAAAACTAGTAAACTAATATAAAAGTTATCGACATATGACACTAAAAGGAGTAAACGAGAATATGTAAACCCACTTGATCATCATATATATATAATCATCATATATATACATAATTGATATTTTTATAAAGTCATTGGACAAACGTCTATGACCGATTATTATTTATATAGGTTTCCGTGATTGAAGCATGTACCGTACGTCCGAATTGCCGATAACCCGCCTTCCCATATCAACGTGAGTTCATAGCCTCGCACTCTTTTAAATGTTTTTATAAATGTTTTATAACCCGCGAGGGAGATAACATGTTAGTTTTTATAAAATAGGACACCATTTGTCCCGATTGTTTGTTTATTGATTTTGGACCCGAATGATTGAATGACCCGATTGTATGACCCGATAAATGATTAATGGGCCCGATAGATGAAATTAAATGGATTATTAAAGTTAGGTTATGTCACTAAAAGTCCCATTAGCATGAATTGTGAACTACCGGGAGTTGGTAGACGCTTATGCATTTAATAGTACTATTTGGGGACGATCACCCCAGTTCGCGCCTTGACGGTTGATCCCCGTCGTGCCACATTGATTGGTAAGCGAATTAATGTATGAGAAGATTTCCAATAGCATGACCTTTGTGACGACACGCTACTTTAGATGGGCAAAATTGGTATCGGGTTAGCTACCCGTTGTTGGTTTAGTAAGGTAACAATGTCATGCGGCTTATAATAATCCGAATTAACGAAATACTAATAGACGCTCCGAATTACGATGTATTGCCTGACTAGCAATACAGGGTCATACTATTGATATTATGATTGTATTTTGGTTTTCATAACCATATTCATTATTTGATTTTATACAACGTCATAAGACGTATTGTATGATGTTTTTACGACATTGGCTCGTATAATAATTTTTAAGGCACATGCCTATATTATGATTTTCGATAAGGATTTGTATAAAATGACTTTGGCTATTTTATGGCCTATTACAAAGATTTGTATAAAATGATTTTGGCTATTTTACGGCCTATTACAATGATTTGTATGAATTGGTTTTTGGTACTAATTTTATACCAAAGTTATATTGATGGAATTTACTAAACTCTATGAATTCACTCGGCGTTATTGCTGACCTTTTCTTTTAACATGTCTTATCTCAGGTACTTGAAGGTAATTCTCGGGAAGACGACAAGAATTCATGGCCCGCACTTAAACAATATTTTTCCATTCAAACACTTTGTAAAACTTTTGTATGCAATGTAATGACTTGGGACCGATGTAACTTTGTTGTTTATGAATGGAAATGATTTAATATTAAACGACGCGATTTTTATGCGTTGTCTATGATGTGAGTAATGTGTTATCCCGTAACACCAACGCGTCTTCCGCTGTATTGAGTTATATAAATTTGGGGGTGTTACAAATTAAATGGATTATTAAAGTTAGGTTATGTCACTAAAAGTCCCATTAGCATGAATTGTGAACTACCGGGATTTGGTAGACGCTTATGCATTTAATAGTACTATTTGTGGACGATCACCCCAGTTCGCGCCTTGACGGTTGATCCCCGTCTTGCCACATTGTTTGGTAAGCGAATTTATGTATGAGAAGATTTCCATAGCGTGACCTTTGTGACGACACGCTACTTTAGATGGGCAAAATTGGTATCGGGTTAGCTACCCGTTGTTGGTTTAGTAAGGTAACAATGTCATGCGGCTTATAATAATCCGACTAACGAAATACTACTAGACGCTCAGAATTACGACGTATTGCCTGACTAGCAATACAGGGTCATACTATTGATATTATGTTGGTGTTTTGGTTTTCATAACCATATTCATATAACGGTTTTTATTTTCATACAACGTTATAAGACGTATTGTATGATGTTTTTGCGACATTGGCTCGTATAATGATTTTTAAGGCAAATGCCTATATTATGATTTTCGATAAGGATTTGTATAAAACGACTTTGGCTATTTTATTGCCTATTAAAATGATTTGTACGAAATGATTTTCAGTAATAATTTTATACTGATATTATATTGATGGATTTTATTAAACTCTATGAATTCACTCGGTGTTATCGCTAACCTTTTCTTTTAACATGTTTTGTCTCAGGTACTTGAAGGTAATTCTCGGGAAGACGACAAGAATTCATGGCCCGCACCTAAACTATATTTTCCATTCAAATAATTTGTAAAACTTTGTATGAAATATAATGACTTGGGACCGATGTAACTTTGATATTTATGAATGGAAATGATTTATTATTAAACGACGCGATTTTTATGCGTTGTCTATGATGTGAGTAATGTGCTATCCCGTAACACCAACTAGTCTTCCGCTGTATTGTGTTGTATAAATTTGGGGGTGTTACAGTTAAAGGAAACACTTCGTACTCTAAAAGGTAAGAATGTTGTGGATAACGCAGCCACTGTCTCAGCATCGTCCTCTAGTGCAATCAAAAGGAACCTTATAGCCGTCACACCATTTAATAAGGGCCCTAAGACTAAATCATCTCAAAATTTGGTCACTAAAGATAAGGCGGAATCAAAACCAGGTTCTAATATTCCCGTGTTGCCTTCTACAGGAGTAAGCACCACTACTAAGGCTCAAAGATCTAAGCTTAAAAGAAACAAGAAGAATGATAGGATCTTGCACCCATCTAGTAGTCAAGTGAAGAAGAAAGTAGAAGCCCAACCTAGGAATGTTATTTCTGTTTTGAATAAAAAGAATCATGTAGCTAAACCTAAAGGCTCTACGGTTGTGTAGCGTTCTAAGCCTAGTGTGAATTCTAATTTGAAATGTTGGAATTGAAATGAATGTATGTTTTCTAGTCGTCGTGATTCTTGCCTTATTGACCATGTGAATGAGATGTATGCTCGGAAAAATGGATTAGAATGGAAACCGACTGGGAAAGTGTTAACCCAAGTTCGTTGGTTGTGGCGCCCCACTGATAGAACTTTCACTATAGTAGGAAACGCGTGCCCTTTAACTAGGATCGCTCCCACTACAGCGAAGAAAGCTTTCCCTTTAACTAGGAGTACCAAGGCTACCAAAACACAAACGTGTCCTTTAACTAGGAACACCAACACTACCGTAGGAACTAAGTACCCTTTAAATAGGTCCAATCCCACTGTAGTGCCCGCGAATAATCCAAAACCTAAGAAAGTTGGAACAGTAAAACCTGTTAGTGCTAAAACTCACATTAGAAAACGCAGGAAATCTAAGGGTCACAAACATGTTAGCAATTCTGATAATATTTTAACTGTATCTTCTAACACTCCGGAACCAAAAGTTTCCAATGCATTGTCTACTGTTGTTGTTGAAAACAGGTGGTCCAAATTGTTCTCTGGTATTTGGACTCTGGTTGCTCCAAGCATATGACCGGACATCGCTCTCAGCTCAGAAATTTCTTCAGCAAGTTTCTTGGTACGGTTCGATTTGGAAATGATCATATTGCAAAGATAATGGGTTATGGTGAATATCATATTGGGAATGTTATAATTTAAAGAGTGTATTATGTGGAAGGTCTCGGTCACAACTTATTTTCTGTGGGACAATTTTGTGATGCAAACCTAGAAGTTGCTTTTCGTGAGCATACCTGCTTCATTCGCAATTTGGAAGGGGTTGATTTATTGAAAGGTACTCGAGGGAATAATTTGTATACTTTGTCTCTACAAGACATGATGGCCGCTTATCCCCTATGTCTTCTCTCCAAAGCATCAAAGACTAAGTCATGGTTATGGCATCGACGGTTATCTCATCTTAACTTTGACGCTATTAATCATTTGGCAAAAAACGAACTTGTTCGTGGTCTTCTTAAACTTTCATTTCACAAGGATCATTTGTGTTCCGCGTGTACAATGAGGAAAAGCACTAAGAAATCATACAAACCCAAGACTGAAGACACCAACCAAGAGAAAATTTATCTGTTGCATATGGATCTTCGTGGGCCAATGTGTGTTGAATGTCTTAGTGGTAAAAAGTACATCCTCGTCATTGTCGATGATTACTCTCGGTTTACATGGGTGAAATTTCTTACAACAAAAAATGAGGCACCTAAATTCATCATCGGATTTCTCAAGATGATTCAAGTGCGTCTCAACACTACTATCTGACGCATTCGTACAAATAATAGAACCGAATTTGTGAATCAAATCTTGCGTGATTATTATGAAGAAGTTGGCATATCTCATGAAACATTCGTTGCACGCACTCCACAACAAATAGGTGTCGTTGAAAGGCGAAATCACACACTTATGGAAGCTGCTCGAACGATGTTAATTTACGCAAAGGCTCCATTGTTTTTATGGGCAGAAGCAGTATCTACAGTAGTGTACAACCAAAACCGGTCACTAATTCATAAACGCCATGGTAAAACACCTTATGAGCTTCTCCATGGAAAAGTACCAGATTTATCATATCTTCATGTATTTGGTTCTCTCTGCTATCCAAATAATGATGGTGACAATTTGGGAAAACTTCAACCAAAGGCTGATATTGGTATTTTCATTGGTTACGCACCCGCAAAGAAGGCATACCGAATCTACAATCGTAAGTCTCGCAAGATCCTCGAAACTATGAATGTTGATTTTGATGAGCTGACAGCAATGGCTTCTAAGCAAAGCAGCTCTGAACCCGCACTTCATGAAATGGGACCCAGTAACATTAGTTCTGGTCTTGTCGCAAATAATCCTACTTCATCATCATTTACGCCACCTTCTAGGACTGAATGGGATACGTTGTTTCAACCGTTTTTTGATGAATTCTTTACTCCTCCAAGTATTGTTGCTCCAGAACCTGAGGTAATAGATCCGGTAACCGAAGTTATCACTCCAGCAAGCGTTGCACAATCAGATATGTCTGCACCTACAATTGGTCTAGATATACCATCAACAAGTAATTCTCAACCAACACCTGTTTCAACTACCCATGTCATGCCTATTGATGATGAAGAGGATGATGATTATCACGATTTGGAATTTGCTCAAATGCGTGAACTTCCATTATTTGGTGTACCAATTCCTGACCCTAATCAAGCCGGGTCGTCCACCTTAGAGGAAGCTCCTTCTACGGTCTACTCCAATCCACGGATTCGTGAACATGACAGGAAGCGGACAAAGGATCATCCTATAGATTCTATTATTGGTGCCCTAATCGTCCGGTATCCACACGAAGTCAGTTACAAGAAAATGCAATGTTTTGTCATTTTGATGCTTTTCTCACTGAAGTTGAACCCAAGACATGGCAAGTAGCTTTTACTCAATCCTGTTGGATAGAAGCTATGCAAGAAGAACTTAATGAATTTATACGTCTTGAAGTATGGGAACTAGTCCCATGCCCAGATCAAGTGCAATTACTCACTTTGAAATCGGTTTACAAGGTGAAACTCGATGAGTTAGGCGGAATATTGAAGAACAAAGCTCGACTAGTAGCTCGTGGATACAAGCAATTATTGGGCATCGACTTTATGGAATCCATTGCACCTATTGCCCATTTGGAAGCTATTAGACTATTCCTCGCTTATGCAGCCCACATGAATATGATCGTCTATCAGATGGATGTGAAGACGGCATTTCTAAATGGTGAAATCAAGTAAGAGGTCTATGTTCAATAGCCGGATGGTTTTGCGAATCCTAAATATCCTAATCATGTGTACAAGCTTAAGAAGGCTCTCTATGGGTTGAAACAAGCTCCACGCGCATGGTATGATCTACTGTCACAATTCCTCATTACGCAAGGCTTCGCTAAAGGCAAGGTGGATCCCACGCTGTTCATTCAAAAACGAGGTAAAGATATGATTATGGTACAAATATATGTTGATGATATTATATTTGTAGCCTCGACCCAAACATTATCCGACTAATTTGGGACACTCATGTCTTCTAAGTTTAAGATGTCAATGATGGGAAAGGTATCATTCTTCTTAGATCTTCAAATATCTCAGAGTCCCAGAGGCATCTTTATCAATCAATCCAAGTATGCCCTTGAATCGCTTAAGAAATATAAGATGGAATCTTGTGATCCCGTGGATACTCCAAGGGTGGAACGAACAAAGATTGATGCAGATCCACATGGAGTTGCCGTTGATCTGACACTTTATCGTGGAATGATCGGTACTCTTCTGTATATCACAGCTAGTCGACCTGATCTTCAGTTTGCTATATGTATGTGTGCTCGTTATCAAACTCAACCTACTGAGTTGCACTTGGCCACTGTGAAACGGATCTTTCGATATCTTAAAGGAACCATTAATCGGGGACTTTGGTATTCGAAGGACACTTCGATTGCACTTATGGCATATGCAGATTCGGATCACGCGGGTTGTCAAGATACAAGGCATAGCACGAGTGGAACTTTGCAACTACTAGGAGATCGACTAATCAGTTGGGCATCGAAAAGGCAGAAAAGCGCTGCAATTTCAAGTACAGAAGCAGAATACATAGCTATGTCTTGTTGCTGTGCTCAAATTCTTTGGATGAGATCGCAATTAACCGACTATGGTCTAGGTTTCAACAAAATTCCGATGTACTGCGACAACAAGAGTGCAATTGCCTTATGCTGCAACAATGTTCAATTCTCCCGGTCGAATCATATTGACATTCGCTACCATTTCATCAAGGAGCAAGTGGAAAATGGAGTGATCGAGCTTTACTTTGTCCGATCTGAGTATCAATTGGCGGATATTTTCACAAAGGCTTTAGATCGCGCTCGAATGGAATTTTTAGCCGACAAGCTAGGCATGAAAACTTTCTCGCTTGAGACTCTTAAGGAACTGGCAGATGAAGCGAAAGAATAGTGGTGGTAAACTATTCTCCGTATCCTTGGTGATCGTTTGTATATATTGTTTATATTTTTATCCACAAAAGCAAAATACAAAAATATAAAACCATATAAAAACCATAGAAATTGAAAAATCTAGAAAAATCCAAAAATATTTTTACTTTATTTTTCAAAGGCATGTCTTTTGGTACGATAATATTTACGGCCTTAGAAATGTTGATTAATATTGACACGGCGCCATACATAGAGTTCGTACAAAAGTTGTAAATATTTCATAAAACATGCCTATATGGCTTGTAGTTATTTCAGACTGCAACCCGGTTTTCACATTAAAGTCAAGTATTTCTTATGAAAGATTTGGCTCAAAACGGGAATTAATTTTCTCGGGCAAGGTTTACTTTAAAACCTTGTAAGGGATCAAGTTTACTGTATAACTTGGTCTAACACAAATCTATGTACGTTTCAGTGCATTTATTTGTTAAAACAAGAGAAGTCTTGTTTTTATGAAGCTATCATCTCTACAACCATAGCAATCTACAATTGGTATCTACATACTCGATGACGCGACTACTCAACCGACGACTACAACTCTTTCAATAGAACACGGGTCAACAATTGAGGGGGAGCAATTGCAAGCATTCAAAATCATCGATGCCGAACGTGCCAAGTTCACAAATTGGTGTCAAGACAACCATACTAATCGTATACGTGGTGTCAAGAGATGACTTCAGACGTGACGAGGCGACCAACATATGCTGACAGGAACCATTTGATCTTATCATCTGATGTTCTCAACTATCAGGTCCAACCTTGTCAATTCTTTTCTAATATGGTTAATATGTGATCATGTTACAAATCGGTATCATATCTCATACATTTGATATCATGAAGATAAAACGGACTTGCATTTTTCTTCCCAAAATCTTTGTTAAAACTTCATTAAATCAATTGATATTAAAAACATCGATTGGGTTAATATTTTTAATATGGGGGAGAAAATGTGATATAATATGGGAAATGATCAAAAATGGTTTGACTTAATGTGCTGGCTCATCCCGATATGTGCGAAATGTTTTTGAATATCGTGGCATATGCTAAGGGGGAGCAAAACGGATTTGCATATCAAAATGGATTTTCATGGTGACATATACTTACCCAAACCCCATTTAGTTCACGACGATGAAGATTGTGGTGACATAAGGAAGGTAGGATAGGTTAAGTCCTATGATTCTTCCAGAAATCATCCCAAGGACATTCCATAGCTAGAAATAGTAGTCCTTAGGAAAGTTGGAGAAAAGATTGTGAACGTAGCTGAATTCCAACCAAGTACTTAAGTTAGCACTGGAACAATCACAACAAGGTGCTAGTTATGACGTATTGATAAGCATTGAAGGGGTTGAAGAATGAAAAAGAATTGTAAAGATAAAGGTTGTAAAGAAAGAAGCCCTCCTGACAACTTTAGGCAGAAACCAGGTCAACTCATGGACCCAGTGATGCAATGCACAACCCATCCCAGCTAACTTAGATATCTCTCAAAAGGTATTTGTTTTATTCACACGGAGACAACGCATTATCTATTGATTTATTCACTCCGAATAAATTGGTATTGAAAAGGTGGCACTCCTCTCCAGCCTCCGATCACTAAAATCCAAAATGCACGATCGAGTCTAGAGCCATTTGAGATCGTCAAATATCTCATTAGGACACACTTCCATAATTCCTTGCTTCTTCACACACTATGAAAAGTAAGAAAGATTTTAAGAGTCCTACGCAAAATCTTCATGATCTTGCCTGAACATCCGAGTAATACGAAAGTATTTACAATGAAGATGGAAATCCTTCTTGAGCGAATATCAAAAAGCTCATGGTAGGTGACTTGTGAGATTCTTTATGAATCAAACTTATGATAACTGGAAAGCAACAGTGGTTTAATTCTTAACTGAATTTAAACACGTTCCAGGCCTCTACGCAATATCTTAGTGATCTTGCCAGAACACTCAGAGTGATACCTTAGTATTCACAGTGATGAGTGGAAATCCTTCTAGTGTTAACCTCAAAAAGCACTTGGTAGGTAACTTTCAAGATTCAATATGAATCAAGCTCGTGACAATTGGAAAGCAACGATGATGCGATTCTTAAATGAATCAAACTTGTTCCAGGAATCAGAATTGACGGCTTCAATCATGAGGATAATTTTATCCAAATGATTCACTCTTTACGTTCGTAGTCAGCTTTGGACGGTCGAGTAAAGAGAACGGTTTTACCCACGAAATCTTGTCAAGGAGATTTTTAATTAAATCTACCTGCCACAAGTACGATATTTTATATCATCCAACGGTCTTCACCGACCGGAGGTAAAATGCTACCGAATTAGAATGAAATGTTCAAAGCCATTTCATTTGTGTTTGCTTATGTTGCGGCATTTGAAGACGGTGGCGTTGCGGAATCCGAGAAGAAGTCGTCCCTGCATGCTTATACTTTATGTACTTAATACCTCATCTAATTCAAGAAAGCCTAAAAGTCAAGTCTTCCGCTGTATCGAACTCTAAAGCTTTCAAGAATTACGAAGGTATAAGTATGTGGGACATGGTGTCACGAAGAGGCGAAGATCACAAGTGATAGATGCACGAGATCAAGGCAAGAGATTAATTCTCAAGATTGATATCAAAGATCACATCAGCATGTTCACCAGAAAAGAAAAAGAAAAAGAAAGACAAAGAGTACGAGCTTAAGACAAGCATAGTATGTTAGGTTTATCTCATTATTGTAACTTGGGTAATGCCCTTGTTTGGAGTGACCTCCCTTAGGGGGAGATTGTTGGAAATACGTTTTACGTATTAAGAAGGATCGGTCACTCCAACAATAGTCCATGTAATAGCTCGTAGTTTAGTTATTTATCTTTATTTAACAAACAAATCCAAGCCTAGCCTACAACATGTGTAGGACGGCCCAAATGTAAGACCAAGCCCATGACAAGGGCTTGGGTATATAAACCCTCTCCTTTGATGGAGAGAGTAGTGGTTTTTAATAATTTACACATAGTTCTCATTAGTTTCTCTCTCTAGAATTGTGTGAAATCTACCATCTTTCTATCTCTTTCTCTCTCTAAAACATAAGCAAGATTTACATATCCTACAATGAGGATCACGCTCGATCTCGAAATCGATAACATCATCACTTCCCCGTGGAAGTGGATCAATGATAGCAAAAAGTTCATCGGCGAGCTTATCGAATGAATAATCACTAACCTCACTCGGTGTGAAGTTAGGAATCAAAGGCTCTTCAAATGAAGATTGTGCCTTAGGTACATCAATTTGGTCCTTCGGAGAGAGTGAAAATGAGTCCATATTCAATGATTTTTCAATTAAAGCAATATCACTCTCGGGATCAAAATTCTCACTATTAAACTCACTAGCATCAAATGGTGCACTAAGGTATTCATCAATTTCTTTTTCAATCTTAGAACTAACATCCTCGTGTGGAGTGAGTGGAGATGAGGTAAGATTACAACATGATTCAACAAAACAAGCATCTTCCTTTAACTTTTCTTCATTACAAAATGAGGTTTCCAAAATTGGAAAAACACCTTTAGAAAAAAGAGCTTTCTTATTCCTTTCAATAGTCTCAAAAAGTTTCACACTTTCAACTTTCTTAGAAACAAATCTTGGAATCTTTTCCGGTTTGAAAACAATACTTTTATCCCCATAAAACAATTTAATCTCTTCTTTCCTCATATCAACTTGAACATGAGTCGTGCACAAAAATGGTCGTCCTAAAATGATAGGCACACGAGGATTGGTCTCATAATCAACTATAGCAAAATAGGCTAAGTACAAAAACATTCCCACTTTAACAATGACATTTTCCGCTATACCAACCGGACGGGAGGTGGTACCATTAGCAAGCTCAATGATCATTCGAGTGGTACTAAGTGGTGCATAGTCAAATGTTTTCCAAATGGCTAGGGGCATTAAGTTAATGCTAGCTCCTAGATCGGCTAGGGCTTTGCATACCCCAAGCTCATTGAAAACACAAGGTATCAAGAATTGACCCGGATCTTTTTATTTCTCGGGAAAGAAATCAAAGAAAACCGAGGTACTAATCACATTTAAAGTAGCCTTGGTGACATCAAGAAAGGTTTCCTTAGGTGGAGGATTAAACTCAATCACTTCAACTTCTTCTAAATTATCACAATCATCATAAACGGTTATGGCCTTAAGCTCTCCCTTCGGGTTTGGTATGGTATTACTAGGTAAGCAACCCGAAGAAGATGATGGTTTAGACATAAATCCCTCAAACATCGAAAGCAATTTATTTGACTTTGTTGCATACGATTTTGACTTTGCTCTAGCCTTTGTTGATTAAGCTCAATCTTATTGTTTTGCCCTTTAATCGTATAAAACCCGCATGCTTTTACCATGAATAGTACCCTTAAGATCGTACGTACTAGATTAAAACTTTCCTATTATAGTATGATTACGTTCACGTGTCAGAATTTTACGTATTACGTACGTGTTAGAACACGATAAATATTTATTACGTACGAACGCACAATAATTATTTAAACAATAGTTAATCACGAGCATGTGATCATGAAATCATGAACGTAATTAAATCACGAACTAATATTAATTACGTATATATATTTATTACGAGCACGAATAAATATATTAAGTCACGGTTAATATTTAACGAGAACACATAAAACACGAACACAAATAAACACGAACGAACATTTAAATAACGAGACACGGAAAACGGTACGGGTACCCCATATGGGGCCCCCTACCCGCGGCTACACCAACACCATGGGCCAAGCCCATCATGATTTTGCAATGAAAGGGGGGTTAAGGTAAAACTTGTTTTCATTTTTCACTTTACAGTAAAAACATTAAAAACATAAAAAGCTTTCATCCTTCTCCTTCTTGCTCTCTTTGGCCACCGCACCTAAGCACAAGAAAGGGGGTGTTCGTTTGATTTTGATCTTGAATCTTGTACGTGTGTTCGTGTGTGTTCATCCTCGTTAGATCCACGCATTCGGTATATCTTTTTAATCCTCTTTCTTTTGTTTTGATTTGATAAATTAAATAAGAACATGATGTTTTTAAAAACATAATTAAAAACATAAATCAAACATGTAATTGGTTATGGGGTAAATCAAAACGGAGGTTTTTAGGGGTGTTTGTTTGGCCGACGCCTAAACCGAACCCCAAGGGGGTCTCGGTTTGGGTTATAGACCACCACCGAGACCATATGGTCCCGGTTTGGTGGTGTGGGTCCCATGGCAGCAGCAAACGAAAGGGAACCCCGAAGTCGTTCGGGGTATGGTGTCGATTTCAGGTCCGGTTCATGGTTTCTAGTCACGATCCGGTTCATGGTTTATGTTAATTTAATGTTTTTAATAATCATAGGTTAAAATTAAATTAATAAATATGACATGATTAATTTAATAAAACATGACTTAGGTTATAATTTAGATATTAGATCATGGAATTATTAACCTAAGTATTTATATTTTCTAGACTTTATAATTAATTAATTATTAAAAACCATAGTTATAATTAATTAATTAACATGACTTAGGTTATAATATTAATAATTAATAATACATGTTTTAGCCTAAGTATTTAATTAAAAGCATGATATATTTAATTAAATACTTTTAACCTATAGTTTATTTAAATTACATGTAATAATTAATAAACTATACATTATATAATTATGACTTAGAAAATAACCAGAAAAACACTTAAGGTTATATACTTAGCTTATTTAACCAACTTATATCTAATTATGGAAACTTTCTATTTTTTAGAAACTTATTTAATTCAGGCAGCTAATCTATTTATGGAAACTTTCTATTTTTAGAAACTTATTTAATTAAGGCAGCTGATCTATTTATGGAAACTTTCTATTTTTAGAAACTTATCTATTTTAAGCAGTAATTCTATTTTTGGAATATTTCTATATTTGGAAACTTTCTATTTTTTGAAACTTTCTATTTTTGGAAACTTCTATTTTTGGTAACATTCTATTTTAGGAAACCTGCTATTTTTAGAAAGTTACTTATTATTACACAGTAAGTATAATAATACATAAAATACAAGTAATACTTAATCAGAATAGACAGAATATATGATAAACACAATTTAAAGCTTAGAACAGTAAAACATGACATGAACATATAAAATAAGCTAAGACATGACATAAACCAGTTACGTATTTAGTAATCAGATACTTATACACGTATGTATTTATGTAGCATTAGTGATACCGAAGTAGGATTCTCCTCAGTTCGTCCTCTTCGTTCACTGGACATAAGGTACGGATTCCCGTCCTTTCAGTATGGACATTCTTTCCTTATTAGGATTCCCCGTATGCAGCCAAATGTTTTCCTGTAGTATAAGTTTATATGTTTGATTTGCTTATGTTTAATTTATAATACCTATAGCCATATACATGCATGACCAGTTCCACCTAGTTATGGAGGTACCATAACCATAACATTAGAGGCACTGATGTTATGACTTCACCATGGCGGAGTGATTGCTCGTGGCGTCCCTTTAGCTTTTGGCCATATTATTATATTTATAATGTGGGGCGTATGGTTGCATCCTAGTTACATGTTTTTCAGCAGATTACTCAGTGTGAATGTGGTGTGTGCCTTGCATCCTTCACAAGGAGCTGATCCCTCCTACCCAAACCAGTATATTAAATTAGAGGCAGCCCCTCTAATTTGCATGATGAGGTCACCCCTCCAAGTATTCATGCACGATGGATTTTCATGTCCTATATTGGCTAATGGTAGAATATGTTAAACAGTTTTTATAAGATAAACATAAGGCTTTTCAAACTATAAAACCAGTTTTACCAAGACTTAACCAGGTTATTAGGGACTTAGTTTCTTCCGCTGTTATATGTTATATGCTTATCCTATTCATGCTTTATTATACATCCGTGTACTGAGCGTATTGCTCAGCCGTTTTTCTTTTCTATGTTCCCAAAACGGCAGGTACTCAGGGACGCTCGTAGACTTTAAGCATACGTGCATATGGACTGGAAGCTTTCTAGCCTTTCTTTACTTTATGCATTATCTTACTTTGATACTCTTGCTATGGACATTATTTAGTCCTTTCCTTTACAGTACTTATGTTTGTGTGTGTGATGAGCTTTACTTTTGGACTACCGATGTTTGATTCTGGTATTTTCCTTTTATGGTCATGAATGTTTAGACATTTTCCTTGTATGCTTTGATGACACGCCATAATTACGCGTGACATTTCATTATGAAAATGGGGTGTTACAATTATGGTATCAGAGCCAAGGCTTCGACCTGTAGGCTCTCAAAATATGACCTGTGATTAGTGTGTAGTCACTATGGTCTTCCTAGAACTGACAGTCGTTTTCATGCATTCATCATTTTTATGCATACATATATATGTCATTGTCGCAGGTTTATGACTAAGTAATGGTTGGTACAGGACTGGCCCTATTTAGTTGCATGTGTTTTATCGAAACTTTTAAATTTGGGACCGACCCATAGGCGTCCCCTCGCTATGTCTTTTATTTTGGGTGAACTGACCATAGGCGTTCACTCTCGAGCATACAAAAGTTTTCATAAAACTGCATCATGCATTCATACACAAAATTTTCTTGCATAAAATTTTTCTTTTGAAATTTTGGTATAAATTTTTTTCATGTATATATATTTTATGTTTTGATCTGTTTAATCATATGTTTTATGTTATACTGTCAAATGGTTCTCACACACGAACAGGAACAACTCAATGCTGCAATCCAAGCTGCAATGCAAGCTTTGCTTCCTCAACTGAGGAACGCCATCAAGGCTGAGGTTCAAGCTACCAACAATCAGCAGCATAACCAGGCACCTCCTCCTCCTCCTCCGGTGACATTAGCAGTATGGCTGGAGAGATTCAACAAGCTCCATCCTCGAGCTTTTGAGAAAACAGATAGCCCCAGTGATGCTGAAAGCTGGTTGGCTCACATCGAGAAGATTTTCAATGCTATGGGTTGTGACCCCGCGTACAAGGCAAGGTTGGCATGCTATCGGTTCGAAGGCGATGTGCTAAATTGGTGGTTAGCGTTGATGCAGTCTGAGGGAGGTGACGAGTGGGTTACTGGTTTGACTTAGGCTCAGTTCAAGGACATGGTGATGGAGCAGTTCTTTCCCAAGGCTGAGCAAGACAAGCTCAAGAGGGAGTACCATGGGATCCGACAGAGAGTTGTGGAGAATAGCAACGAGTTTATGCAGCGCTTTCTTCGCTTAGCTGGTTTCTTTGGTGCAGCAGCAGGTACTCCTGAGGAGCAGGCACACCACTTTAGGTGGGCTCTTCGCACATCGGTCGCAAACAATCTGGTGTGTGCTACGTTCAACACTGTAGCACAAGTGGCCGATGCGGCACGTAAGCTGGAGATGCTGCAGGAGAGAGATGAGTTCGGGGAAGCTGAGAGACCCGAGAAGAGGTAAACATTCGTATTCAAGCGGTGATCAATCCGTATTCTTTCCATATATGTCAATTATTCATCTCTTTAAAATGTATCTTCCAGGCAGAAAACTGGGGACCGGTCTCAACCGGCTACTCAGCAGCAGCCTCATCAGCCCAAGGGAAACGGTCAGACTAACGACCGTTCTGCTACGGATAGGAGTGGCGGTAATGATAATTACCGTAACAACATTGGGCACTCCAATGGCAGCAGGTCCTAATACTTACGCGTTTTCTTATGATTTCATGTTATAACTCAGATTTTGACACTCTAGCAAACTTCTACCAGGAATCATGGAAACGGTAGGGACCAGAACCAGAGAGGTTCACAGCCTAGCCGTCCAGCTATCAATAGTATTCAATCTTACGATTATCCGCATTGTCCTTTGTACCCTATTATCATGTCTTATGTAAAATGTTTTATCAGGTTCTCAGCCAGCCAGAGCACCTGCTGGAGGATATACTCATCCTCTTTGCTCTACTTGCCACCATAGGCACCCAGGATCATGTTGTCGTAACACTGGCGCATGCTTCAAGTGTGGTCTTCCTGGCCATATCATGAAGGATTGCCGTAAGGGTGAGTTGGAGGGCACAACGGGACATGCTGATTCCAAGTCGCCTCCTACCACCGGGCGTGTCTACACGACATCTCGAGACCAGGCCAACAAGTCTACAGGTACCATCACTGGAATCTTGTATATGTATGGTCAAGCTGCGTGTGTTCTTTTCGTACGGGTGCTACTCACTCGGTCATTTCTACTTCTTATGCTAAGAACATTAGGATGCTCCCCATGCCATTAGAGAATAGGCTTACTATTTCCACGCCTTTGAGGAACTCTGTATTAATCACCCATGTATACTAGAGTCTTCCCCTAGAATTTGACGATAAGGTTCGACCTGTTGACGCACTTCCGTTGGACATGAATGACTTCGACATGATTTTGGGAATGGATTGGCTATCCAAGCATCATGCTACCATAGATTGCCATTGATATCGAGTTATCTTCGGTGATGTAAATGCACCAGAGTACATTCATAACGGGTTCGTACCCGGACGGTCTGTACAAATCATATCTACCGTACAAGCGCTTGCATTACTGTCACATGGCTGCGAGGGTTATCTAGCTACAGTTCACGACATGGATGCTGAATCTCCATCAATTCAGGATCAACCAATAGTGTCGGAATTCCAAGATGTATTTCCAGTAGAACTTCCGGGCATACCACCTGCACAAGAAGTAGAATTTAATATCGAGCTTATTCCAGGAGCTGAACCAATCTCCAAGGATCCTTATCACATGGCTCCCATAGAGCTGAAGGAGCTGAAGGATCAACTGTAAGAACTTCTTGAACGAGGTTTCATTTGACCGAGCGCATCTCCATGGGGCACGCCGGTCTTATTTGTTAAGAAGAAGGACAGCAGTATGCGTCTTTGCATAGACTATCGCGAGCTCAACAAGATTACAATCCGGAATAGGTATCCACTGCCGCGTATAGACGATCTGTTTGACCAACTCCAAGGGGCCAAACACTTCTCCAAGATTGATCTTAAGTCAGGCTATCATCAGCTACGGGTCAAGGAGCAGGATATCGCCAAGACTGCTTTTCATACACGCTATGGCCAGTACGAATTTGTAGTTATGCCATTCGTCCTGACAAATGCACCAGCAGTGTTCATGGACTTGATGAACAGAATCTTCCATGAATTTCTGGACAAGTTCGTCATTGTCTTCATCGATGACATCTTGACTTTCTCAAAGTCCAAGGAGGAACACGAAGACCATCTTCGTACAGTACTACAGATTCTTCGCCAGAAGTAGCTGTATGCTAAATTCTGCAAATGTGAGTTCTGGTTAGACAAGGTGGCATTCTTAGGTCACACTGTATCAGCAGAAGGAATCACTATAGACCCAGCGAAGGTTGAGGCCATTACAAAGTGGCCGATGCCGACATTAGTGGCGGAAGTCCGCAGTTTCTTAGGCTTAGCTGGCTATTACCGTAGGTTCATGGAGAAATGTTCCCGCTTAGCACTACCATTGAAAAAACTGATGCGAAAAGGGGATAAATTCATCTGGACTGAAGAACGAGAGAAGAGCTTTGAAGACCTGAAGCAGAAGCTAGTATCTGCACCTATTCTTACTCTCCTGACTGGTACGGGTGGATTTCAAATCTACAGTGATGCATTGGGGAAGGGACTTGGCTGTGTTCTCATGCAACATGGGAAAGTGATCGCGTACGCTTCACGACAGCTAAAGCCTTATGAAGAAAATTACCCCACCCATGACTTGGAACTTGCTGCAGTTGTGTTTGCATTGAAGATATGGAGGCACTACTTGTATGGAGAATCATGTGACATTTTCACGGACCACAAGAGCTTGAAGTATATCATCACTCAACGTGAATTAAACATGAGGCAGAGAAGATGGTTAGAGCTGTTGAAGGATTATGACATTAATCTACAGTATCATCCCGGAAAGGAAAATGTTGTAGCAGATGCTCTTAGCAGGAAGTCCGGAATGATCAACGACATTAAGATTGAGGAGGAAATCATAAGAGACTTGGAGCGACTAGACATCAAGATCATGGTACGTGGACAACACGGTTACTGGGCTAATCTTAGAGTAGAACCCGAGTTACTCTCTAAGATCAAGGAAGCTCAGAAAGATGATGGAGAAATCTGGGCGATAGTACAAAATTTAGAGAAACAGACGGAATTCAGAGTAGATGCAGATGGTATCGTATAGCAAGGCACGAGACTTTGTGTTCCTGATGACCAAGAACTCCGGGAAGCCTTGTTAGCTGAAGCTCATAGTTCCCCATTCTCTATACATCCTGGTTCGACTAAGATGTACCATGACATCAAGCAATACTTTTGGTGGAGTGGTATGAAACAGGATGTGGGCACTTACGTCTCCAAATGCCTTACCTGCCAGCAGGTTAAGATCGAGCATCGGCGATCTGGCGGTCTCCTTCAACCGTTAGATATTCCAGAGTGGAAGTGGGACAAAATCACCATGGATTTTATTACTGGTCTTCCGCCTACCAAGAGGAAGCGCGATGCAATTTGGGTGATCGTAGATCGACATACCAAATCAGCTCATTTCTTACCGATCCGCAAGGAAGATCCGGTAAGTAAACTCGCCGATACATATAGAAGAGAGATCATGAGACTCCACGGTGCTCCATCCAGCATCGTCTTAGACAGAGATCATCGTTTCACTTCGTGATTTTGGAAGAGTCTACAGAAAGCTTGGGGTACACAACTTAAGCTTAGCACGGCTTTTCATCCTCAAACGGACGGACAGTCGGAGCGAATGATTCAGACATTGGAAGACATGTTGAGGTCATGTGCGTTGGAATGGGCGGGTGATTGAGACGATTACATCTGTTTGGTGGAGTTTGCCTACAACAACAGTTGGCACGCAAGTATCAAGTGTGCTCCTTTCGAGATGTTGTATGGCAGAAAGTGTCGCGCCCCAATCTACTGGGATCAGGTTGGCGAGCGAACACTTGAAGGACCAGAAATCATGTAGATGACCAATGAAAAGATCGTAGTAGCTAATCAGAAACTTCAGGAAGCACGGTCACGTTAGAAGAGTTACGCCGATAAGCATCGTAGGGACATACATTTTAACGTAGGAGATCACGTCTTCCTTAAGGTTTCATCGGCACGTGGAGTTAGACGCTTCGGGATTAAAGGGAAGCTCAGTCCTCGTTTCATCGGACCGTTTGATATCATTGAACGAGTCGGTGAAGTATCTTAGCGGTTAGCGTTACCTCCGCAGCTTTCGCATGTGCACAATGTGTTTCATGTGTTCTTACTCAGAGGGTACCAGTATCAACCCCTTCACATGGTTCAGTATCCACTGGAACAGATACATGAAGATCTCACCTTCATAGAAGAACCCGAACGTGTTCTTGATAGACAAGAACGAGTGATGAGAAGGAAGACGATTCCATTTGTCAAAATTCTCTGGGGGGATCATACCGAGCGGGAAGCCACTTGGGAAACAGAGGAGTCTATCCGGGCTTCTTACCCTCATTTCATATTTTGAATTCGGGTATGTTCTTCTTTTCCAGTTTACGTTATCTATAATTCGGGGACGAATTATTCTTTTTAGGGGGGAAGAGTTGTAAAACCCGCATGCTTTTACCATGAATAGTACCCTTAAGATCGTACGTACTAGATTAAAACTTTCCTCTTATAGTATGATTACGTTCACGTGTTAGAATTTTACGTATTACGTACGTGTTAGAACACGATAAATATTTATTACGTAGGAACGCACAATAATTATTTAAACAATAGTTAATCACGAGCATGTGACCATGAAATCATGAACGTAATTAAATCACGAACTAATATTAATTACGTATATATATTTATAACGAGCACGAATAAATATATTAAGTCACGGTTAATATTTAACGAGAACACATAAAACACGAACACAAATAAACACGAACGAACATTTAAATAACGAGACACGGAAAACGGTACGGGTACCCCATATGGGGCCCCCTACCCGCGGCTACACCAACACCATGGGACAAGCCCAATAAGATTTTGCAATGAAAGGGGGGTTAAGGTAAAACTTGTTTTCATTTTTCACTTTTACAGTAAAAACATTAAAAACCTAAAAAGCTTTCCTCCTTCTCCTTCTTGCTCTCTTTGGCCGCCGCACCTAAGCACAAGAAAAGGGTTGTTCGTTTGATTTTGATCTTGAATCTTGTACGTGTGTTCATGTGTGTTCATCCTCGTTAGATCCACGCATTCGGTATATCTTTTTAATCCTCTTTCTTTTGTTTTGATTTAATAAATTAAATAAGAACATGATGTTTTTAAAAACCTAATTAAAAACATAAATCAAACATGTAATTGGTTATGGGGTAAATTAAAACGGATTTTTTTAGGGGTGTTTGTTTGGCCGACGCCTAAACCGAACCCCAAGGGGGTCTCGGTTTGGCTTATAGACCACCACCGAGATCATATGGTCCCGGTTTGGTGGTGTGGGCCCCACGGCAGCAGCAAACAAAAGGGAACCCCGAAGTGGTTCGGGGTATGGTGTCGATTTCAGGTCCGATTCATGGTTTCTAGTCACGATCCGGTTCATGGTTTATGTTAATGTAATGTTTTTAATAACCATAGGTTAAAATTAAATTAATAAATATGACATGATTAATTTAATAAAACATGACTTAGGTTATAATTTAATTATTAGATCATGGAATTATTAACCTAAGTATTTATATTTTCTAGACTTTATAATTAATTAATTTACATGACTTAGGTTATATTATTAATAATTAATAATACATGTTTTAGCCTAAGTATTTAATTAAAAGCATGATATATTTAATTAAATACCTTTAACCTATAGTTTATTTAAATTACATGTAATAATTAATAATCTATACATTATATCATTATGACTTAGAAAATAATCAGAAAAACAGTGAAAACATAGAGACAAAGGGCTGAGCTTTGAATAGGAAAAAGAGTGGATCTGCAGGGTCCCAAAGGAATTGGCTTATTCGAAAAAGGCCTTGTTCTTTGGAAGATCTATCTCGTGTCTGGTACTGCACGGTTTCACTCTGCAAGAACTCCGAATCATTCTCTTGGTAGCAGTAGTTCTAGCTCTACATTAGGAGCAGGGAGGCTCTATATAAAGGAGGTACGGACCCCTCCCGGTACGATGCAGCTGAAAAACAGAATAGGCTACCACGGCTAAGCTTATATACTTAGCTTATTTAACCAGCTTATATCTAATTATGGAAACTTTCTATTTTTTAGAAACTTATTTAATTCAGGCAGCTAATCTATTTATGGAAACTTTCTATTTTTAGAAACTTATTTAATTAAGGCAGTTGATCTATTTATGGAAACTTTCTGTTTTTAGAAACTTATCTATTTTAAGCAGTAATTCTATTTTTTGAAACTTTCTATATTTGGAAACTTTCTATTTTTGGAAACTTCCTATTTTTGGAAACTTTCTATTTTTGGTAACTTTCTATTTTAGGAAACCTGCTATTTTTAGAAAGTTACTTATTATTACACAGTAAGTATAATAATATATAAAATACAAATAATACTTAACCAGAATAGACAGAATATATGATAAACACAGTTTAAAGCTTAGAACAGTAAAACATGACATGAACATATAAAATAAGCTAAGACATGACATATGTTGGGTCAAAAAGTTGATGTGGCAGAAACTCAAAAACGAAGAAAACATGAAGATATTGTCTAAGCTTTGTCAAGAGCAATCCAAGCGTTGACAAGTGCAAACTAAGCGTTGTTGGCTCAAGAGTTGTCGTGTGCAATCTAAGCATTGTCACATGTAATTCAAGAGTTGATAGAAACGTAGACAAGAAGCTTATGGAAGCTTCTATTTAGATAAACATGCAAGATATATTCTGCATAAGTTTATTTAAATAGAAGATTTACTTGTTTATTTGATTTTATCTCTTGTAAACCTTAATCCTTACACTATAAAAGGAACCAAGGGTCTTCGGTTTTTATTCATCATTCATATTCACAATGTAAACCTAAAGCGTGTGTCGACTAGACGTGGGATTCAATGTATACACGTCTAGTGGTTGTTTATTATTAATATAATGAACAATCCATTTGTTTTAATTCATGTTCTTGTGCCCTAAACACCTTGTTAATGTATCATGTTCTAATTCCGATTTGATTATCTAATCATATGACCATGGTGCATTCCTAGTAGCTTCAAAGATCCGGAAACCAAGGTTTCCACAATTGGTATCAGAGCCTCGTGGCTCGTGATGCTAGGACCAACAAGGTGTTCGTGTATGGTGAAAAGAAGAAAAATCCGTCTAGGGTTTTTCTGGACGTTTTTGTGTGCGCAGCAGTATTCAGAAGGTCATAACTTTCGATTGAACGTTGGATCATCACGAAAGTTTTTTTTGTGTGTTGTACATACATATATCTAAACATCCACCAGAGGGATTGTCCTGATTAGCCCTCAATTAAAAGTTATTAGGCGTCAAAGTTGGCAGCAGAGGTGATTTTCAGATTTTTGTATTCACATGAAATCATGATTTAGGGTTTCTGAAAACCCTAGATCGCTTCATATAACAGAAAATCTGATGTTTTGCAGTGAATTGGAGGTGATAAAGTTGTTAGGGTTTGCCCAAAACCCTAGATTAAAGTGCAGCTATGGTGACTTTCGTTGTTTTTGTTTTTTTAGGGTTTGATCAAACCCTAGATCCATGTTAAACATAGCAGCCGCAAGATTGCCAAGGATGATTCGTCGGTTTATAAAAAGGAGCTGCCAAAAATCATATGCAACTGTGGTCTCAGAATGTTATATTGGTCGCTGTTTGAATTGGATGAAACAAAGACACGTGAAATCTAATTCAGATGTGGGCTTTGGTCAATAGTAACGTTGATATTCTTTAATTTAACGTTGTTGTCTGCATAAGGAAGAAAAGGTATGGGCTAAATAGTCACGTGGACAAGTATAAACAGCAGATAGGTACAATATATTCGGATGATTTTGTCAAATCAAGAATTTATTTGTCCTAAAATTAAGGATGATAAAGACTATTATGGAGAATATCACATGATGGCTGCGTTATTTAAGGGATTTGGTCTTCCACATTTTTAGAATGTTACTGTTTGTCTATTACTGTCCTTGTTACACGCATGTAAGTTCTACATGGACTGATCTTTCAATGGGCCTTCATTGTGGTTCAACATGGCAGTGATACAAACGGTAAGGAAGGATAAGACGCGGACAGGAAGGATAGACGCTGATATTTGTACTTTTGACGCTGACAGAGAATAAATCAACGCTGACAGAACAGGCGTTGTTACATGTTGTCCGATATATGAGAATTCAAACGCTGACATGTATTGTCCGATATCGGACAATACATCTAATGAAGATCTTGGATAAAAGAGGATGTTGGACAACACAAGGATTGCTGCTATTTGAGAAAACTGGTACGTTTTAAGCACACAAAAAGGTGGTATTTACACACGAAGGTACATGCAATCTCCGTTTTAATTTAGAATATCATGTTGATATTTATGCTCGGATATTTTTAAACGGAATTAATGATTTTAAAGCAAGTTAGCAACAATTCGTGAGGTAATGAGAAGTCTTCATGAAGAGCTGTTAGCTTAAGGGGAAGAATTCATATGGTAAGTTTGATGATTGAAGAAGATTGTCGCGAGTTTGTGTTCTATCATATCTTAAAAAGTCGTGTCTGGTCAACATTACTTTTGAAGATAACTTGTTCGTGCTTACTTGGTTGGTCACGAAGACTTCTCATAACACTTGAAGGAGTTACATTATCGTGCTCAGTGTCTCACAAAGGATGAGAATATTGACAAGGGATTGAGGTCTGCTTATACTTTAACGTTCTCATATAAGTTCGACGTCACGTGGATAGTACAAGACATGGAACACAAGGTTGGGTTATTCTACTTCTACATCCAAATTACTTTATTTATTTTTCTTCAAGATCATTACATAGAGCTACATTTGGAGAATCTTCAAAGATTGCATACATTGTTTACTTCCCTGTTGATGTGACAAAAAGGGGAAGAAATACATGCTACACTTGAGGGGAAGAAATTTGAAGATCATGTACAACTTACAAGAGATACACATAGAGTTTTGCCAACATCAACTAGGGGAAGATTGTTGGGTCAAAGAGTTGATGTGGCAGAAACTCAAAAACGAAGAAAACATGAAGATGTTGTCTAAGCGTTGTCAAGAGAAATCCAAGCGTTGACAAGTGCAAACTAAGCGTTGTTGGCTCAAGAGTTATCGTGTGCAATCTAAGCATTGTCACATGTAATTTAAGAGTTGATAGAAACATAGACAAGAAGCTTATGGAAGCTTCTATTTAGATAAACATGCAAGATATATTCTGCATAAGTTTATTTAAATAGAAGATTTACTTGTTTATTTGATTTTATCTCTTGTAAACCCTAATCCTTACACTATAAAAGGAACCAAGGGTCTTAGGTTTTTATTCATCATTCATATTCACAATGTAAACCTAAAGCGTGTGTCGACTAGACGTGGGATTCAATGTATATACGTCTAGTGGTTGTTTATTATTAATATAATGAACAATCCATTTGTTTTAATTCATGTTTTTGTGCCCTAAACACCTTGTCAATGTATCATGTTCTAATTCCGCTTTGATTATCTAATCATATGAACATGGTGCATTCCTAGTAGCTTCAAAGATCCAGAAACCAAGGTTTCCAAAACATAAACCATTTACGTATTTAGTAATCAGATACTTATACACGTATGTATTCATGTAGCATTAGTGATACCGAAGTAGGATTCTCCTCAATTCGTCTTCTTCGTTCACTGGACATAAGGTACGGATTCCCGCCCTTTTAGTATGGACATTCTTTCCTTATTAGGATTCCTCGTATGCAGCCAAATGTTTTCCTGTAGTATAAGTTTATATGTTTGATTTGCTTATGTTTAATTTAGAATACCTATAGCCATATACATGCATGACCAGTTTCACCTAGTTATGGAGGTACCATAACCATAACATTAGAGGCACTGATGTTATGACTTCACCACGGCGGAGTGATTGCTCGTGGCGTCCCTTCAGGTTTTGGCCATATTATTATATTTATCATGTGGGGCGTATGGGTGCATCCTAGTTACATGTTTTTCAGCAGATTACTCAGTGTGAATGTGGTGTGTGCCTTGCATCCTTCACAAGGAGCTGATCCCTCCTACCCAAACCAGTATATTAAATTAGAGGCAGCCCCTCTAATTTGCATGATGAGGTCACCCCTCCAAGTATTCATGCACGGTGGATTTTCATGTCCTATATTGGCTAATGGTAGAATATGTTAAACATTTTTTATAAGATAAACATAAGGCTTTTCAAACTATAAAACCAGTTTTACCAAGACTTAACCAGGTTATTCGGGACTTAGTTTCTCCCGCTGTTATATGTTATATGCTTATCCTATTCATGCTTTATTGTACATCCGTGCACTGAGCGTATTGCTCAGCCGTTTTCTTTTTCTATGTTCCCAAAACGGCAGGTACTCAGAGACGCTCGTAGACTTTAAACGTACGTGCATATGGACTGGAAGCTTTCTAGCCTTTCTTTACTTAATGCATTATCTTACTTTTATACTCTTGCTATGGACATTGTTTAGTCCTTTCCTTTACAGTACTTATGTTTGTGTGTGATGAGCTTTACTTTTGGACTACCGATGTTTGATTCTGGTATTTTCCTTTTAATGTCATGAATGTTTAGACATTTTTCCTTGTATGCTTTGATGACACGCCATTATTACGCGTGACATTTCATTATCAAAATGGGGTGTTACAAATCGTATGTTGAAAATCGAGTTTCAAAGTATTAATTTGCCCTTGAATATTATTTTGAAAAGCTTTCAAATTTGCCTCATTCGTTTTAATGTAGCTTGACAAATCATTTTGATTATTGCTTTGAAAACCTTGATTGTTTTGATTAGCATTAAACCCATTTCCTTGATTTAAATTCCCTTGGTTACCACGGTTAAAATTATTCCCATTGTTCCCATTGTTGTACCTATTTTGAACCGGTGGAAAACCCGGTGGAGCAACATGATTTTGACGAGGAACTTGACCGTTGGAGCCATAAGTTCCCGTCGCGGCAAAAGCACTAGCTTGATCAAACCCCATGGTTGAAAAAGCAAAATTAGTGTAGGTCCTCGTAATCCTTGGATTATCTTTGTGTTGGAATGATCTAAAGAGATAGAGAGATAAATGAAGAACTAGAGAGAGAGTAGAGAGAGGTTGGAGAGAATAATGAAAGATTAGATTAAGTGTGTGAAAAGTGAATGACCAACCCCTCCTAACATGCTAGGAGGGGGTTTATATAGCCCACCCTACATGTGGGCTATATGGGCTATATTGGATCACGAGCCCAATATCATTGGATTGACCGATCCTTTCTAAATACGTAAAAACGTATTTCCAACAATCTCCCCCAAAGGGAGGTCACTCCAAGTTACAATGTCCTAAATAGTCTATAGCTCGTGATCTATGCTAACAATGATGTGACCGAGACTTTCCTTGGAAAAACGTATTTCCAACAATCTCCCCCAAATGGAGGTCACACCATTTTACAAAATCTTAAACCTAGCATACTTTGCTTGAGTCTTCGATCTTGTTCTTGTGAATATGCTGATGAGATCTTTGACTTTGGTCTTGAACATGTGTCCTTGCTTTGACCTTGTGCATTCATCACTTGTGATATTTGCCTCCTCGTGACTTCATGTTCCACATACTTATACTTTTATAAATTCTTGAAAGCTTCAGAGTTTGATACATCGGAAGACTTGACTTTAGACTTTCTTGAATTTGTTGAAGTATTAAGTGCATACAATATAAGCATGTGGTGATAACTTCTTCTTGATTGTACACCGTAATGCCACCGTCTTGTTATGCTGCATAAGACAGTTAGCAACAAAACATATACACGGATGAAATGGCCTTGAACATTTCATTCTAATTCGGTAGCATTTTACCTCCGGTCGGTGAAGACCGTTGGATGATATAAAATATCATACTCGTGACAGGTAGTTTCAATTAAGAACCTCCTTGACAAGATTTCGCGGGTACACCCGTTCTCTTTATTCGACCGTCCAAAGCTGACTGCGAACATAAAGAGTGAATCATTTGGATAATAATATCCGCATGATTTGAAGCCGTCAATTCATGTTCCTGGAACAAGTGAAATTCAATTAAGAACCGCACCATCGTTGCTTCCTAGTTGTCACGAGCCTGATTCGTATAGAATCTTGCAAGTTACCTACCGAGTGCTGTTTGAGGTTAACACTAGAAGGATTTCCACTCATCACTATGAACACTAAGGTATCACTCTGAGTGTTCTGACAAGATCACCAAGATATTACGTAGAGGCCTGGAACGTGTTTAAATTCATTTAAGAATTAAACCACTGTTGCTTTCCAGTTATCACAAGTTTGATTCATAAAGAGTCGCACAAGTCACCTACCCTGAGCTTTTTTGTAGAAACTAGAAGGGGGGTTGAATAGTTTCTCTTCGATTGGTGACCAAATTAAAATTACTTTCAATTTGGTTTGCATCAAAACTATCTTTAACTTGAGGCTAAGTTGCATAATGATTAGGTTCAATTCAAATGCACTAGAAAAGATAATAGGTAAGTGTAATGATAATGAAATAAGTAAAGAGTAAGGAAGGAGAAAATCTAGTGGGAAGACACCAAGATTTATAGTGGTTCGACAACGAGGCTCTATCCTCGTTTCTACTCCACTCCTCGAGTACACCTACTCGAGATTTCCACTATATACACAAGCTCCCTTCTCGGCGGAGAAAACCTTACATCATTGCTTACATTATTTTCCGACACTAAGCTAAATGTCGAGACCTAATCTTTAGCTAGGACCAATCTACACAACGTTGCCTACTTCACAATTTAACGACACAAGGCTAGATGTCGGGTTCTAATCTTAAGGTATAACCAATCTTCACGACGATGCCTACTTCACCATTTTACGACACAAGGCTAGATGTCGAGTTCTAATCGAAAGCTAGAACCAATCTTCACGACTCTTCACTTTGAAGCTAAGTGAGAACTTCATACAACACAACTACTAGTCACTTTCTAGTTTAGTGAGAACTCACAAGACACAACCACATCACTTTATAGTTTAGTGAGAACTCCTAATCAAATCTATTACAACTCAACTAGACTTATCCAAGTACACACATGTATCTTGGATTTACACAACACAAATCCAAGCAAACACATATGCAATGGATGTACACAACAAATCCAAGTATCCACAAATAACTTGGATGAACACAACTAGTCCAAGTATTCATAAATACATTGGATTGACCTAAAACAAAAAGGGTATCATGATGAATATGACTAGCTCATAGATTCATCTTTATCACAACACTAGTGAGTGAGTGATCTTCTCATTGGACAAGGTAAAGGAGGGGATCAAGAGGATAATCATATGTAAACATCCTTAACAATTTAAGTGATCATTTACTAATGATTATGCTATAGAAAATAGAAAGAGGGCTGAGAAAAACGTCCAAGAGGCTTGCTAGAAAATGAGATTTGACCCACTATTTAAAGGAGACAAAGTATAACGGATCTATAACGGCTAGCTGTGCGCGGTACCTTATCTCACTCCGTGGTTCCATATCGCTAAGGAACCGCGTAGGTACTTAAGGTACCGCCACTAGACTACGCTCCATTTTTTGTCTTTTAGTGGGGTGGGAATATCTGAGGTATTTGAAACCTTCAAAGGATATTCTAACAGCATTTGGAATATGCTATTTTCAAATTTTCATTTTCCATTTTAATAAAACATTTTCTAAAAAAGAAAGTTTATTAAAAAGTCTTTTGTCATATTAACAAAAGTGAGTTTTAAGGATAATCATTTTGATGATCACTAAGTATGATTAAGAAAGGTTAGTGATATGATTATTACCTTGAAAATAGTGTTAGTTAAATAATTCATTTTGTGTTTTACACTAATGTGTTGTATGGTTTGTTGTGATCAAAACTAAGAAAGACTAGTTAACACTAATAATGTTTTTAGGCATCACTTGCATTAACAATCTCTCCCTTTTTGATTACGACAAACGATAAACTCATTTACGTAGAAACACAAAATATGGAATTATTAACTAGTTTATCACTATCATTTCTCCCCTTTGTCGTAGCAAAAAGGTTAGCACAAGTCTTTGAAGAACATAGAACTTTGCTAGTAGCTCCCCCTTGGTGGTTGCTCCCCCTTGCTTGGGGCACCAAGTTTGTGAGCTAAGGTGACATGCTACACAAAGGTTAGTAGAAAGGAAAGAAACACCAATGTATATATGATCACTACCTACTAAGTAACTTGAGAGAGAGAGAGAAGAAATCTCAAATTAGAAGCAAGTATTTTGCTAAGTATGTCCAAAGAGGTAATTGACAAAATCAAGCTTCAATCCGATGAAGATGATAAGCTTGTCAATGGGTTAAAGTTTAGAATTGATGGAATCACCCATAAGCAATTATAAAAATTAACCATAATCAACTCAAAATAGAACTAACGAAATAACACACAAACAACACAAAGGTTACATAAAAGAAAAAGACACAACAAAGAAGATAGTCATACACACAATATGAGTATCTAAAAGCAATAAATATGGAAAATAAACCACTAAGCATAAGCTAGTCTAATAGTGATATTTTCCAAGATTGCTAAAAAAATAAAAAATAAATAAAAGACTAAAAAGATGACGATGCATCATTCGAAGTTTTGTCCACTAGTACGAAAACTTGAATAGGAGGTCGAGTGAGGAGGAATTCAAGAAAATTTAACTTCTCATACACATGAGCAAGTTCAATTTGTTGAAATCGACAACAAGCACACGAGGATCCATGATGCAACACAAAATCGTTTGATGGGGGTATGGCATCAAACTTAGGGTTTTGAGGTGGTGGGGTAATGGGTTTGGGAATGTTTTCACAATGCCTTGTGAGGTTTGGGAAGGTTGAAAGGTCATTGAGTTGAGGGGTGTTGAAGGATTGTGGTGGTGGGGGAACATTTTCTTTAGCTCTGGTGATGGGGTTTATGGTATAAGTCTCATTCCAATACTTGATTAGAGAGAAGGTAGGGTTTTTGGGTGGTTTGGACGAAGATGGTTCATTCTTCTTAACCCAAATAGGTCGAACCGAGATTTTCGGTTTCTTTGAAAGCTTGGATGAGGAAGCTTTGGGTGAGTGGGGTTGTGACAATGAAATGTCAAGGTTAGGAATGTAGGAGTTAGGCATTGTGAGAGTGTGAGAATGAAATCTCAAGGTTGTGTGAGAATGAAATCTCAAGGTTGTGTGAGAATGAAATCTCAAGGTTGGGAAGGTGTGAGAATGAGATCTCAAGGTTGGGGTATAAGTAAAATGTAATCAAGGTAAGAATTTGAATACAAAATGTGAAGTGTCAAGGAATGTTTAGCCAAAATGAGTAAACAAGGAATCTTGACAGGGTATAGGGTTTTGAAAGTTTTGACCAAAAATTCGTCAAAGACTGATTTCTGCCCGTGTTACCTTAAATGGACCGGTGGTTCCTTAGCACATAAGGAACCGCGTGACTTTATTGAGCCGCATCCAGTGGACCTGAAACCATGTTTTTCCAGGTTTTTGGGAAAAACTAAGACTTTTTCAAAAAGTTGCAAATCTTGGAATTTCACCTCTATTAGCACCAAATTATGCTAGGGTTGCATAAAGAAACACATTCACAAAGAATGTCTTGACAAAGGGTGACAAAATAATTTAGATATCATTTTGAACCAATTTTAGTCAAGTTTTTAGAGGTTGTGATAGATTTAGGTTCAATTTTAATTTCAAATTAAAGTTGATTAATGTGCACATAAGGATAGAAACACACAAAGCTAAATCCATAGATCAACAACATGAAACATTCATGAAGGAAGCAAGTACAATGACAAATAAAACTAACTAATACATAGCTAGCTTAACATTAAATCTAGATAAGTAGTTTTCTTTGGCTTGGTTTTGTTGAAAACTCTTATTAAGAAAACTTCATCATTCATCTCCTAGGAGGAGGCATGGAGAACAAGGCAAGAAAGAACTCTTGCAACCTCCTATGTAGTCCATACATATCCATCCTAAGGTTATGGATGATGTAGTGGTTGTAAAGACAACATGGACAACTAGGACCATGTGTTTGTTGAAACCCATAGTATGGATCACCAAAAAGGAGGGAAAGTGGAACACCCAAAATTGGAATGTTTGAGTTGGGTAGAGGTGGAGGAGGCAAGTTCTCCAAGGGTGATGTGGGTGAGAGTGGAGGCATGTTCCCTAAAGGGGAAATGGGTGAGTGTGGAGGTAAATTCTCCAAGGTTGGTGAAATGGGTGAGTTATGAGGGGTAAATGGTGAAGTCACCAAAGTGTCATCAAAGTCATTCACAAAAGGAATGCTTTGGATTGGTTGGGGTTGTGTGGTCACATCCAAGGGTGCACTTGGAGTGAAGGGTGAAGAGAGCTCATTCATTCTTGAGTTGAATGAAGAGGAGGTAGAACCAATGGAGTGGTTAGTACCATGGGTGGATGATGTCTTGCATGGTGCAAGAGGTGGGGAAGGTGATGAAGAAATGAGGATAGGAACCATCTCATTCTTAGGTGTGTGGAAAGGTGAGGAGTTAGGCTTGGCTACCTTAATCCTTATTTTGAGTGTTTTCCTTGGGGTGGAGGTCTTGGAAGTGTTTGAGGTTTTGGTACACACCATGGTTGACAAGGGTGGTTTAAGGTTTAGGGAATGATGTTTTGATGTGTGAAGAACATGTCTAACAAGGTGGGTTTAAATGGGTGAGGGGATGATCCAAACTAGTAAAGGGTTAAAATCATTTTAGGTGAATAATGAATTTAGGTAAGCTAGTTTAGGAAATGTGCAGTTTATTACTAAAAATCATGCAAGGTTTACACATATTTAAGAAAACAGTGTAAAACAAAAGATGCTGTCATGCACAGTGGCCGGCGGTTCCTTATCTAGGACCCGTAGTTCCATATTGATAAGGAACCGTTGGTCGACATTGAATCGCGACCAGAGGTTTCAAAAAATCTTTCATCCCAGTTTTTGTAAAACCCAGATTTTTCCCAAAAGATTCACAAGCCAAAGTTAACTACAGATCATAATCTAAGTAAGCTAACTATCACAAAGATGCACAAAGCTATGTAAATCACAAACATGATGGCATAATTAACATTAAGGATCAAAATAAATAATAATCCAAACAGCAACAAAAGTTAATAAACAACTAAACCAAAGTGTTAATAACCAAATGTTTAACCATCAAATCCAAACTTTGACACAACTTCAAAGTCTTCACCTCCTTTTCTTTCCTAAACCTTTGATCATCTTTCCCAAATACTTGAATCCTTTTCTTGTCTCCACTTGGTGTTCATGTAATTCTCCCCGCATTCTAAGATTCTCACGATAAAGATGCTTCATATTGAGATCTTCCGGAACATCACTAGAAGGGTGAGGAGGAGGAGTTAAGTCTTCAAAATCATCCTCGAATTGATTTGAGGATGGATGGGAGTTACTCGAAGAGTCAAAATGAGAACTAGGACCGACGCCATCACCATCACTTGGTGGCATATCGGTGTCCTCATCATCCGGCTCTTGATGGTCGGATTTTCTCGAACCACGGTCACTTCTTGGCTTTCGTTCATACGCCTCTTGAATAGGCATCATAACCCATTGAACCGAGTGAAAGCGAGAAAGATCGAGTTGAGGAAAATCTTGACCAACCCTTCTAAAGAGGCGAGTAAGAAGCATAGCATAAGGGAGGTTTGTTTTGGGTTTGGAAAGAGAATAATTTATACGTCGAGCGATGTAATATGCAAGATTGTACTTGGTGGAAGTAAAAAGGCAAAACAACATATGCCCCATGCAAGCCGGGATATGATCTCGGTTCCCACCAAGACAAAACACATTTTCCCTAAGGATGTTTGCCATTGGATCATGTAATCCTTAAGGTCGCTTGAGAGCACTTCATACCTATTCACATTTCGCACATTTGTATGAAGGCTTCTCACAACGTTTCCACTACGCTCTTTCGTGATGATTTCAAGGATGAAATTTAGATCAACTTCGGTGGTGTCATTTGGAGGTTTATCGTTAGACTCCAAGAGAGCATCTAGTCTCTACTTATCCGTAAAACGACAAGTGCCTTCAAATGGCACACCAAGAATATCACCAAAGTCATCGAGGGAATATTGAATGATTTGACCATTCAACAAGAAACGAATAAAGATTTGGTCGTTGATTTCAAGCATGGAGTAAGTACTAAAGAACTCAAGAAGAAACAAGGGATAAATTACCTCGTCTATGTAGAGCAAACAATCAAATCCAATAAGCTCGAACATATAGTTGATATAATTATCTCCCGGTATTCTTGAATCTACAATCCTACCCTCATGGAAATTACGAGAGGAAAGGGATGGGTAAGAGTTTTGGAGTTGAGAGGAAACAATGGTTTGAGAAATGTTGGGCATATAATCTCTAGTGAATTGATGATCTTTTTGATATTGAGAAGGCATGATTAGTACCTAAATAAACACAAGAAAATATTTCTCCAATCACTCATATGAAAAATAAAATCAAAGATAAAAAATATGAGAATGTGTTATATCAATTTCTAGACAAACATAGGATTGAATCCATATCATTCTCATGTTCACAATGTGTCTATTCCATCAATAACCAAGAACACATGATCTATGTTAGATCAACAATGGATTGGAACATTGGTTTTTCAAAACAAGGTTTTTAGGTAAGCATTAACAATGTCATTACCTACTTGTTCATAGGTTCATCTCAAATCCATCTTTTAATCAAAAATAATTAATCAAAATTCGGATTTGTTCTACAAGTGGATTTTAGTGAAATCTTAATGAATATCAACCTAAGGAATCATAGTAAAATAACCATGTCAACCCACATTCCTATTAAGGTTTTAATTCAATTTCAATTTTAAAAATCCCCAATTATGAAAGGATGAACCCTAGAACAAAATAGATGAAATTGAAAGAAAATACTTACAATTAATTGATGTTAGATGATGGATGAGTGAAACCCATAACTTGGAATCAATTAATTTGAGTGATTGAAGGTTTTTGAAGATTCAACAATGGTGGAAAAGGTAAAACTCGTCGGCTGTGTGTTTTTGGGAGAGAGAGATAGTGGTTTGAAAATGAATAAAATAATCAAACTGGCGCTCTGACTCAAATTCCTGCCCGCGGTTCCTTATCGATAAGGAACCGCGCCTTTGAGCCGCTGAGATAAAGAACCGCCTCCAGAGGTCGGTTTTTATCTATGAACGACGCCAAATTTTAAAAACAAATTTTTCTAAAACACTTAAAAATATGTCATGAGCCTTCTAAAATATCATTGGATCATCATAACACTAAGCAATATGCCTAAACGAAGGATTATGAGCTAAATCGAGATCGAAAAGAACCGAAACGGACAATCGACTACTCGTAGCAAAACGACTAAGTGGAGAGAAGACAAAGGAAGTGAATCAAGACTAGGACCAATGCTCAAGGGATTAATGACAATCTTCAAATAGTGGTAACGAAAAGCTTGGGTCATATATAGTGGTTTAAGACGTGCCTTTCCGGCGAAACGTTAGACGGCTTTGGTAATGAATAAGCACAAAGCAATTATTCAAGTATAGACTAAGATCACTTTCAATAATAGTCTTAGTCTAAACCAAAATATGAGCAAGGTATTAATTCACTTTCTCTCCCACAAAGGGGCTTACTAACCGTATGGGTGCAAACCATGGAAATCATGCTTGATACTATAAGCTTCTACTAACTCACTCTACATCACCATAGTGAGTCAAGTATCCAAGAAATGAAGGTTTGAGAGGATAAAGGAATAGAAACACAAACCACAAATAAATGTCAAGGCAAGGATGCCGAGAACAAGCACATAGTCAAGTAATGATCAAAAGATTGATCAAAGGACGTGTGGAAGAACGAAAGCGTACCTTGGCCACAAAGAGCAATCCATGAAGGAATAAGTGCTATGCCCAATCAATGACTATGATGAGTACTAAGTCTTCAAGGACTAGTATCATTCCCAATCATCTTGGTATCATCATTCAAAGATGTTAAAGATCAATGAAGATGAGTCTTCTACAAGTTCAAGTAACTCAATCCACAACCAATTAAGTGATTGATCTTCATGAGTACCTACACAAAGCAAGATGCAAACTAGTAGATACATTTCAAGAGTATATCTAAAATGCATAAAGGCTACTAATCTTAAGTGGGATGCAATATTATCAATTAAAAGACCTATTTTCAAAGAAAACATAGTTTTGACCAAAGAGAAACTTTAGTATAACTTGACCTTCTAATTTGAGGAGACAATGGATCGATCCAAGTTTCAAAGTACAATATACTTCAATGATCTTGAGTGACCATCGCTCTGATACCAATTGTAGAAACTAGAAGGGGGGGTTGAATAGTTTCTCTTCGATTGGTGACCAAATTAAATTACTTTCAATTTGGTTTGTATCAAAACTATCTTTTACTTGAGGCTATGTTGCATAATGATTAGGTTAAATTCAAATGCACTAGCAAAGATAATAGGTAAGTGTAATGATAATGAAATAAGTAAAGAGTAAGGAAGAAGACAACCTAGTGGGAAGACACCAAGATTTATAGTGGTTCGACAACGAGGCTCTATCCTCGTTTCTACTCCACTCCTCGAGTACACCTACTCGAGATTTCCACTATATCCACAAGCTTCCTTCTCGGCGGAGAAAACCTTACATCGTTGCTTACATTATTTTCCGACACTAAGCTAAATGTCGAGACCTAATCTTTAGCAAGGACCAATCTACACAACGTTGCCTAATTCACAATTTAACGACACAAGGCTAGATGTCGGGTTCTAATCTTAAGGTAGAACCAATCTTCACGACGTTGCCTACTTCACCATTTTACGACACAAGGCTAGATGTCGAGTTCTAATCGAAAGCTAGAACCAATCTTCACGACTCTTCACTTTGAAGCTAAGTGAGAACTTCACACAACACAACTACTATTCACTTTATAGTTTAGTGAGAACTCACAAGACACAACCACATCACTTTATAGTTTAGTGAGAACTCCTAATCAAATCTATTACAACTCAACTAGACTTATCCAAGTACACACATGTATCTTGGATTTACACAACACAAATCCAAGCAAACACATATGTAATGGATGTACACAACAAATCCAAGTATCCACAAATAACTTGGATGAACACAACTAGTCCAAGTATTCATAAATACATTGGATTTACCTAAAACAAAAAGGGTATCATGATGAATATGACTAGCTCATAGATTCATCTTTATCACAACACTAGTGACACTACAAGAAAATGAAGCTATTGCAACATTTTAAAAGCAACACTTTTGAAATTGTTGCCTTATACACTTCACTAATAACAAAGCAACATTTTTGTTAATAAGTGTTGCATTTTAGGATCTAAAGCAACATTATTTTATAAGTGTCACATTTTTTATTGTAAAATACAACACTTTATAAAAATGTTGCATTTGCCTAACGAAAAAGTACAACACTTTGGTTTAAAGTGTTGCAAATCTTATTCAATCACACACAACAATGTAAACAAGAGTGTTAGTACATTAGAAAGAGTTACATTTTACGTATGTTTTATATCAAGGACACTATGATGCTTTACTTTTAAAGATTCTGATGAACATTTTCATTTATCACTAAATGATTTTTTTATAACAGCTAGCTAGTTTCATTCAATAAAAAGGATTTGTACCAAAAGTTTTAGAAGTACCTAGCTAACTACTATTATAAGAACCGATTCTCTAAAGTTACATGATCACCTTGTCCATATACACACCCAAACACCCTTTTATATCACGCCTTAAGTTATTTTAAGTTGTATATTTTTGTGGTGGTATATATATCAGAACAAAGAATAAGGACTTAGCATCAGGTCAAACCCGAGCCGAATCAGGCAGACCCGAGCCAAACTAGAACCAAAATGTGTGGAAAAGCTAGACCAAAATTAAACCGAATTATACTTGTAATTGGCTCAGGTTTTTCCATTTTAGTTTGGTAGGTTTTGGGTTTAGACAACATGAATTGAAATGCAAAAACATTTGGAGGGAAAGCAACATCACGTCTTTCCTTTGAATAATGCAAGACCACAATGGATAATATGAAAATACACTAGCAATAAAATGAAAAGCATAAGTTCCATTGAAATTACATTAGCTGCTACTTAGATAATGAGTAGCCAAAAATGCAAAACACAAGTTCCATAGCGATTAAAAGTTTGATCCATATCAACAAAATGAGTACAATAGCCAAAATGAAAATACACTAGCAAAAAATGCAACAACAATAATTAAAGTATAAGTGAAGTGCCTCAAGTCATCAAGCATCGTCATCACGCTCCATCAATAGCATTTGTAGCTTGGTCAGTTTTTACAATCTTGTATCTTTTGAGAAGCAATCACGAAACAACTCCTTTCTAGTTGGCTCATTTGCGGTTAAACATTCCTGTTCAAAAAAAAATACAATCTCAATAAATATGCATACTTTACATCAAGAGTTGCACAATCAGTGTCGTATTCCGCTTATAGGGAGTAAACTGGCTGAATTTTTTAAAGGAATTTACAAGAGCCCATATTTGTGCTTTTTTTATCTAGAATGAGACATTAAGATCCTGAACATGCTAATCCAAACACTCCAGCGAAGTGTGAACAGAAAGGTAATATTTTTATATAATAGTTTTTATATAGGGTGAATCACGGTTACTACTTACTAGAGGGTCTGTTCTTTTTACATCTATATCTTCCTAACATATCATGGTCAATGTTTCCTAACTTTACCGACTACATAAATGTTGAGTTTGGTGACGAGCACCCTTTAGAATAAATTCATGGAGAATAATATCAGAAGCTTCAATGACTTCCATGTCGCCATTCCGGACATGTTCAATGTTTGATCAAGCAATTTCCAATAACACTTAAATCTAAATATAACATCTCCCTATATGTAGTACTATCAATGATACATTGCCCAATAAACATTAGGATGTCCCACCGCCCAACCATCGAGGTCACAAACTCTCTTCCGTATATGCACACATTATTATTTTTATTAATTAAGTAATTTGGTTTACGCTTTTAGCCTAGGTGATCATACAGGTAAAAATCAAATGTTATGTTTAAAAATAAACAAGTTCTACTTATAGTACCTTTTATTCAGATTTAAAGCACTACCTTTATATATGAGATTTCTGTAACACCCCCGCAAATGCTATGCGCAGCGGAACTACAACATTGGGTGCTACGTAGTTATCATCACACATAAGCTATATTAAACGACTCAAAGAGACGTAAAAGTTCAAACGTTATTAAAAACATCAAGTCTACAGTTTTCCAAATCCCAAGGTAATACAAATAGAGTTTGCGTTTAGGTCCCTACTGAATCTCAACCCAAAAATACATTTTCATTCACATGACATAGTATAAAATTTTTAAGTGAAAAAGGGAGGAAAACAAAGTAGACCGCCAAGCCACCACAACTTCCATCCTCGCATGCTCCGCCGCTAACAATCTTGGTTACCTGAAACACATGCTTAAAATCGTCAACACAAAGGTTGAGCGAATCTATAGGTTTATCAAAACATCAGTTGAACATAAGTGTTAAAAACCAATCATGATCATTTAATAGCATTGTCGTACTCACAATCTATTTTCAAGGTTATGACAATTGTGTTTAAGCTCATGACACTAATCCGTTAACTCAATCACCCGCGTAATAATTACCGGCGTGATTCAGATGAAACCAGTGCCCCTTCTAAAGGCATCAGTTGCAATTATACCTTATCTCTCATACAAGATAATCTACCGCAGAACTTACTCAACGTACAGCTTCTCGGCTAGCATTGGGTCGTTAGCCCCGTAGTACTACAAATTGTATAAGCGGCTATTTCCCCCTACTCGAGGGCAGGACAATAGTTAATAGTTCATGAATTTAGGGACTTTTGCAACTAGGTACTCAACACAATTTCGAGGCAACGTTCGGGTCCAACAATCATTCAAGCCTTATGTTCATTTTCATTTAACTAGCATGTATCCCCCTCGCGGGTTAAAAACATTTGAATAAAGTAAAGAGCGAGGCTATAGACTCACCTTGCGTAGTAGTAGTAGTTCTAGCGAAGTCGTAACGAGAAATGTCACCGACGACGTGGATGCCCGGGAAAATCAAACACTTGACCTAAAAGTCAAAGTACGAAAACCTAATCAATACACCGCGTACATAATTGTACTAAACACACGCAAATGCAAACACACTCAATACTTATGAGAACTCACGCCAAAGTCAAACAAGTAGTTGTTACTAGACTTATACCATGTATCAATGTTATTAAAGTTACTATCCATTTTACGGTTTCGCCGATACTTACCAAAAGTATGGGCTGTTTTACTATACTTAACCATTTTTATAAAATTTGACAAAATTCTCAAAAATACTATAAGACCTGTAGAAAACACATATTTAATCCCAATAAAAGTTTTGACTTCTACGACTCATTACTCAACACGTTTTCCAAAAACTACGTTTTTCGGACTGAAATTGTACTTCGACCAACTTGGACCTCTTTGACCTATATGAAATGCACCTTTGACTTCTTTGACTCCTAAGTCCAATTATAGACTCAATTACACAGGTTTGTGACCAAAATTTGACCCTTGACCATTTACCAATTCATACTTGTGGTCCTCGGGATTTGACTAAAACTATACATAAATTCGGATTATGAAAGTTCTCGTCTCCCGGTACTCGATCTTTAAAACCTCATAACTTTTAGCTCGTTTTGAGTTAGAAGCTCTACCTTATACCGAAACGAGCGTCTCGGCGACTACTACAACAATATCCAATAATACCAACACTTATCCAACATCTACTGTACGAAAATAGGGCCTAAACCTACTGATCTAAAATGACTCTTTAAAAATCATACCAACAACCAATTTGACCCATTTTTATCATCATCTACACCTTAAATATGTTATACCCATCATCTACAACAACTCCTAATTCTTAAATTCACTTGCATGGTCATATGCATCAATTCAAAATTAAAAACAAATGCATGCACTCAAAAATAAAGAATATATATAATAATAATAACATATGAGTGGAACCTTACAATGATTAATTAAGATCAAACACCCAAGAACCCCATAAATTTCGTGGGTTTTGGGTCAAAGAACACCAAGATGAAGTCTTTTCCAAGCTTGTATAACACAAATTTCTTGATCCTAACACAAAATAACACACATGCAACCAACAAAATGGATCAAATCAACATTTTATAAAATAGATCTTGAAAATAAAATGTGTTGCATGTTGGATTTTTTTGGTGTTAAACACTTACAAGATGATTATAAACATGGGGTATTGCTTAGATTTATCAAAAATCAAATTGTGGTGGTGGATCATGGTGGTGGTGGGTGTGCCGTGAGCTAGAGAGAGAAAAGGGGAGGAGAGACAAAATTTTTGTTGCAAGAAATGAAGTGTGTGTGTTTGTTTGAAGCTTATATATAGTGGAGTGGGGGTAGAAAGTGTAAATAAGGCTATATTTTGGCCTTTGTTGCAAATTAACTTATAAAGATGGCAAAAATGGTACCTAGTAAGTTTTTATAAATTTACGAGAGTCGGGTTTCGTCCCGGCTACCTCAAAATACTTTTAAATGGTTTAAATGCACACCAAACGAATACACACATGGTTCCGACTCGACTTATCACGTATTAAAATAAAATCTCGAAAAACTCAAATATCGATCAATCGATATTAAAATGTAAGTTTTCGGCATCCGTCGGTATCGTAGTCGTCATCGGTTCTTCTTAAATCGTCAAACGTTAAATTACGACCGTAAACGTTGGTTTCAACTTAAACCGTCAAATATATAACAAATGAAATTTCTTAAAAATTTCAAAAATATACGTAAAATAGGATTAAATAAATGACGTTGGGCTCGGGATATCACATCCACAAGTGAGCCTCAACTTACGAGAGATGCTCATACTGAACAGCTCTTGAGACAATAACTTAGCATCATACGGCACTTTCACGGTTGTTACATCCTTCCCTCCTTAAGGGAGCGACGTCCCGGCGCTCTCTGATTCTTATACTCGCATTTCGTACTACTAGAAAGATGATGGTACTACTTCCTAAAGAGGTCTTCACATTCTGATGTGGGCTTCGGTTCACATCTTGGGTTCCATCACACCTTCACAATGAGGATTATACCTTGCTTCAATCTCTTAACATCTCGATCCTTGATCTCCACTTCAACTTCCCAAATTCTTCCTACAGTTATCGACCCATCTCTTACCACAGCTTCTCGCAGTTAACAAGTGATTCTAAATCTGCACCATCTCTTCCGTAGTCTCTCGAATCCTCTCAAGTCCATTCAACTTACTTTTTCCTACTTCATTCTATCCAACTGGCGATCTATATGTTCATCATCGTTTTTCCTCAGAGGCTGCAGCTTCACTGCTATCGTGGTAATTGTCGTTGTACAAAGATACCTCCACGGCAAGTGTCGGTCTCAACAACTATCAAAATCAATCACACACGCTCGGAGCACGTCCTTCAACGCTCGAATCGTCCTTACACTTGGTTCATCGTCTCATAAAAACAATTGCTCACAAAGAAAATCACACGGGTCGCACATCACCTCATAGAAAAACGTTCAAAATATAAAAGACGAAGTAATCAATACTAGACGTACCAAATCACCTTATTACGATATTACGTACATACAAACCTACTCCTTCAAAAACGAATTCATCGATACGAAATCATTCGGCGTATACATAACTCTCTCGAAAACGTCACAATCCAACCAAATACAAAAGCCATTATGAAACACATACAATCACATTACGACATGTTTGCAACATAGCCAAACCTTGCCAAGTCAATCCGTCCAATCAAGTTAACCCACACTTGCTAATCAGACAAGCCATGATAAAATAAGAATATTTGACATGATCCCCGGATGAGTCTAGTCAAAAGAAAATTGCAAGTTAAAGAAGGTTCAAGAGCTTGCTAGCTATGGATGCATATCCAAAAAGAAATAAAATACTTACATGTGTCATCGTGGGGTGCTCACACACGGATCCATACCCAAAAGATACTACAAGAACACCATCTTACTTCCGTCCCAAACGTGGTCAAAATCTTAATAAATATCATCGTTCACAGTTAAAAAAAAATACATTACATGGCACGTGTTCTCCATGATCGGACTTCCTTGGACAATGTCGTCTCAAGTTCTCACAACTTACGATCACTCGACCAGATCTCTTAACACATAAATACATAAAAAGCAGTGGTTTACCACACAAACATCAACTATGGCTATCTATCGTTTAACCATCGATAATCAAGGATGGTTGAGTCAAGCAAAGAGGATTCCTCACTTAAATAAACGAAAACGATGATGGAATTGTCTTCCAACTACCGATGCACAGTTGGTAAACTTCAACAGTTTATCGTGTGTCGTTAAACATATCAAAAGAACAAAAAAAGAAAATATATAAGGTACGATACATTTGATGTAGGAGAAGTCTTCGTCATTTCACTTAGAGTTATTCAAACTCTGATTTCCTCTACTTCGGCATTTTTCCATCTTTATTAAAAACTCTTCTCCCGGTGACGATACGAGCCCCTTTGGTATTTCATCAACACCCTCGTGATTCCGATGAAATTTGCACGTTACACACAACTCATAAAAACATTTTCCAAGAAGTACTCGGTCACAGTGACTTACCAAGTCAACACCAAACGAAAGAAAAGATTTCAAGGAATACAAGAAAAATTCAAAAATTGTCTTTAGGAATCAAAGAAAATGCGATTACTTGCATAAGGATCCACCATTTTTAAAAACGTTCTCATCCAAACATTTATCAAAACATTACAAGTTTCAAGATGACCAATTTGTTTGACACGATAGTGCCCTTCCTAAACTATGCATAATTAGCTAGATCATGCATACTTGAGGATCAAGCAACAACAACCAACAAAACAGGACTCTTCCCGAATTATGCATAGTTAGCTAAGCTGTGCATAATTGAGGATCGAGTGACAACACAAACATTATTTTTACATACCAAACACGACCATGGAAGTTTTCGACCTAGCCTTCAAAATAATTAAATCATTTGAAATGAAATTTGAAATGGGAAAATATTGCTACCATCGTTTTAAGAAACACATCAAACATTTTTCGTCCACTTTGGAAACATACTTTTACTTTGCCTTTTTGTGAGGAAAATAAATAATTAAATAAAGAAATCGACACCATTTACATTTAGTTCACCAAAACATTTGACACACTCATACCTATTTTCACAATAGATTATTCACAAAATAACGGTAAGGTGGTTCATGATTAAAGATCATTGCAAGCACAACAAGTAATAAAATCAAAAATCAATGGGATCGAACGAGGTAAACGAGCAATATAATTGCCAGCTAAAATTAACTACATCAGAAACGAAAATACTTCAAATATATGACGAAAGTCTTGGGATAACAACAACGATCTATGAATACATGGAGTGAAAGTTGAACATCAACACAAGCGTCAAAAAAAAAATAAAAAAAAAATAAAACAACGATCATAATTCCCATCGTCTCGAGTTGCACACACATTCCACGAAATGTATACGGGAAGAGAAGAATAATCACTTGGTTAAATAGAAACAATTTCACCAGGAAGATCGAGTTCTTTCACCTCTACAATTTGGTAAAGCGGCTACGCCTCCTCGCTTTTGTTAAATATAAATAAACAACCACTCTAATGAAGATTTATAGCATCATTCAAGTAAATACAGAATTTTAGGTTCCATTAACCGTAAGAAAAAAAAGTCACAACGTCCATGAACATGACAAAATATACCGGGTGACATACCCTCATCATCAAGTACTAGCGAAATAGTAGTTTTAAAATAGTTATAATAATAACGGTTTCATATCATGAAAAATGTTAAAATGAACAGTCTCATTACTACCCAAGTTCAGATATAGACTCGCAAAATCAAAGAACTGATGTTGTACGATCGAACCATCGTGACTCAAAACATTACATATACATCTTAAGAAAATAATATACAAGTAGGCGTGTGTTGTATAATCCAGTTGCGTATAATAATTAGTGTTACCTTGTGCATTGTAAAACCGAACATTTACACATTTTTAATTTGTGTTACACCATTAAAGAATTTATACCTTTCATCTTTCAATCTTTGCAAAGTTTTTATTTCTGGAAGTTATAATCTCAAGAAAATTATCAACATTAGTAAAGGCGGTGACTCGGTTATCATATTTGATAAAATCATTAGGTTTGAAAATCTCCATACTTGTGTCAAAATCTCATTAATGTTCATATCTTAAGTACCAAAAACATACGTAGTAAGAATTTTCCAAGTTTTACGTTTTTATTATTACGACTTATATTATCACAAATATACACGTATCCAACATGACTCAAACTAGTCCAATTAACTCTTAAAATCGACCCTTGACTTTTATTACACACATGTTTTCCCCAAAACTGTTTTGTTAAATCATATTCGCGTAATTCGACTCAAATGATAAAGAGGTTTCACGTGGTATTATCTCGGATACTTACTGATTTTAGTCGACACTTAAATCTCAATAATAATAATATAATAAACAATCAAAATGCTTATCTCAATAATTTTAAAATATATAAAATTCAACTTTTAATCCTTAGCCCATTATCAAATGATTTTAAAATTAACACATCTCGTCGCGGAGTAAAACAAAAGATTTTTCAAACGATTTTAAACAAGCATCATCAAATTACACATATTGATTCACCATAACGACAATTAGACAAACAAATGATTTCAAATGACGTTCCATCAAGATTTTATAATTCATTTCAAGCATTATAATTTCTCACTTAAAGTGTACATTTTGATTTTAACCCAGTTTATTTACTACAACAAGTAACGTGTTCTAGTTTACACCAATGCATACGTAAACATAACCTTATGTTTAAAATAAAACCAGTTTTACAAAATCTCTAGCTCCAAAACACATGTCCACATCTTCTACTCATGTTTTATATTACAAGATACGTCAAAAGTTTACTATATTGACCCGAAAATTAATTCATACTAAATCCAAGTTACATATACTCAATAGTCATATCGTAAATTCATTTATAACTCTCGTTCTCAAATTTATTTAAACAAATTCTTAACAAGTCCATCACAATCTTTTAGTATCAAATTTTAATATATGAAAACAAGGATTTTACGAGTAATAATAATTACTTATTACGATTTACCAACCAAGGTTGAAGGAAAATAATTTCACAATGTCCGTTTATTCTCTACACGAATTTTACTTGTTATAAGACACATCATATGTCATTTTTATCCAAAAGTTTCATTCACCAAATATTAAATATGTAAAAACACTTTATGTTTAAATCATTCGATCAACAAAGTCTTATGCTTATTTAACTCACACAAATGCCGGACCTCTTCATGTAAAATATTAACTTCAAAATAATGAAACAACAAAACAAAATGAAATAAATGGAACGAGAATAAGTATGTGAACTAATTGTTGTTATCGGCCTCGGATGAGTCTCGAAATCGTACTCCACAAAATTAACACAAAAACCAACCAAATTCCAAGTTATCGCGCTTGATCACAACGCCAGTCTATTTTAAAACACATCTTTAAAATTCAAGTAGAATAGTAAACAACGATTAAATGGCAACACGCCTCAACCACGTTTCATAATATACACACATGATTCGCCGCCCCAATGTACGCATCGTCGATTATACTTCGTCTATGTTATAGTTACGTGAACTAACATATCAAACCCATTAGGAATAAAGGAAATAAAGTAATACGTAAGTAAATTACGTTTCAAAAGAAAATGTCCAAAATGACACATCACGGTGCGATAACGACAATCGAGATCGACCTAGTCGATATAAAATATGTTACGAAGCATCATTTACGTATCTAGGATATCAAACGAGGTTCATATTCGGTTATTCGAACAATAATTTAATTATCAAGATTGATAATTAGCGGTAAGGCCGAATTCTCAACAAAACCGCATTATAACATGTACGATAATCACTCAAGGACCATTGCTTCACGTGCAATGCCTTTAAATACCATAGTATATACATACTTATACATACAACCATTCCTACATACACGGAGGATTACAACGCGGTGTTGCCATATAATGCAATGTATCCCGTTATGCCATTTACATGCAACATATAAGATAATCTTACAAGAATTTGTAAATTACGATGATAAGTACTCAACGTACAAAACAATATATCTCAATATATATCAAAGTATTTACTTACTAAATACTAGGGAATTCATATCAATTTCGAGGGATACATCTAAAATATAAAGCAATGCTAAAGAATTCTTACCGGAGCCATGCAGGATAGTTGTGTGCTTGGACAATTTCTTACGACACCAAAAGTTATAGTTTAGGATTTTTCAAAATGACCTAGTTCTCTATAACTCATGGCTCTGATTACCAATCTGTAATACCCCCGCAAATGCTATGCGCAGCGGAACTACAACATTGGGTGCTACGTAGTTATCATCACACATAAGCTATATTAAACGACTCAAAGAGACGTAAAAGTTCAAACGTTATTAAAAACATCAAGTCTACAGTTTTCCAAATCCCAAGGTAATACAAATAGAGTTTGCGTTTAGGTCCCTACTGAATCTCAACCCAAAAATACATTTCCATTCACATGACATAGTATAAAATTTTTAAGTGAAAAAGGGAGGAAAACAAAGTAGACCGCCAAGCCACCACAACTTCCATCCTCGCATGCTCCGCCGCTAACAATCTTGGTTACCTGAAACACATGCTTAAAATCGTCAACACAAAGGTTGAGCGAATCTATAGGTTTATCAAAACATCAGTTGAACATAAGTGTTAAAAACCAATCATGATCATTTAATAGCATTGTCGTACTCACAATCTATTTTCAAGGTTATGACAATTGTGTTTAAGCTCATGACACTAATCCGTTAACTCAATCACCCGCGTAATAATTACCGGCGTGATTCATATGAAACCAGTGCCCCTTCTAAAGGCATCAGTTGCAATTATACCTTATCTCTCATACAAGATAATCTACCGCAGAACTTACTCAACGTACAGCTTCTCGGCTAGCATTGGGTCGTTAGCCCCGTAGTACTACAAATTGTATAAGCGGCTATTTCCCCCTACTCGAGGGCAGGCAATAGTTAATAGTTCATGAATTTAGGGACTTTTGCAACTAGGTACTCAACACAATTTCGAGGCAACGTTCGGGTCCAACAATCATTCAAGCCTTATGTTCATTTTCATTTAACTAGCATGTATCCCCCTCGCGGGTTAAAAACATTTGAATAAAGTAAAGAGCGAGGCTATAGACTCACCTTGCGTAGTAGTAGTAGTTCTAGCGAAGACGTAACGAGAAATGTCACCGACGACGTGGATGCCCGGGAAAATCAAACACTTGACCTAAAAGTCAAAGTACGAAAACCTAATCAATACACCGCGTACATAATTGTACTAAACACACGCAAATGCAAACACACTCAATACTTATGAGAACTCACGCCAAAGTCAAACAAGTAGTTGTTACTAGACTTATACCATGTATCAATGTTATTAAAGTTACTATCCATTTTACGGTTTCGCCGATACTTACCAAAAGTATGGGCTGTTTTACTATACTTAACCATTTTTATAAAATTTGACAAAATTTTCAAAAATACTATAAGACCTGTAGAAAACACATATTTAATCCCAATAAAAGTTTTGACTTCTACGACTCATTACTCAACACGTTTTCCAAAAACTACGTTTTTCGGACTGAAATTGTACTTCGACCAACTTGGACCTCTTTGACCTATATGAAATGCACCTTTGACTTCTTTGACTCCTAAGTCCAATTATAGACTCAATTACACAGGTTTGTGACCAAAATTTGACCCTTGACCATTTACCAATTCATACTTGTGGTCCTCGGGATTTGACTAAAACTATACATAAATTCGGATTATGAAAGTTCTCGTCTCCCGGTACTCGATCTTTAAAACCTCATAACTTTTAGCTCGTTTTGAGTTAGAAGCTCTACCTTATACCGAAACGAGCGTCTCGGCGACTACTACAACAATATCCAATAATACCAACACTTATCCAACATCTACTGTACGAAAATAGGGCCTAAACCTACTGATCTAAAATGACTCTTTAAAAATCATACCAACAACCAATTTGACCCATTTTTATCATCATCTACACCTTAAATATGTTATACCCATCATCTACAACAACTCCTAATTCTTAAATTCACTTGCATGGTCATATGCATCAATTCAAAATTAAAAACAAATGCATGCACTCAAAAATAAAGAATATATATAATAATAATAACATATGAGTGGAACCTTAAAATGATTAATTAAGATCAAATGACCAAGAACACCCAAGAACCCCATAAATTTCGTGGGTTTTGGGTCAAAGAACACCAAGATGAAGTCTTTTCCAAGCTTGTATAACACAAATTTCTTGATCCTAACACAAAATAACACACATGCAACCAACAAAATGGATCAAATCAACATTTTATAAAATAGATCTTGAAAATAAAATGTGTTGCATGTTGGATTTTTTTGGTGTTAAACACTTACAAGATGATTATAAACATGGGGTATTGCTTAGATTTATCAAAAATCAAATTGTGGTGGTGGATCATGGTGGTGGTGGGTGTGCCGTGAGCTAGAGAGAGAAAAGGGGAGGAGAGACAAAATTTTTGTTGCAAGAAATGAAGTGTGTGTGTTTGTTTGAAGCTTATATATAGTGGAGTGGGGTAGAAAGTGTAAATAAGGCTATATTTTCGCCTTTGTTGCAAATTAACTTATAAAGATGGCAAAAATGGTACCTAGTAAGTTTTTATAAATTTACGAGAGTCGGGTTTCGTCCCGGCTACCTCAAAATACTTTTAAATGGTTTAAATGCACACCAAACGAATACACACATGGTTCCGACTCGACTTATCACGTATTAAAATAAAATCTCGAAAAACTCAAATATCGATCAATCGATATTAAAATGTAAGTTTTGGGCATCCGTCGGTATCGTAGTCGTCATCGGTTCTTCATAAATCGTCAAACGTTAAATTACGACCGTAAACGTTGGTTTCAACTTAAACCGTCAAATATATAACAAATGAAATTTCTTAAAAATTTCAAAAATATACGTAAAATAGGATTAAATAAATGACGTTGGGCTCGGGATATCACATCCACAAGTGAGCCTCAACTTACGAGAGATGCTCATACTGAACAGCTCTTGAGACAATAACTTAGCATCATACGGCACTTTCACGGTTGTTACAATTTCAATTTAATATTTTGTGATAAACTGTTCTAGGACAACACAACCCAAACATAACTAAATGTACTTGACCTGATAGCTAACACGCCAAATTGCCAATTTGTTACCTCTGGTCATTTTCTAATGGGCGCATCTTATATGCAGGAAATTTTTGTCAAACGGGAAGGGGGAAAATACACTGAAAAGAAGAAATTGTTCATTAAATTTATGAAGACGAGTGTAAGTATGAGCAAATTTGACAACTCTATACTCATTACTGGACTAGTGACACCCCCAATAGCGATGGATGCAAACGAGCAGGTGAAAGCTTACCATAATTGAAGGCTATCAAAGTCGCTAACTATTCACGAAGACGTTTTTGTAATAATGCTATTAAAAATATAAGTGTTGGATTATAAAGTTCATATTGGAAAAGAGTATGGAATAGCTTGACGGATTGGTATGTTTAGAAACCTAAATACAAGCAAGGCATTAATCTGTTATGGTTGGTTTTGGCTTAACCGAAATGTGCATATAATATACTTTTGTAATGGTTACGGGTGTATTGTTTACTTCGGCTTAATAATTGTAGGTTGAATGTAATCTCATTTTTATTTTAGCTACGGACCGATTGATGTTTAACATCTTTAGCCAAAAAAAGTTATACAGATATATGTAATGTTGATTTAACAAGTACCCTAACTAGCTAATGATATCATGTGGAAAGCGATTGAAAAAAAGAGAAAACATAAAGTATCACAAAATGTAACAAGTCCATATGCTAGCTTCCGGTTTAAGTAGTATTTACTCGTGTATTAAAAAGTCTTATAATAATATCAAGTTGTACAGGCTAGTAAATTCTGAAACAACATAAATTTATCATGTGAATAACTCATTAGTCATTACCATTATCAAAGAACTTGTGTGCTAATATGAGAAATCAGCCCGCAACATCAATTGAATATAAAAGAGTGACATAAATGTACACATAAAATAGAATGTATTATTAATATTCTATTTAGACATTTCATCGAACAATTGGCATTCACAGTTTGCAATACAAATATAAAAAGGTAATAGATCATAAGTAGCAAAGCCAAAGACAACCAATAAATGAAATTACTTGGCAAAAAAAGGCTGAATGAAGAGATATATACCTTGTTTTTCTCGTAGTAGGTAACTCCGTTGTTGTCTGTATGTTCACTCAAAATTTGATCGGCTGTATTGGGAAGAGCTCCATTAAACCACTCAGAATCATCAAATCACAAGTGATTCGGCTGCGTTATCATGGTTTGCACGTTTGTAAGTCGTTGGGTGTAGAGATGGAGAAACGTGGTATCAACTGTCAAATGTACGTGAATGATGGCGGGGAAATTCTAGTTGGCGGGGAAAATTAGCGGGTTATGTGGTTTAAACTTTCAAGGAAATTCAATCCAAATTTAGAACTAAATCGAATCAAAGATCGAATTTGAATTCAATTTGGTTTTTTAAGTGAACCGAATAACCTGAATTACACTATTTTTAAAAAAACATATATAATCATATATATATTTAGCAGAAATAAAAATATATCAAGTATAAAAATTGTTTTTTATATCATAATTAAATTTTAATAATCATTTTATCTATAAAAATAATGTATAATATATATTTATATAAGTTCGGTTTTTGGTTTGATTTTTGGTTCCAATTGTCAAACCCTTATCCAACTCTAAAATGAGTTTATAGTTCAGTGCGGTTCGGTTATGACTCAAAAACCGAATAATATGTTCGGTCTGGTTATGACCAACCCAAATATTATGTTTCAATTCTAGTTCTGATTCGATTCGGTTCAGTTTTTGGTTTTGTGGGTCAAACCCAAATTATGGACACCCTCATTACTTTTAAGAACGTCTTGACTCGGCTATGCTCAACTTGTCTCCACTATTAACCTCTGGGACGAGAGTAAGTAATCGGTTTAGGGTTTATAATTGAGTGATGATTATGGTTTTGAATACGATACCGTGAATGGAACCAAGGGGTCCCTTTTTATAGCCGGTGACACACAATTAGGTTTCTTGAAACATGCGGCTCAAGCATAAGAGATATACTCGCGATCCTTATCCATAAGTAAGGACGACATATCCTTTCCTGTCGTGGGTGAATCTAATCCTTATTACAATATAAATCTATTTAACAATAACCGCGTGAGATATGTTGCGGCCTGCTTGAAACCGCGTTTGCCTTACTACGAATCAAGCCCATTGGGTTGGTCGCGGTAATCCAACCCATAATAGATGGTTTGGATATGGATAGTGTACATGAGGCGGGTAGAATAGTTCGACTGGCCACTATACTCATCAAAGGTGTTTGTTTCGACTTATATGTGAGGTTATGAACCGATTTGATTTCGGCTTATAGAACATAAGTCTTATTTTTATTTTGCTTATATTGAGACTTATATAAGTTTATCATACGGTGATTAGCTTATATAAACCCACAGGTATCCATCTAAGGGTATGTTGGGCACCAAGCTTCTGAAGAGATTATGATTATTTTTTTGAAAAAATAAGTCAATTAGAATACAATCTTTGTTTGGCATATCAGCTTATAAAAGACTATGAAAAAAATAATCTTCCATAATCTCTCAAAATCAAAAGCTCACTCATGTAGCCTTTAATAATAATCTCTTTTGATAAAGTCTTCAGCACCATCTCCATCTCCAACACCATGTCCATCTCAAGCACCATCTCTAGTTCCAGCACCATTTACTTTCTCCAAACATACCATAAGCCAAAAAATCAAAGTTTATTAAAATATAAACTGAAATCCAAAATAAACTCGAAAGGTCCCCGATAAGCCGAATAAAACAACCCATAAATACCATGAGATAACCATTAAACTATTCTTTGACCTCTTTTCTTCAAAACGATTACAAACTCTAAACTAGGGGTGAGCAAAACCGACCGACAACCGAAAACCGATACAAACCGACCGAAACCGATCGACACAAACCGACCAAATTCGGGCCGAGACTCGGGATGGGTTTTTCATGATTTCGGGACTCGGTTCGGGTCGGGACTCGGTATTAATTCGGGATCGCATAAAGAATACCACACAAATCAGGAGTAACTCGGTTCTAGTCTAACCTGATTTATCTATACTATTTTATAGAACATTTTAGACTTATCTCGAGAAAAATGGATTTTCAATGTTGTACTAAATAAAATAAATTGTTGGTGGAAGAAAGTTATTTTGGAGCCTAGTTTTTTGGTGGAAACCAAGGGACAAATCCCCACCATTCATTTAGCTTTGATCTAAGGGTGGGGATTAATCTAAGATTTAATTCAATTAATCATTTTTTATTGCCAATATATAAACTCTTTTCCCCCAATTTTTTATCACTTCGATCCTTTTTTCACACACACTTCGTGTGTGTTTCTCTCAACCGTTTCAGTTACAAAAAAAACGCTTTTCTCATTCTGTTATACCTATCCACAAATTCCGCTTCACCATTGATAATCGTTATCATTTTACTACTTATTATTACACAAATTCATTTATATTATGGCTTTTGATTTGAATGAACCTGCAGTTCCAGATTTAGATGCTGATTTAGTAGGTTTGGATGTTAATAACGGTTCTACTGTATCCGGATGCGGTTCTACTTCTCTTTTGGCTGATCATGATAACTGTGATTGTAAGTTTGTAGATTAACAACTTATTTTTTACTCTATTTTGTTGTTAATGCTTATTAACTACTTATTTTTTTATCATGTTTTTGTATCAATTGTGATATGTTGATGTTTTGTTACTAGTTAACCTGTTTTTGTTGATGTTTTTAATGTTCTATCACTATTGATATGTTGATCTTTTTTTACTCTTTTGTTGATGTTTTTGTATGTTGTATCACTATTGATATCTAGTTTAAAAGTTTTTTGTTTTTGCTGCCCTTTTTATGTTTTTTTTTTTGTTTTATCAATAGTGATATATAATGTGTTTTATCATTTTATGAATGTTTTCTGTTTCATACAAGGTATTTAAATGTTTTTGTATGTATTATCACTATTGATATTTAGTGTAAACTGTATGTTTTTAGTTCTTTTATCATGTGTTATCACTAGTGATATATGATGTGTTTTATCAGTATGTGTTTTTTGTTCCAAACAATAAAAGGTATTTAAATGTTTTTGTATGTTTTATCACTATTGATATTAGTTTAAATTGCTTTTGTTTTTTTGTTCCTGTCTTTTATCATGTGTTATCACTAGTGATATATGCTGTGTTGTGTTATATTATTTATGATATCTGTCCATGTTTTATTTTTTTGTTTATATTATATTCATTTTGCTTTGTTTTATTTTCTACAGCTGGTAACAGTGATAAAACATCACTTATAGTTGTTCCTAGGGTTTATGCTAGTGATTTACCAGTTTTAGGGACTGAATATGATAGTGTTGATGAATGTATTAGTGTTTATAAGAAATACGCTTCAGTTGCGGGGTTTGGCATTAGAATATCTACTCAGAAACGATTACGTGGTGGTTTTTTGAAACAGAAGACGTTAGTTTGTAATCGGTATGGTTGTCCGAAGAATATATCCTTGAATACTTTATAGCCTAAAAAGACTGATAAACAAGTAAGGACTTCAAATATTAGGATATGTGGTTGCAAAGCGCGTGCTGTCTTTGATTTGGTTCCTGGTACAATAAAGTATTCGTTGACAACTTTTAATGTTGAACATAATCATGAGCTTGATAAGCCTGAGTATAAACACTTGTCCAAATCTGAGAGGAAGTTAACATACGTCGAGCAGCTGTTTATTATCAAAGCTATGAGTTCAAATATTGGTGCTGTTAAAGTGCATAAGTTTTATACTGGGTTGAAAGGGTCTGTATCTCTAGTTCATGGCACTCAGGCGGATTTTAAGAATTTTGTTAATGGCTTGAACTTGTTCATAGGAGATAGTGACGCTCAGATGTTGATTAATCGTATGGAGGACAAGAAAGAGTATACAAAACTATTTTCTTTTGAATTTTTTGTTGAGAACGCGGAGTTGTGCGGTTTGTTCTGGGCTGATGAAGTTACGAAGTGTAATTATAAGGAATTTGGTGATATTGTATCATTTGATGCCACGTACAGAACCAACAAGTATGTTTCATTATTATTGTTTCTTCATTGTTTTTTTATTATTTTGTTAAAGTTTATACTATTTTAAGGTACAAAATGGTGTTTGTACCATTTACGGCTATAGACAACCATAGAAGGTCTGTTACTGTTGGTTCGGGGTTGTTGAAGAAAGAAACAGCTGAATATTATGGATGGTTACTTCGATCATTTAAGAAGGTTGTTGGTTGAGCGCCACAGATTGTTGTTACTGATCAAGACGGTGCTATGCGTATCGCTGTTGCTGAGGAGTTGCATGAATCTAAGCATAGGCTTTGTATGTGGCACATCATGCAGAAAGTCCCATAAAAGGTATTCATTTTTGTTTGTTTTTATATCACTTGTGATAAATTATTAATGTTTCATATAACAAACCAAAAGATTATATAGTTCTTATTTGGCATTTTTCTTATCACTAGTGATAATGCATTGACATAAAAAAATTATTTTGTATATAATCTTTATTGTTATATCACTATTGATATTGCATTCTTTTCCCAGATTGTTTCTGAAATTTATGATAACACAAAGTTCAAAGAAAAGTTTGGCAAAATTGTTTGGAATATGTATATCCAACCTGATGAGTTTGAGCTTAGATGGAACAGTCTTATGGAGGAGTTTAATCTTGTTGGACACAAGTGGCTAACGAAGATGTATAATATTAGAACATCATGGATCCCTGCTTTTTTTGTTGATTCACCACTTTGTGGGTTAATGAGGACTACTTCCAAGTCAGAGAGCGAGAACTCTTTCTTTAACTAATTTTTGAGCTCCCGTGCAACCCTTGTGAAGTTTATGCTTAGTTACGAGTCTGCAATGGATAGGCAAAGATACCTTCAAGAACAGTTGGATCATCAGTCTTTTGACTCGTTCCCTACTTTGCTGACTCCATTACCAATCGAAAAACATGTTGCTGGTGTTTACACCCGTAATATTTTTAATCGTGTTCAAAAAGAGATTGTTGCAGGTTCATGGTTGTGTTCGGTAAATGGTATGAGTTCAAAAGAGGGTGTTTTTGTTATTCTTATTGAAGAGGAAGTATCTCAAAAGGTTGTTCCAGAAGTTATTGATAAAGAAAGTAATTCAGAGAATCTTGAAGAAGAGATTGAGTTGTATAAAAAAATTTCACGGAAGTATGAGGTATATTTTGTTATTTTTAATTTCTAAAGATTCATATGTTTTATCACTATTGATAGTTTATACATTATTTTTTATAGCTATTTTAATATAAATTATCTCTTTTTTGATATATGATTGTTTTGATGTTTTTTAGGTGATATATAACAGTCAAGATTCTTAAGTTTCCTGATGTTGTCAGCTTTATGTTCGTGTTGGGATTTTATGCCGTCATGTTTTTTGTGCTTTCAAGAACTGTAATGTGTCTCGTATCCCAGATCAGTATATACTTAGGCGTTGGACAAAAGATTTGATTCCAGCTGATTTGAGTAACAAAAAAAAACCGATATGGCGAGAAAAATGAAGCAATTGAGAAGCTTTCTATTGAGGCCGCAAATGTGTTTGAATCATGTATTCATATGTTGAGTAATAATGAGCCTAAGCTAAATTCTTTTCTGGGCAAGATGAAAGCATTAAAGTCTGAGTTCGAAGCTGGTTTGCCTCCTGTTCCAACACGTACAACTGCTCAGATTGTTGAAAAGTTTATGGGCGTTAAGGAGCCTAAGAAGAAGCTTGTGAATAATCCAACAGATGTTCGGACAAAGGGGCGTGAGAAGCAGCCACAGAAGCAGCCGCAAAAGCGTATTAAGAGTGGAAGACGGATTTCAATGGCTAAAAGCAATAAAAGGAGGAAGATGGGTTGTACTCTTTGTTCAAGTACTGACCACACCTATAGTACTTGCCCAATCAAGGATAAAGTTGATTTTTCTTATTCTGCATCAGTTTCTTCTGCTGGTCGTGATGATAGAGACGGTTGTCATGTTGCTTAATTTGTTCAAGCTATATATTCTGGAATCCAATGCTGTTTATCTACTATCAATTGTTTTTTTGATTATCACAAGTGATACTTTTATTTTCAATAATGTTGAAAACTTATGTTCATTTGTTTTATCACTTGTGATACTTTCCTTATGTATGTTCTATCAATTGTTTTCTTGATGATCAGTTTTATTTTTAATAATTGAGTTCTGTATGTTTTATCACTAGTGATTCAATGTTTAAAGTAGATAGTTTGTTTTTATCACTAGTGATTCTATGTCTTAAAATATCATGTTTGTGATTTGTTGTCTTATGTTATATTCTTTGTGTTATTATTTCATGTAATTTGACTGTTTTTCAAGGTCTTCATTAAAAATATTTTTTCGATTCAATGAATGTGTTTCTTTCTATTGAAAATTTATAGTTTTTAATTTTACTTGAAATATCACAAGTGATAATTAATTTTTTTTTTGTGATAAATTTTAGTACTATGTTTTTGGGTTTTTATCTATGAAATTTACTTTCAATATATCACCATGGATAATGTATTTAGAATCTCGTGTGTTTTTAATCACAAGTGATTTTATAAAGATTTGATGTAAAATGTTCATTTTACTTTAAAAAAAGTGTAGGGATGATGAACACTTTCACACACACACATATGACGAACACTTTCACACACACACATATGACGAACACTTCCTAAATGCTCAATATCAAAATCATTTTAAACAAGTTTTTCCTACCATTAAAATCAAAAAGACTAACCAAAGATGAATCAAATTTAACAAAAATTAACAAAAACATGGAAGGATCATCGAGTGTACCTCCGATTACAACAGATCCAATAGTTCAAAGCGAATGTACTGGAAATGATAAAGGTATTTCATTTTGAAAAGAAAAAAAAAACATTTGTATTTGTACTATTGATTTTGCATTTGATTTATGTATTGTTCTTATTTTATGATGTTTTGTGATTCTATATTTGTTATATTTATATTTGCGTTTAAAATGTTTGTTAAAGTGCCTGAACTAATTATATGTCATTTTAATTTTCAGTTAATCAAAAAACTGTTAGAAGAAAACAATTGCCTAGAGGTAATTGTAAGAAACGAACGGGCAGTATAAGTTTTAGGGAAAAAGAAAAGAAACGTAAAAGAGAATGTGATGAAGAAGAGATAAAATTGAAAAAAGACAGTTCTTTTGTTGATGATAAAAGAAGGCGAGAAGAAAGGGGAAAGGAAAAAATTATTGAAGGAAATGATGATTTTGTAATGAATGATTCAGAGAATAAGAGACAGCAAAGGGGCAGAAAAAAAGAATATAGGTCATTGATATCACGTGCGTCAGTTAGGCCTCTTTACGAAGTAATCCGTTGTTTAACAGCCCAAAGAAAGAAGGTTATCAAAGATATGGGTTTTGGAACTTTGATTGATTTTCCGATATTTGATATTCCAAGCAAACTTGCATTCTTTGTGGTTGATATTCTTTATACTACATCAATGCTATTAAAGTGTCCATCAGGAGACATATTACTTACTCCGAAAACAGTTAATCAAATTTTTGGACTTCCAATGGGTAACAGGAACTTGCAACGAGAAGGAGAACGACAATATGGTGATCCATTTATTAAAAAATGGAAAAGTCAGTTCAAGAATGTCAACATGGTTACAATCAAAGAATTATCAGATGTTATATTGGAGACTAAAAATGATGATTATATGTTTAGGATGAACGTCTTGACTTTGATTTCAAACACTTTAGGAAGTTGTGATGTATCATCAACTATCAAATTCACAGTCCTGAAGAATGTGTTCGAAGGTGATGACGTTAATAAACTGGTGTGAGCACATTCTTGATTGTGCTAGTTTATCGAAGCTTGCATGGGAATCAAGGTTGAATCATAGGAAGAGTGTTGTGTATTACGGACCAACTATGTATCATAGGAAGAGTGTTGTGTATTACGGACCAGCTATGTTCCAGATGGTAATTTACGAACATTAGTATTTTTTATACCAACTTTGTTGTCTTATATAATATTTGATATTAATGTCATAATACATTTTATGATACAGCTTGCATATGTTCATTACAAAAAGTGTGATCAGATGAAAGTAACGAGACGAGTACCATCGATTAAAAGCTGGGATTCAAGTCTGCTGAACCAAAGAGAAACAATTGAAGTCAAGAATAATTCTATGGGAACATCCGAAATTCTTCCAGATTTGGATGAAGTAGAGCAAAATGTACAAAGAGAGGTTAGTTAAGTTAACATTTTATCACTCGTTATAAATCAAATTCTTTTTTAAGTCTAAAATTGTGTGTATTTTTTAGTTTAATCAACTTTAAAAGATTATCATTAGTGATTTATCAGTAGTGATTAAATTAAGTAATAGATTATCAATAGTGATATATATGATCAGGGATACTCATATGTAATCATAATTAACTAACAGATTATCAATAGTGATTATCACTAGCTATAAAAGTTTTAGTGTATTATCACTATTGATAATATATTAAAGTTAGTTTTTCTATTAGTATTTATTAAAATTTTTAATGTTTTATCAATAGTGATTATCAATAAGTATATTTTTCTTGTACATTACAGGAATTGTATGGTTTGATTCATCAGAGTATTGAGAACATTTTAATAGATAAATCAGAAATAGCAGAAACAATCAATGACAATTTGTTGAAGTACCAAGATGATTCTAAGCTGATTGAATTTAGGGCCAGACTAAAAGAAATTTTCAAAGAACCCGACATTCCAGAGTACCACACTTCTTCTTCAGAATCTGGCGATGAGAACGATAATCTTTCGGGTGGTGATCAAGATATAAAAATCAGTAGTCAAGATGATGACGGTTTTAATGATGTAAATCTTGGTTCTAAGGTACAAGATGTAGGCACGAAAACAGAAGCCGGGGGTAGTAAGAAATTGGAATCCGGACTAGAAAACGTTCAAAGTGTCGATGAAACCATTTTTAGTGGTGGCACGTACTCTGTTGGTGATCAAGATGTGAATATGTGTAATCAAGATGAGCAAGGATTGAATGATCATAATGTTGTTTCTGAAGGACAAGATGGAGGCACCAAAGCAGAAGTAGTTGGAAGTAGTACGAAAATGGAATCTGGGCAAGAAAATGTTCAAGATGGGGAAGGATTGAATGATCAGAATGTTGTTTCTTAAGGACAAGATGGAGGCGCCAAAACAGAAGAAGTTGAAACTAGTAAAATAATGGAATCTGGGCAAGAAAATGTTCAAGATGGGGAGGATTGAATGATCAGAATGTTGTTTCTGAAGGACAAGATGGAGGCGCCAAAACAGAAGAAGTTGAAACTAGTAAAATAATGGAATCTGGGCAAGAAAATGTTTAAGATGGGGAATGATTGAATGATCAGAATGTTGTTTCTGAAGGACAAGATGGAGGCGCCAAAACAGAAGAAGTTGAAACTAGTAAAATAATGGAATCTGGGTAAGAAAATGTTCAAGATGAAGAAGTATTGAATGATCAGAGTTTCATTTCTGAAGGGCAAGATGGAGGCACCAAAACAGAAGAAGTTGGAAGTAGTAAGAAAATGAAATCTGTGGAAGAAAATGTTCAAAATGTTGATGAAAGAATTTGTAGAAATGATTCATTTTCATTTTCCAAACAAGAAACGGAAATTGTCAATCAAGATGAGGTACTATTGAATGATAAAAAATTTGTTTCTCAAGTGCTAGATGGAGGCACTAAAACAGAACACGCTGGAAGTAGTAAGAAAGTACAAATTGGGCTAGAAAAGGCTAGCAACATAAAGTGCCTTGCAGATTCTGATGATTTTGATTATGATGATCCTGGATTTTTGAAGCAATCAGTTGAAGCAATAGATCGAGTTTGCCAAAGTCAATACGATGAAGTATTAAATGGTCAAAATTATGCTTTTAAAGGACAATATGGATCCGCAAAAATAGTAGAAGCTGGAAGTAGTAAGATAATGGAATCTCGACAAGCCAGCGTTCAAAGTCTGCATGAAAGTATTTTTAGAAATGATTCATATTCAGTTACTGAACAAGACTTTGAAATAGATAGTCGAGATGCAGTACTATTGAATGATCAAGCTGGAAGTTTTAAAAAAACAGATCAAGTTGGAAGTATTAAGAAAGTAGTTATTGGGCAAGAAAATGCAACAAACCAAAAAATCAATATAGATGTTGATGATCCTCAATTTTTGAAGGAACAAGTTGAAGCAACTGGTAAATTTTAGCAAGGTCAAACAAGTACTTTCTTGGTTCATGATTCGGATTCAGACGAATCGATGAATTATTAATTTGAATTTGTAGAGCCAAAACTTTTAGCTGAGCTTGCCACGAAACATAAAGCCGAAGAAGAAAAAATCAAAAAGGAGATAATGTACTAGTTATTGATTCGGACACATTATCTGGTACATCACCAACTGATTCCAGTAGTCCTTGGACTCCTGGTTCCCACCCAAGTTTTGATTTGCGTATAACACCAAAAATTGAAATGCAGAAACTCAGGGCAGAAAGAAAAAGAAAAAGGGAAGAACAGAGAAGTCGACACAAGAACAAGTTTCAAAAAGCAGCAGTGGAAGGAGGAATCAATCAGCCATGATGAGTGGTTTATTTTATGTTTTAAAAAATATATCTACAATCCAGATTGATGTTTTGAATGATTTTTTTTTCTAGCTTCACATATTGCACTTTTAATAAAATTTGGTTATCATATTCAATGGTTTTTTTTGTTCAAGGGTCACCCTGGTAAACATTGTATTAATCATATAGACATATAAGTACAATGGAATGTTGCTGCATGCTTTGTTAAATTTTTTTAATATTTATGTTCTACAAGTATATATTCATTTTCTATATTTTATCACCAGTGATATCACACGTAAACAGTTTTTAATATTCATGTTTTACAAGTATACATTCATGTTTTATAAGTTCATTTTCTATATTTTATCACCAGTGATATCACACGTAAACAATTTTGTATAGTTATGTTTTACAAGTATATATTTTATATACTTTATCACCAGTGATATGACACGTAAACAGTTTTTAATATTCATGTTTTATAAGTATTGGTAATTTTATACACGGTATTTTTTTAATTTTTTATATAGTTAGTGATAATACAGGTAGATATATTTTTAATATTGCAATGTTTTCTATCATCTTTTTGTGTTTGAAATATTATTTTTGAAGTTAAAGTTGACATCATCTAAGTTTAATCAGCAAAAGAAGGTTCAACAATTGTTTAAGATACATCATTTGTATATCACAAGTGCTATACTACAGAATCCTTGTTCTAATAAAAAGTACTAGCTGTTATGTTAACATAAGACTTGGGGCTTATCATTCATTTGCTATCTTTTTGTTGATAGCAGCTTCGACGATTTCTTGGACTGTTTTTTCGTCTTTGTCCTTGTTTTCATCTTCAAACTTCTTTGCATAGTCCGTCATCACTCCTCTCTTTGTGTTTACTTCATGCATTAAAATCTTTGTCACATACCTCTTCCTCATTATGTTTATTTGCAGTTGATGATCTCTGTTTGTTTCGGGAACAATTTGAGGATTCCATTTAGACGCCATCTCTCCTTGATAAAGCTCCATATGCATCATTGTCTACAAGCCACAGTCGATTTTGTTTTCCAGAGTTTGCCATTTGAATTTCATCACTTTTGGCTGTTTGTCGTTGCTTAGCTTCTTAACACACGTGTTTCCATGCTTCGTCAAGTAGTTGATCAACAAATTTTTTTGCATAAATTAAAATTTAAGAAATTAGTTATTGTGTATAGCCATGTAATTTATCTGCATTTTTATAATTCTGCATTCAAGTAACATTATATATTTACTTGCTATTTTGTCAAAGGCGTCTTGATACTTTTTCTTGTATTCCACATTTGAGTCGTTATCCAGTATCATAGCATTTGCTTTCTCAAGGTTGAAGACGATCACAAAATAATCACCACCAACTATTGTTGGGAAAAACACAATTCTCACATCTTTCATCTTCTTCTTAGATTGTGAAGAAATCATGTATTTGTGCAGCAACTTTTCAAACTTCTCATCATCGATCTCATTCAAACTCTCATTTTCCATCAGTTCCAAATCCTATAGATAAAAGATTTTTTAAATATAAATTTAGTTCTTATATTTTTTAAGTGACAGAACATTTTTTTTCGTTATAAATTTTAAATGAACTTACAAAGTCAGTTGTTGCAAAGTATTGCCATCTTAACCCTTTGCCTCCTGTGTGTATCCTTTCCTCGTAATTTAACACTTTAACAAAAGTGTCAATTACTTTTTTATGTATCTTGAATCTAGGTGCAAGAGTTTGAATTTCTTCTCTGTTTGCTATAGTTCCACTTCCATCATCGAATACTTTTTCACTGCAAAATATTTATTATGTATTAGATTTATCACTAGTTTCTAATGATAATTATACACGACTAAATAGTAAATATTAAAAATGTTTACCTGATCTGTCCTTGCATACAGAAGATGCTGTTTGCTTAAATCATTTCATCATAGTGCAACTTATCTTGTGTTCTGGTCATCTCGTTCATGTACGGCGATTTATAATACATCGATGGTTTTGTGATCCTTTTTCCTCTTCCTTGTGCTTCCTCCTGGGCAATGCTTTCTATTTCGCTTTCTTGTTCTGTACCAAATGCATTCTCTTGGACTTTCGGGCTTTCATAATTTTTATCATCTGTTGCATACTTTTTTGTTAAGGTTTTTTGTTTTTTATATAATCTATTAAGTGTAAAAACTGATACGTTTTTTTGATAAAAATTTATGTTTTTACCTTTAGTTTTTTCTGCATCCTGTTTTTCTTGTTGCCTTGTATTTTTCTTTGGTGTTGTTTCTGCTGCTGCTTCCTTTGTCGCTTTTTTTGTTGCAGCTTCTTCTTTGTTTTTTTATTTAGATGTCTCTTTGTTTTATTCTGTTTGTGCTTTTGTTTTTTCTGCAACAACAGCTTCATGTTTGTCCTCTGCATGTTCCTTTGTTTCTGTTGGAGCTTCATGTTTGTCCTTTGCATGTTCCTTCTTTTCTAGTGTTGCTTCCTTTATGGGCTCTATTGTTGAAGCTCCTTCTTTGTTTGTTTCTGTTTGAGTAGATGTTTTTTCTCCATCTTTATTTGCTTTTGGTTTTTCTAAACTTTTCTTTTTTGGTGTTTGCTTTCCTACAACTTTTTTGCTGGTTTTTGAGCATCTTCTTTTGCAGTTGCATCCTTTTCTGTATTTGTAGCTTTCTCTTCCGCCTGTTTTTTCTTTGCCTCTTCTTCCTCTTTCTTCTTATTTTCAGCATCAGCATTCCTTTTTCTTTCAGCCTCCTCTTTCGCAGCTTCTTGCTGCTTCTTCCTTACATATGCTTCTAAAAAGGATTTTTTCAACTTCAACATTTATACATTTCTAGTTACATATCACTAGTATTTGTTAAAGCATCATTATATTTTGTTGTTTTTGCTAGCCATAGTTTGTTAAAAGTATCATTATTCATTATTAGTCATTTATCATTTAACATTGATCAATAGTGATTTAACACTAGTTATTTAACACTAGTTTATTTTTATGACTAGTGGTTAATCACTAGTGATTTATCAATAACATGAACATGCTAAATTATTTGATTTTACTGACCTCTTTGAGCTTTGATTTTCTTTGCATCTTCTTGCTTTTTCTTCTTATCTTCAGCATCGACTTTCCTTTTTCTTTCCGCCTCGTCTTTCGCAGCTTGTTGCTGCTTCTTTTTTTCAAGTGCTTCGTAGTATATTTTATCAGCTTCAGTAAAGTCTGATTTGTTGTTGTTGCTCTCCTCGTGGACAGATTCAATAAACCCAACAGGACTATGAATATCATTTGTTGTTGCAGCTTTGCTAGTTGATGCACTAGCATAGTAATATGAATAATCGTTGGGTTCATCTACTTGTATTTCATTTCTAAACTCTCTTTTGAATCTTTGTACAAACAAGTTTAATCTTTCATCACCTTCAAAGACCTCTTGCATCTGCAAGTTTTCATTAATCAAATCTTGAAGCTCTCTTCTCTCTTTCAAAACTCTTTCAAACTTTTCTTCTATCGTCTCGTATATAAGCTGTGTTGGAAAAAAAACACGTGTTAGGAATTTTACATCACTGTTAATAATCTATTATCACTATTTTTTACTATTACCTGATTAAATATTATGTTAATTTTTAAACTTTAATGTATTATCATTATTGATAATCTATTAAAAATTAACTTTTAATGGATTATCAATAGTGATAAAACTAAAAAAGAAAGATTCAACAGATTATCAATAGTGATAAGATTATCAATAGTGATAATCAGTATTTTAAGTAACTATTGATAAAATATTATGTTAATATTTCAACTTTAATTTATTATCACTATTGATAATCTATTAAAATTAAATTTAATGGATTATCAATAGTGATAAAACTAACAAAAAAATTCAACATATAAGATTCAATAGCCATAATCACTATTGATAAACTATTATCACTATTTTATTTTTGTCTATTGATTAATTATTATGTTAATTTTTTCATCTTTAATGTATTATCACTATTGATAACCTATTAAAATCAACTTTTTTTGGATTATCAATAGTGATAAAATATATTTGATTTTACTGACCTCTTTGAGTTTTTGCTTCTCATTTTCCTGTTCATCAGCATTATTCTCTTCATCATCTTCTATCACTGAAACCAATCCAAACCGTCCATTCTTGATCTCCAAGTTTTCTCTTTCTTCTAAAAGATCAAAAGTCCAGTTTCTGATGCCAGGCCATTTTCGTGGTACATTCATCTCAGCAAACTTTGTGTGATGCAAGTAAACCAGCTGTTTACAATATAATATTTAATAAAAAGTGTCATGCATTAATAATATGATACTAGACATAAATAAATAAAAAATTAAAGTGTAGATTAAAATTACCATTAGCACAACGTTCGGGCCGTAGTACCAGTTTTCTGCTGTCGTGTCTTTCCAGTTGACCTTGCTTACTCGAATGCATTCCTAAATGTAAGTGCACCAGTCAAAGTCGCTAATGACATCATCATGTTGTATGTTGTTTATCACATGATAGTTTATCCTCGAACTGTTATCACATTTTATCATGCAGTTTGCAAAGAGCATGAGGTAATTCATTTTGAACATGAAGTCTGTATCGGTTGTCTTCTGAATAACTTTGAAATATATGTTGTTGTTGGATATTGCTTCTCTCCAAACTGTGCTTTGAATCTGTTTAAGAACACATCATTGTTTTCTCTTTCATGCTCAGATTCTAGTCTTCCTTTTCCCATTGGGATTCCTGTTGCTTCTCTGATTTTCTTTGGTGTGAACTTAATATTTTTGCCATTTGCCAGTGGCAGCTCCATGTTCTGTGTGTCTAGGTTTTTAAGTACAAAATATGTGATCTGTGCCGGTACTTTGCTAAATCGAAGTTCCAACAAACTACCAAAGCCCATTTGTCTAATCACCCTTTTCCTTTCTGTCCATAGATTTCGATTAGCATTGAAGAGAGGCTGAACAGTTGTTTTAGCCCTCATTGGCTTGAATTTATCTTCATTTTTTACACCCATAAGCGATAGAATAATTTAAAAAAAACTGGGGCTTATAGTTTTTAAATTTATATGAACTTAAAAAATAATAAACCTAATAAACTTCACATAAATCTTTCTTTAAATTTATAAATTATTAAAAAGTTTATAAAAATAATCAAAAAAATCCATACAATATGACTTTAATTGATGATTAGAATCTAAAATTAACAATACATAACAAATCATCACAATATCCTTGAAATACCCAATTTAAACTCAGAAGTAGGTTATTATAATCAATATATGGATTAAAACATCAAATTAACAGATTAAATTAATTAAATTTAGAATAAATGTTCTAATAATCATCAAAACTAATAAATTATGAGTTAGAAAAACCATACTTTCTTCCTGACTTGGTGTTTGTTCGTTTTCCATCGTTTTTCTTGAGCTATTAGATCCGTCTTGTTCCGATTCATCCATTTCTTTCGATTTCCCTTTGTGATTGAAGGTTTTGATTAGGTTTGTTTTTGATTTTAGAGAGGGTTAGTGTTTGTTTTGATTCTAGAGAGAGAAATGATAGCGGTTTGTGTTTTGTAGAATGAGAATGAAAGTGGTTGGGATGCATTATGATTGGGCGGGTTTTATTATTTTTATAAATTCCAACTTCCGCTTTTTTTAGTGTAATATCAATGCTGATAGTATGATAGTGATTGATGATAAAAGTTTTTAACTTTTTCAGTTAAAAACGGTTTATTTTTTGTTGACAGTTATGTTTTTTGATTTATCAATAGTGATAAATAATAAATTTTTTATTTATACATCAATGGTGTTAGTATTATATCTTTAGTATGTGTAATATCAATGGTGATATTATCCTTATTTTAAGATTCACCTTTTTTGGTTAAAAAATGTTTTTTTATATTGTTTTTTGATTTATCTATAGTGATTAGTGATAAATTTGTGGTTTTTTTTAACTAATGTAATATTACTGTTGAAAAATATCACTGTTGATAAATGTCACTATGTGTTTTGTTATTTTATATCAACATTGATAAAGATATATAATTTTTGTTTTTCCTTATCACTGTTGATATAAGCATATACTATCACACTATATGCAATATCACAGTTGATAAAGTCAACATCATTATTGATAAAAGTATAAAAAGCATCTATTTTTTAATTTCTACAAATATTCCAGTGAATATCACTATTGATATAAAGTATAAGCTGAACAAAACATCATGATAAATATTGTCTTGATAATATTAAGATGCATTTTCAAACCAAAAGTACCAAGTTTTCATACAGATGATACTCTTTTAGAATACATAACCAAATTGTTCAATGTGTTAAAAGTTACACACATTCAAAATAAAAGTAGCAATTTTGTTACACAGAATGACACTCATGACAAATCATTTTTGTTCACTTGGTCCTGCTTCTGTTCCTTCTCCTTGAATGTTTAATGATTTATCAGACATCAACTTCCTGTGGTTGTTCATTTCATGGAGCAATATTTTTGTTGCAATTCTTGCTCTCAAAGTATCAATCTGCTTTCGGTGATCTTTATGACATTCGTTGTAGATCCCTATTTGCCATTTTCCAGCAGTCTCTCCTTGATACAGCTCCATATGCATCATCATGTATATAGCACAATCTACTTTTTCTTCTTTTGTCTTCCACTTCATTTGCATCACTGTTGCTTTCTTAATTTTCTTTCGTAATTCTTCTCCTTTTGGATGTTGATACGCCATCAGGTGGTTGACAAAGATTTCCTTCTGAAATCATAAATATATAAAGATTGTTAGATATGTTTTTATTTTTGCTAATTAGACTAATTTTTTAAAGGTTACTTACCACAAAATCAAAATTTTCCTTGTATTTCCCTTCGTATGTGGCATCTGAATCGCTGTTGTCTAGTATCACAGCCTTGACTTTATCCAGGTCAAAAACTATGACGTAGTAATGCCCATGTGCTATGATTGGAAAGAAGACCTGTGTATTTTATCATAAATTTCTTAGACTATACCTATTTTAAGATAATATAATAATCATATTAGTAGAATCTAACTGACTGTTTTTTACCAGTCCGACGTCCATCATTTGCATTTCTTTGACATTGTTTTTTGTCTGAATCTCAAATAATTTGATAAACAATTGGTACTGGGAGTCTAACTTCAAGGCTCTGTCCTCTTTCTTGTCTTGTAGTACTCCAGGTACCTGTTTCAATTTTTTTTTTCAAAATCAAATGTTAGTGCAATATTTAGATGTTTTTTTTAATTTTATTTAATATCTTACCGTCATTCCTGTATAAAAGAATTGGCGTCTAAAATTGTTTTCTTTGAAACTTTCTTCATAATTCAGAATTGATACATATGTGTCGATCACTGAAGTTTCAACTTCCGTTCTTGGTGCCAGCGTCTGGAGACTTCCTTTCATCAGCATATTACCTACTCCATCGTTAAAAACTTCAGCCCTGTGTAATATATCACAAGTTATAATCATAAAGCTTAATAATGATAAAGTTTTAAAAGTTAAAAGCATCATTTAGATGATTACCATTCATTTTCGTTGTCTGCAAAGATGGTTGATGTCAAAAGCTTTTCATCTTCTGTTATTTCAACCTTTGTGTCTATATTCTTGTTGATGTAGTTTGACCTGAGAAATCTGTACTCTTTTTCAGATTGCTTCTTAGCGTTTTCGTCTTCTTGGTTTTGAATTTATTTAATTAGCAAACTAAAACCAAGATTGATGTTCTCGTGGGAAGCTTCTGGCTGGTTTTCCTTCACTCTCTTTCCTTTTCTTTCGATTTCTTCTTCAGCTTTTCGTTTTCCTTCATTTTTGTTTTCAGCATCATCTTTTTTTGACTTTTTTGATTCATCAACATCATCATCATATTCACTATTTAGATTCATCTCTTGTGTTTCCATCATCTCAGTATCATGATAATCTTCTGGTTGATGATTGTCATTTTTTTCTTTTTGATTTGTTGCCTTTTCATTTGATGTTTCTTGTTGCCTCTTTGATCCAGTTTCTGAGACCCATTCTTCATCATTATGCTCATCGGTGTAGTGTGGGTCGTTTCTTTCTTCTGCGTCAGCTTCTCTTTCCAATTCATCACCGGAATCTGTTTCACTCTCATCTTTTGGAGGTTTTGGACCTTCCTCATCTTCATGATTTCCTGCATCATCATCATCATTGAAATCGTTGTCTTCATATTCTGTTGATGATGATGAGTAGTATTTTTCCCGTTCCTCCTCTTTGAAGATGTTTTTCAACTTTTCTTGAATTTCTTTTAGTTTATCATCAGATCCAAATTTGAATAAATTCTCGTTGATCTTCTCTTCTATCTCCGCTTTTTCTATCAATATTCTTTCGATGCTCTCTTCAAGCATCTCATACAGTTCGTGCAATGATGTTTAATATACATATTTTAGTATGTCAAAACTTTTTTATATATTACATCTACACTGTATATCACTATCGATAATGTATTAAATTAACTTGCTTCTATAATATAGTTATTATTGATGATCTATTTAAATTTTAAATGTATTATCAATAGTGATAAATTTATTTTAAAGAAAAGTCCTCATGTATTAACAAAACAAAAATGAACTTTAATAAGACTATCAATAGTGATAATCACTATTAATCTATTCACTAATTTAACTATCACCATTGATTAATTTTTATCTTTGATTTTTTCTTTAATGTATTATCACTATTGATAATATATTAAAATGAAATTTATTGGATTATCAATATTGATAAAACAAAAAAAAAGAAGAATTATCTAATAGATAATCAATAGTGATAAGTTTAACAAAGAAATGAATCAATATTTATGAGTAGTTAATATCACGATTGATAATGTATTAAATTTAACTTGCTTCTATAATTTTTTAATTTATCAATATTGATAAATTTATCTTAAAAAAAGTTTATTATCATTAGTCATAAAATTAACACAACAGAAATGAACTAATAGATTATCGATAGTGATAATTATTATTTAGAATCTATTCACTAATTTAACAATCACTATTGATTAATTTTTATCTTTGATTTTTTCTTTAATGTATTATCACTATTGATAATCTATTAAAATGAACTTTAATGGATTATCAATAGAGATAAAACAAACAAAAGAAGATTTTTCTAATAGATAATCAATAGTGATAAATTTAACTTAAAGAAATATTACTAGATAAAATATTATTTTAATTTTCTTTAATGTATTATCAGTATTGATAATATATTGAAATACAGTTTTTTAACTTACTTGTTTCTGTGCTTCTTCTTCTACTTCATTCATATCATCCAGTATTTCTACTTCTCCCATCGATTTTTTTTGTAGTTCTTCTGTTTCTCTTCTTTTCAGGAGACTTGAATTCCAGCTTTTGAATGTTGGTGTTCGTCTCATCACTTTGAAATTCTCGAGGTTTGTATAGTGCAAGTATGCTAGCTGTTTCATAAAATATAGAACGTATTAATAGTGTGAAAGATAAAATTCATTAAAAAAATTAGAATTTTTTACTTACCATTAAGAAAATCACTGGACCGTCATAAACAACATTCTTTTTGTTTTTTTTTCTTGTTATCCCATCCAAGCTTTGATGTACTCACCCCATTTAGTACATGTGTGCACCAGTCTATTTCACTTACGTCATCTCCTTCAAAGACATTATTCAAGACTGTGAATCTGACAGTTGAACTGTTGTCACAGACTGCAAATGTGTTTGAGATCAACGACAAAATGTTCAACCTGAACAAGTAGTCCGTGTTTTTTGACTCAATTATTACATCAGATAAAGCTTTCAATGTTAGCTTGTTTACGTTGCTGAATTGCTGTTTCCACGTCAGTATAATTGGGTCATTGTATTCTCTTTGCCCTTCTCTTTCCAACTTTTTGTATCCCATTGGAATTCCCAGAGTTTGATTAACTGATTTTGGAGTCAAAAATATGTCTCTTGTTGGACACTCTATCGTCATTGTATTTGTGTTCAGCTTGTCTACAACAAAAAACGCCAGTTTTGTTGGAATTTCATATATTGGAAAGTCTATTAAGCATCCAAATCCCATGTCCCGTATGACTTTTTTTCTTTGTGCGGTCAGTCCCCGCATTGCTTCGAATAAAGGTCTCACGGTTGCGCGTGATTTCAATACAGTATGTTCTTTTTCTGTTTTCTTTTTGTTCTTTTTCTTATCTTTCTGCTCTTCTTCTTCTTCTTCACTTTCATCAATTTTTTCAGCTTCATCACCTCCTCTGCATCTTGATGTTGATGCTTTGTCCATATTTGTTCCAAATAATTTCTTACACTTACTTCTGATTTTCATTTTTTTTCTTCCAGCAGTTTTTTCTTCTGCGATTAGATTGCAAGTTATTTAAATTTTGTTAGTAACGTCATTATAAGATCCAAATATCATTGATACATTAAATAAACATAACATTTCACAAACAAATAGGATTCAGTAGTTACTTTGGCTTGTGATTAATGATTATACATTCAAATAACTAACACATCTAGTCTCTGAATAGAAGATAGACGAGAGGCTGTTAACTAGTTGTATTAATGTATTGGTAACTATGTATCTAAAGTAAAGATGCACTTTGATACATAATAACTTTACATACAAACCTAAATGTATATAATTTGTTTCATTAATGTTTTCAAATCAACTAGCATTCCTAAATTTTTAAAATTACCCAAACCAAAATGTTGTTACACTTTTTTCATTATTACATATTTTTCATTGTCTAATGCTTTTTATCAATAGTGTTAAAGCACTTAGCAATGTTTTGTAAACCCTATTATCACTACCGATAAGCCTCTTAAAATTGTTAAGTTGATGTTTTAATGATAACCCTCTTATCAATAGTGATAAAGCACTTACCAATGCTTTTATCAACTATTTTTTTAAAACCTTTTTTTGTAATGCTATATCACTATTGATAAACCATTTCTCATTGATAAATCAGTTTATCTATTTTCTAAATTCCTTTCTGTAATTCTATATCACTAGTGATATACCAATTTTCGTTGATAATTCCAGTTCTAATTATTTTTTTAAAACCCTTTTTCTGTAATGTTATATCACTAGTTATAAAACTTTTATCATTGTTGATAAACAAAAGTTTTAACAATATTTTTTGCATTTTAATTGTATATCAATAGTGATAAACCACTTATCTCTCGTTATAAGCTATAATTTTAGTGGCAAGCCTTTTTATTGGTTTTAAGCCAAAAATCATCAATTTAATTGATTAAATCAATTATAATCATAATAAGCATATTAATTTTCTCAATAATCATCAAAATACTTTATAAATCATCAATTAAACAGATTTTAATCATGAAAAATATAAATAAGCATTCTAATCTTCACAAAAATCGTTTAAACATCATGTAATCAAACTCATAAGCATGCATGTAATTATCTAAATATCATATAAATCAATTAAATTATATTAATCATAATTAAAACTTAAAATCATCAAATTAAAACTATAAAATGTTGTATAAATTGAATAAATATGTTTTACCCTCTAGTTTTGCTTCTGTCACGTCGATTTTCACTGTTTTTTTGCTCGAATCAGATGCAGTATTCTTCTGTTCTTCCATTCTTGTGTTTTTTGTTAGATTTTGAAGGTTTTTTGTGGCCTTTTTGATGATTTGTAGATGTTTTTAGTCAGAGAAAATATATGGGAGACGGTTTGTTTCTAGAGAGAGAGAGACTGTGTGTTTTTTATTTCGAAAAATGAGCGGGTGGTTACGTTTTAATTATTGGTACATTTTCAATCATTCACTCAAGTTTGCAAAGTTAACAGTTTTGGTCCCTCCGTGTTTTTTATCCTTTGATTTGGTCCCTCCCAAATGGATGGTCCAGATTGAGCCATTGGTTTCCACCAAAATACAAGTTTCTTTAATAACCGGACTCATTGTTGGTGTTGTATATTTTTTTATCTATTATTCTTTTTCATTATTTAATTTTATTTTTAGTATGTTTCCATTTTTTTGAATTGCATACGCCGGGACTTGAAAAGTTGAATTTTTATCTCAAATTTTCATTCCCTCTCAACAGGCGATAGAACCAAACCTTCCTATCCCTTTTCTCAATGATTGCTCCTCCCACTAAACCACCTCCTATACAATCGGCATCATCAAACAACCAAATCAAACCGTAACCACCCGAACACCATCACCCTCTACCTACCACTTAAATCAACCATCTCAAAAGCTTTTTTAGTCTCCTCTCCTCACCTTCTCATCTCGTCTTCTTGGAGAACAAACACATCAGCCGTTCCCTTCTTGGGAAACACTAGGTACTTTTATATTTATTATTTTTAATTTATAATCAATCTTATTTTTACTTTTCTTTGCCAATTAAAACGTTTACCCTTTAGGTATTTGATTAAATGTTGGATGAAAAAAGTTAGCATAAAAATTGATACCATAATTCAAGGTTAATCAGACTAGTCAAACGAGTGGACTAGTCTTATATTAGGTAGTATTATTTTTTTCACTTTGGGCAACATCTAGGAGATTAAGTTTTATTATATAGATTTCAAGCTGTTTGGGGTATGTGTATGAGTGGATTATCATACTGTTACCTTGCGACTTAAAATATTTGGTGTCACCAAGGACTATGTCCCTTTTATTCTTGTATCTATGTTAGGGGGTGTTTGTTTTAGCTTATATAGTGGGATTATAAGCTTATTAGCTTATATAAGCTTATTAAACATAAGCTAAACCAAACACTAAACATGGGCTTATATGCTTATGATATATAAGTCATAAGCGGCTTATATAACATAAGCCTAAGCCCAACTCATAACTTAACCAAACATCCCATGAGGATAGACTTTAGTTGATGTATTGTTTTCAATTTTCTATTGCTAATATGAATCCAACAATGCTCTTTTTGTGATAATCAAATACTATTATATGTCATAAACTAGTATGCAATCACCCTACTTTTCATTTCATTTCATTAAATTCAGTTGATTATTGTTCTTAGCACTTTGTATTTGATCTCTAAACTGATTGAACGCCAAAAATTAAAACTACTAAACAAATATAATTAGATGATCAAGTAATCGTTAGAAGTTTAGTTTGCCTGGCATTAATGTTGTTAACATCAGTTTTATTTCCATTAAGTCTAACAATGTATCTACGAGCCTTATACCAGTTCCACTAATCATATTCTCACAAGTGGCCACTATTAAATGAACCTCTACGGTTTAATTTGACCAAGGGCGTTTATTTCACCTAAAATAGCTGATGAGCCTCCATATCACAATTCATCATCTCTATTAAGCAACCAGGTCCAGTGATGTTGTAGCCACTACTGTCATAATTTAACGCCTTTCCCACTGTAGCCATTTGGTTTTGACGGACTCATTTGGAGGTTTATAAGATAGATGAATAAACTTTTGAGGGTACGTAGATGCTACACCAACACTAAGGTGAGAACCCATTTCTAATTGTACGCATCGCTCTATATCTAAAATTTTGGCTGTAATTACATCACTATATGTAGCAGTAATGTTTTCAGCTTCTTCTGCTAGTACGCATGGACGGAGCTATGTTATTCTTTGGGTGGGCCAAAAGCAACCCCAACTTTCGTAGTAATACTAGTACTGTGGTATGTTGCACTGTATTTTGTATATAAAAGTTTAACTGGCCCACCTAAAATTACTCAGCCAAATTAAATAGATTAAAAGAATCGTGTAGTCCATCTGATTATCTTTAGTTTCATAGTTGATTAGTTTCGAAAAAGATCAAGTATGTAACTCTTTCCCTTTTCTTCTTTAATTATTTTGTTTTACTAGTACATATTTCGTTATGTCTAACATTTTAGTGGGTTAATTGTTATCTGTTAATGACTTGAGTAGAAGGATACCAGATATTATAAACAATGATCTTCAACATCATTATCACTGACAATTTACAATTTGGCAATTTGTTATTCACAAACAATTTGTTTAATATATGTGATTTGTAGTATGAATTTACTAATAATAGATATACATCAATAACGAAAAAACAGAATAGGGTGGATTTAGTTTTTACGAGGACCGTTTTATCGACTAGTGTTGACTCTTCTAGTGTCCACTGAATGTGCGTTAAAATCGAGAAAAATAGATTACGTTATAAGATGGGTGATGAATTTATTTCAAATAATTAAGTACTTTGAATTTCCAAAAGAATATTGTAGAAACCTTTAGTTTAGATTGCGTTTTAGATGATTTAGTGCTAAGAAGTATCGCGTGAGGTTGAAATGAAAAGATCCTATTGAACGAGTATTTTTTTAGATCTTTTTTCTAGTTTTTGTTTTGTTTGGCCTACCCAGCTCACCAGTCTTGACTCCGTCACTGCTAGTACGACTGGAGTGACCACATTAGGAGGTGCATTTACCAGTTCTGTTGCCTAAACTATTGTGTAAACTTGTTATGTGTAATCGAGTTTCTTTTCTAGATCGAGTGGAGATCTAAGACCAAAAATGTCCACATACTTGAGAAATGACTTGTTAGACTCTGATTATTTGAATATGATATCTCCATAAGTACCCAGTAAAGTCCCTTTTGCTATTTCTGAAGCAGTGGTGAGCTTTGGTTCAGTAGTTAGGCATTGTTAGTTTGAGAAGTCTTCACAACTTATGCAATGATGTTGTAAAATTAGTCGATTTACTTACCTTTAGGAAAAAGTAAGCAAAAAAACCAAAGTCGTGGTAAGTATAAGTATCAACGTTTAGGAAAACGTCAACACCGACAATCGAGTTCGTTCTCGGTGGAGGTATGGTGTTTGGCCAAAAATTATAGACGTTATTTAATCGAGTGATTACGTTTTTGGAAAGAAGGGAAGAAAAAAAACGGAAGACGGATTACACTAAAAATAAAAACCGACGAATACGCGTTACGCGCGAATCGAGCCGTAAAAATCGACAAATTTAAAAACTTTTTTTTTTTTTTTTTTTGAAAACTTAACAAAAAAGTAAACTAAGGGAAATGATAAAAAGTCATCGGGAAACCTAAAGCGTCTACGGGGACAAAGCAAAGGCAAAAATTAACTAACGATAAAACGTAAAAACGCGACATAAAAGGAAAATAAACAAATTTTAAAGGCTAACAAGACGAATCTATTTTTTCTAAGTCCTATATGGCAAAAGAAAATTTTAGAAAAAAAACAATTACATTTTTTTTTCGACTTTTATATTTTTTATAATGAATTAAAAACGAATTTAAACTAATTAAATGATTTAAAAAAAATATTAAATGATTTTTTATAAAAAAATAATAATAAAAATAATAATAGTAATAATAATAATAAAATCAATATGGAAAATTCGTAATAAAAAAAAAGTAAGTCTAAATCTAATAAAATAATAATTTGAAAAGATTTTAACAAATTATAGCTAAAAACTACAAGAGGGTTAAATAAAAAATAAAGTAACACATAACAAGAATAGCCTTATAGCACAGTTGGTTGTTGTGTTAGATTCTGTTATGTGTTCAAAACATAAGGTGGAGGTCACGGGTTCAATCCCAGCCCTTGCCATTTTTCGAAAATCAGCATCTTTTTTTACTTTGTTTACTACTTTAAACGTAAGTCAAGATTTACTGTACTTCTCAAACATAAATCTAAATTAACTTACTAGAAGATGAGCAAAACACAATATTATCAATATGCATAAAACAAAACAGTGCAACATTTATATTTAATCAAACTCAAAGTAAAAAAAAAAAAAAAAATCAACATTAAACATGATAAGCAACAAAATATGTGGAACTTACAATCGGTCCAAGATATGCAATAGAACAAACCGAAATTTTTCTAACAAAACGAAATCCAAGCTAAACCAACAGCAGAAACAACTAAGTCCTTTTTTTTCTTCTAGTATTGTTGAACCAACATTAACCAAGCCAACTCTCTCATTTTTTTTTCTTCGAGTTTGCTTTCGGGCAGTTAACAACAGTTAACAATACCACACATCATCTCTCTCTTTTTTTTTCTTCCGTGAACAGTAGCAGCGACAACACTAATTTCCCTCTTTTTTTTTCTTTGATTCCAGCAGTAACTTGGAACCAACAAATATACTTATCCCCTTTTATTTTTTTTCTCAACAGTAACTTAAACATAACCAAGAACACTTTACCCTTTTTTTTTCGAATTAATCAGTAGCAACCAAAAGAAATGAAACACTTTTTTTTTAATTTCGAACAGTAAACAAAAAAAAATACAAATCCCCTTTCTTTTTCGAATCAAGATTTACCCAAAACTTGTGAACACTTTTGAAATTAAATAAACAACTTTATCTAAAAATGACTTCAAACATAAAATAAAAAAAAAACAGAAATTAAAATGGTGGAACTCAGATTAAATTACCAACTTTTATTCCTTCCATTGAAAAAAAAAGAAGATACATTTTAAAACTTTTTTTTACACAGCTTTTACCTTTTCTCTCTTAGCAGGTTCAAGGAGAAACAACTTTTTTCCCATTTTGTTAAGTAAAATCTCATAAGCCCATCAACAAAGTTCTGCATAGGCCCCAGCCTATATGGAGGTGGTTTTTCAACCACTAAGGGTCCTGGATGTAGGACCCTTGAAGTAGTCTCTTGTTCTCCATTTCATTTTTAGCTTTCTGAAATTTTATGTGATTTGTATGATTTTTGTGTTAAGTTGTTAAATGTATGTTTGAGTGCTTAAAACTGCTTAAATAGGACTTGTATGCATGCTTAGATAGTGTTCAATCACTTTGGTTAAGTCTTGATTGGATTTGCTTTGAAAAAAGTTGATTTTCAGATTTAAAGGAGTGTTTGGATTAAGGCTTTATTTGGTTTATATGATTTAGACTTGGCTTGAATCTTGTTTAACTGCACTCACTAGGTTGGTATTAGGTTGTTTGTTACTTGTTTGTCAGTTTGGGTGGGTTTTTAAACAATTTGTATGTCAAAATTTAGTCATATAGTCAAAAATCAGAAAACTGCCTTGTTTGATTAATTTTGTTGAAATTTGGTTAGCAAATCTTGTAGTCTGTTAGATTTAGGGTTGTTTAAGGATTGTGCCTTGTTTGTATGTTAAGTGGTGAACTTATATGCATGATATTTGGCTTGAAATCTCACCATTGTGCCTTGTATATCAGCAAGTACTAATCAAAAACATATAAGCCATATCAGTAACTTTCTTTGATTTTTTGAGCTTGAAATTGTGTGCAATTTGCTTGTTTCTGCTTGTGATTTGACTCCTTATACTCCAAAGAGTATAAGGGTGCCTTGTTGTCCACCAAAAACATCTACAAAAGCAAACCAAGTCCTCTTGGTCATAATTGCACAAGTGAAGAGATACACTTGTTGTTCATCAGAAAATTCATCAGTCCTGGGCACATTTTTTATTCAATCTTGCTATAATCTTGTTATTTTGGGTTTGTGTTTGCATTTTAGTAGTTAATTAGTTACTGGATTGTGTTTTAAAAGTAAAAAAAAAAAAGAAAAGTTTTGCAAAAAGGCACACCCTGTCTGGACTCGAACACGCGACCTTGCGTTCCAAGGAGTAGCGTGCTTGCCAGTGATCCAGATGGCCTTTTTACGTTTTCCTTTCCTTTCATTACTTATTTAAGGTGTTTTTGGTTTTGTGCTTATTTAGCAAACAGCTTTTAAATAAGCTGTTTCCAGCTTATTTCTCTTAGCTTTTTCTTGTTTAAGATTTTTCCTAGGATTGTATTAGGGTTGTTGATTTTTCTGAGCAAAAATTAGATTTTTCCCATTATTATTTTATTTATTAGGATTATTTTATGTTTAATTTTTAGAAAGTCATTTAAAAATAGTAAAAAGTAATTTAAAAATCTGGAAAAATAATTTTTAGGTTTTTAATCATACTTTTGAGGTTTACAGCTTATTAGGTTTTCAATTTAGCTTATTTTTAATTTTATAGGATTTTAGGGTTTTTAAGCAACTTTAAAATTTAATATAAAATTATTAAATAGGTTTCAGAAACTTTATTTTGCATTTTTGTTTTAGTCACATTATTTAGGATTTTTGGTAATTTTTTAGAATTTATTTACAAACTTTTTATTTTTTTGAATATTTTAATATTATTTTATTATTAAAAATTGAAGTTTTATTTTTTCTAGTTTTTTTCATTTTTCCTAGGTTAAGGACATTAAATTAGGAGTTTTGTCACTTTCCAAATATTTTTTAGACTTTTCATTTAATTTCTAGAATTAATTTAAGATTTAATACATTTTAATCGTTTTTAAGTGTTTAAAAATAGTTTAATTTGGTTTTAAAATTTTTAAAAATAGCTTTTAGCTTAATTAGGATATTTTTAAGGTTTACAAACTATAAAATCTTGTTTAGGCTTTTTAATAATTAAAAGTGTTTTTTAGGGCTTTAATTAGCATTAAAAAGTCATTATTTAATTAATTAAAAGGTTTTAGCAAGTTTGAATTTTTTGTAAACTCTTAGAATATTATTGTGGATTTTTAGTAATTTTTAGGAATTTTTAAGTTAAAATTTTATTTTTGGCACTATTTACGGTTTTACGTTTTCGCCTTTTTCGTCGTAGTTTAATCCGTTTTCATAACCGTCCTTCTCTTCTAATCCCATTTCTTTCTCAATCAATATAATCACAAACATTAATTAACTCTTAACACAACGCACTTGCCTCCTCGAGAACGAACTCACTTAGGGTCATTCACACACGGTTTTCCTAAATCGTCGTGCACGCTTGCCCTATTTTTACGCTCTTTTTCCTAAAAGACGTAATTTTACAACCATCATTTTGGCGCCGCTGCCGGGGAGGCGTGTTGTGTTTTGATTGAACCATTGTTGTTTTTATATATAGCCATAAAAGTAATTGTATTAGTAGCACTCTACTAATACGTATTATCGGTTTTTCGTTTTTTGTGAATATTATTAATATATTGTATACGTAGAACAATAAATTTACAAGTACTCCAAATACGTGAGAAATCACAACCTTGACTTGGGAGGTCATTACCCAATCATTGTATTCGAATCTCAAACCAAAGAAAAAGGCAAAAATAGATAAATACTTTCGTGAAGCTTAATCTTGAAAATACTAACTATAAGGTGGGTATAAGGCGGATATTATAAAATATATCCTAAGGAAAAAGGCTCTTAAGTGCTTCGCGCCGCCTCGTTTCCCCGCTTGCTTGTGCGTATTTGATTTTGAGAGTGAATCGAGGGTTTTGCCGCCCAAAGTATTATTACGTATCATATATATTTTCTTGGTTTCTATTGATTAAACCCTCTTGAACGATTTGGTGTTCCACCATCGTTCTAAAGTCATCGAAGGCGTTCACTTCACGTGATCGTTTTCATTCCTTGAGGCTTCGTTAATCAAGAGATTTGATTAAGGAGGAGATTTGTAGATTTGTGTCTACTAATACATTCCAAAAATCCAAAAAAAGTTAAAAACAATCAAAAACCACAAAAAAAAAAATTTGAAAAAGTAAAAACACCAAAAAGAATCTTCTTTGCTCGCCTTCTCGTTGTACGTGACGTTTATGCAAACTCGCTCTAAAGCAAGACGTGCTCGTAAACGAAGAAACAAATCCATCACTCCTTCTAGTGAGGAGTCTCCTATTGACGAACCCATTGTAGTGAAAGAAGCACCCATGGCTAATCGAACTATGATGGAGTTGCTTCAAGCACCCACCGAGGGTTATGGAGAAGCGATTGTGATTCCCGCTATCCTTGCGGAGAATTTTGAGGTTAAGACGGGTTTGTTGTCCATGATTCAAAACAACAAGTTTCGAGGTGACGAAAAGGACAACCCTCATAACCACATTCGCCAATTTAATCGTCTCACCGCCACATGCAAGTTTAAGGACGTCTCAAACGACTCGATTAAGATGATGTTTTTCCCGTATTCCTTAGCGGGGCCCGCAAAAATTTGGTTAGAGAAAGAGCCACCAAATTCTATATTGACGTGGAAGGATCTCGTTTCAAAATTCGTGAACCAATTTTTTCCGCCCTCTAAGACTACGCATTTGAAAAATGAGATTTCAAAATTTTCACAAGAATCAAATGAAAGTTTTTCAACAGCTTGGAATAGGTTTAAGGAGATGTTACATGAATGTCCTCATCACGGTTTTTCTGACTTGCATCAAATTGACACGTTTTACAATGGCTTGAACGATCATGAGCGTGATTATCTTAATGCCGCCGCGGGTGGTAATTTCTTGTGTAAGACGGTCGAGGAAGCATTGTTAATCATTGAGAATAGGTCTAAGGTGTATAGTCCTCGTAGCACGTCGAGTGTTCGTAAGACTTCGTCTTCGTCTTCGCCTTCTTTGTCACACACCGTTGATGCTTGTCAAATCGAGGCTAATTTGGAGAACAAAATTTTTGATATAGTGAAAGGATTGTTAGTTGAGTTTAAAGTTGGTGAACAACCCGCTCCCTCTACGATTAAAGCGGTTGAGGTTTCTTGTATGTATTGTGGTGGAGCTCACGATTATTCCGAGTGCATTACCAACGGTGGTAACACTTCGAGTGCCTTCGCGGCCGCGGGAACTTATAACCAAAACGGTCAAGTTCCTCGCACTAATCAATTGACTCCACCGGGTTTTCCACCAAATCAAAATGCTAACAATTATCGAAACAATCAAGTTGGTTACCAAAGCAATCAAAGGAACAATTACAAGGGTAATAACAACTATGGGAATCAAGGGAGTAGTAGTAGCCAATTGCAAAATCAAAATCAAAACCGTAATTTTCAAAACACGAGTCAAGGTCTTCAAAATGTTTACACTAAAGAACTTCCAATGGACTTTGTGAATTACGCCACGGCAAATGATAAGATTTTGGAAAACATTCAAGAGCAATTGGCTAATCAAGCTAGGGACACGGCTAAAAACACTAAGGAATTGGCTAATTTTGTTAAAGAAAATCTTAGCATGAGGAATGAATTGAAAAATGATTTTGCTAACCAAATTCGAGGTCAAAACAACAAGATAGAGCAAAGTCATGCTAGGCTTGAACAAAGAATTGACCAAAAAGCCGCTAGTCAAGATTTGAAGTTTAATAGTTTTGATGCTAAGCTTAATGCAATTTTAGAAGCCGTCATGGGGAACAAAGCCTCTACTTCGAGTAGTTTACCTAGTAACACCGTTTCAAACCCGAAGGGAGAGATTAAAGTGATTACCACACGAAGTGGTAAGACACTTAAAGAACCGACTCCTCAACCAATTACTCCAACGGTGGAGGAAATTGAGGAAGAACCCGAGGTGGTGGTCGAAAAGGAGCATATTTCAATCCCACAAAGTACCGCTCATGCCACACCTACGGTTGACCCATCACCCATATTGGAACCCGAGATTCCAAAGGCTATGCCTATGCCCCAACCCACACCACCCTTGCCTTACCCATCGAGACTTAGGAAGGAGAAACGACAAGAGCGCGATAATTACCAATTTGAGCTTTTTATGAAAATGTTTCGTGATTTGCATTTTAATGTGAGATTCGCCGATGCTTTGGTCATGATGCCTGTATTTGCCGCTAACTTTAAGAGTATGTTGAACAACAAGGAAAAATTGCACCAAATGTCTAGTTGTTCGTCGGTTTATCTTAATCGCATACCTCAAAAAGTCGGTGATCCCGGTAAATTTTTGATCCCTTGTGCCATTCAAGATATGGAAGAATGCTATGCCTTGGCCGATCTTGGTGCTAGCATTAACTTGATGCCACTTGCAATCTTCAAGTCGCTCAATCTTCCTAATCTTACTCCTTCACGAATGTCTATTGAGTTGGCCGACCATTCCACGATTCTTGCATGTGGTTTGGCGGAAGACGTTTTTGTGAAAGTGGGGAAGTTCTACTATCCCGTAGACTTTATTGTTGTTGATATCCCCATGGATCCTCAAGTTCCTCTTATTTTAGGTCGTTCATTTTTAGATACGTCTATGGCTTTGATTGATGTTCATGCTAGAAAGATCACCTTACGTTTCAACGACGAGGAACTTGTTATAAACGCAACTCAAAATTCTCAACTTTCTCATGTTTATTCCGTTGCTACAATAAACCTCGTTGATATGATCGACGTGGTTTGCGAGGAATTTTCACAAGAAGTTTTAGGCTTTGGTGATGAAGAAACTAGTGGCAATCCCACTATGTTAGATCCTATTCTTGATAATTCGACACCAACCTTCACTCCTTTCGAAGGTGGTGGTTTTACGTTGGAAGAATTCGATGTTCCACGTACTTGTGACGAAGACCTCGACAACGATGAGGACTTCTCGATTATCAAAGATTTTCTCAACGATTTCCCATTTCCTCCACCCGAGGAGGTTATGATTATCGAGCCCAAATCTTCACTTAAGGAACCACCTATCCTTGAGTTGAAAGATTTACCTCCTCACCTCGAGTATGTCTATTTGGAGGAGGACGACAAGTTGCCGGTTATTATTGCGAAGGATCTTTCGAATGATGAAAAAACCGCACTTGTCGATGTTCTTAAGGATCACAAAGGGGCGATTGCGTGGAAGTTATCCGACATTAAGGGTATCGATCCCAAGTTTTGTACACACAAAATCTTAATGGAGGAGGATTTCAAGCCAACAATCCAAAGTCAAAGGAGGGTGAATCCCAAAATTCACGATGTCATCAAAAAGGAGGTCCTTAAACTCCTTGACGCGGGAATGATTTACCCTATTTCCGATAGCCCTTGGGTGCGTCCTATTCATTGTGTCCCTAAAAAGGGAGGGATGACCGTTGTGCCAAACGATGCTAACGAGTTGATTCCCACTAGACTCGTGACCGGATGGAGAGTGTGCATTGACTATCGAAAGTTGAATGAAGCCACTCGAAAAGACCATTTTCCCTTGACCTTCATGGACCAAATGTTGGACGTCTTGCGGGAAACGATTTCTATTGCTTTCTAGATGGTTTTTCCGGTTACTTCCAAATTCCCATCCATCCTCGTGATCAAGAAAAAACTACGTTTACGTGTCCATATGGAACGTTTGCCTATCGTAGAATACCATTCGGACTTTGTAATTCACCGGGAACTTTTCAACGATGCATGATGGCTATTTTTCATGATATGATCGAGAAGACGATGGAAGTATTCATGGATGACTTTTCCGTGTTTGGTGATTCCTTTACTTCGTGTTTGTCGAACCTAGAGAGAATGTTGAAACGTTGTGAGGAAACCAACCTTGTGCTCAATTGGGAAAAGTGTCATTTTATGGTTAAGAGTGGAATCGTCTTAGGGCACAAGGTCTCGAAAGCGGGGATTGAGGTAGATCAAGCTAAGGTAGACGTCATCGCCAAATTACCTCATCCCAAAACCGTCAAGGGAGTTAGGAGTTTCCTAGGCCACGCGGGCTTTTATCGTCGATTCATCAAGGATTTCTCGAAGATTTCTCGACACATTACACATCTTCTTGAAAAAGAGGCACGTTTTGTCTTTGACGAAGATTGTGTACGAGCCTTTGAAATCCTTAAGAGGAAACTTACCGAAGCTCCCATTCTTGTTGCTCCAAATTGGAACCTCCCCTTTGAGCTCATGTGTGATGCTAGTGATTACGCTATAGGGGCCGTTTTGGGGCAACGTCATGATAAGCACTTCTTGCCTATTCACTATGCTAGCAAGACGATGACCGAGGCTCAACTTAAATACACTACAACGGAAAAGGAGTTCCTTGCCGTGGTGTATGCATTTGAGAAATTCCGACCTTATCTCGTCTTGACGAAATGCATAGTGTATACGGACCATTCGGCTATTAAGTATCTCATGGCAAAGCAAGATGCTAAGCCGAGATTACTTCGTTGGATTCTCCTCCTTCAAGAATTTGATCACACCATCGTTGACAAAAAAGGAGCCGAGAATCTAGCGGCCGATCATCTCTCTCGTTTGGAAGATCCTCACCAAAGTGTTTACGAGCCTAAGGAAATCACCAAAACATTTCCGCTCGAGACACTTGGTGTAGTGAATTCTAAGCTTGATTCTTCTACCCCATGGTTTGCGGATTTTGCAAATTACCATGCGGGTAACTTCATCATTAAGGGTATGACGACTCAAGAAAAACGAAAATTCTTTCGTGACGTCAAGTTCTACTTTTGGAACGACCGTTACTTGTTTCGAACTTGTGCGGATCAAATCATCCGACGTTGTGTTTTTGGCACCGAAGCTTCTAACATCCTTAGAGCTTGCCATGAGGGACCCACGGGTGGTCACCACGGTGCTAATCTCACGGCTAAGAAGGTGTTTGATGCCGGCTTCTTTTGGCCTACTATTTACCGAGATGCACAAGATCTTGTGAAGTCGTGTGATGCATGCCAACGACAAGGAAAAGCCTCACAAAAAGATGAAATGCCACAAAATATCATTCAAGTATGTGAGATCTTTGACGTTTGGGGCATAGACTTTATGGGGCCGTTCCCATCATCTCGTGGTAATAAGTACATTCTCGTTGCGGTTGACTACCTTTCTAAGTGGGTGGAGGCAAAGGCCTTGCCCACCAATGATGCTCGTGTGGTAGTCAAGTTTTTGAAGCAATTGTTCTCTCGGTTTGGAACCCCTCGTGCTATCATAAGCGATCGTGGAACCCATTTTTGTAACGACCAATTTGAAAGGGTTCTAAGGAAATATGGGGTTACACATCGTCTTTCTACGGCTTATCACCCACAAACGAGTGGGCAAGTCGAGGTTTCAAACCGAGCTTTGAAGAGGATCTTGGAGAGATCCGTTGGGGAAAACCGGCAATCTTGGTCGGATAAGTTGGACGATGCTTTATGGGCCTTTAGGACCGCTCATAAGACACCCATTGGGTGCACTCCTTATAAGCTTGTGTATGGAAAAAATTGTCATTTACCTATCGAGTTAGAACACAAAGCTTATTGGGCCCTAAAGCATTGTAATGATGATATGGAGACCGCGGGAAAACACCGGAAAATGCAATTGAATGAATTGGATGAATTGAGAGACATTGCTTATGAAAAATCATTGATTTATAAAGAGAAAACTAAAAAGTTGCATGATTCTAAAATTAAAAACCGAGTTTTTAACATTGGGGATCAAGTTTTGCTTTTTAATTCAAGATTGAAAATCTTTTCCGGTAAATTGAAATCCCGTTGGTCCGGTCCATTCACCGTGACTCGAGTGTTTCCATATGGGACCATCGAGCTAGCTCAAGATGATGGTCCTAACTTCAAGGTGAATGGACATAGGTTGAAGCACTACTTTGGCGGGGAAGTTCCATCCTTGAACTACCTCGACCAAGTCACCTTCCCCAATGATAATTAGTATTGAGGGGATCGAGTCGAGCTCATGACTCGGTAATCAAAAACGAGGTGCCTCGTGGGGGAGTCCCATGCTTATCCTATGTACATATTATCGCTTTCTTAGTCTAATGTAGCTTACGTGTGGGGATTCGTGCCCTTCCAACCTTTGTTTCGTGGTTGTTTGTGCATTGTGGTTTTTAGATCATAATCTTCACGATTGGAGCCTCTCGTGTTCGTTTTATGGGAGCACTCGATCGTTTGCTTTGGAGACATTTCTCAATATCCATGATATATCCTTTTGATGTTCTAACCATAGGTTTTTAGCACACTTCATAAACGGCTTTAAATTTATTGGTTACACCCTTTCCATGCTAGATTAGGCATTCGACTACGTCTCTAGTATGGGGGTGTTTCCACCCCTAGACTCGAAACATTGAGGACAATGTTTAACTTTAGTATGGGGGGTGAATAGATACTTGCCTTGCCAAACCTTCACGCTTTCCAAAGTTTTTCTTTTTGTTGCAAAATAAGGCTAAAAATGGCCAAATTTTAAAAATTTTCTCATGTTTCATAAGTGTTTGAAGACACGAATGTAGGTTTTCTGATGGCGAGAATAAGAGTAATTTTTTACTCGACCGTGCGTGTTGAGCACTTAGCTTTGATTCCTTAACTTCACATTTAGGCTAAGTCTCTTAAATGAGGACGAGAAATGATAGAGTTAATTATAAGTTACTATGCTAAACGTAGAGTACTCGTATTCTTTCAAAAACTCATGTGTTCTCGTTGTTTGCTTATTCTCCCTTCGCTTGTAAATATTTTTTGCTTAATAAATATTGACTTAGCGGTTTAGTTAGGATTCTTGGGTTTCTAGTCTTTTCTAGTAGCTTCCGTGTAATTAAATTGGGAAGACATTAAGGTATCGCCAGCGTCACGGTTTTGAAGTATTGGCACCCCAATAATCGAAAGCTTCACCCAATAATAAGATTTCAAGTGCTCACCTAAATCAAGCAAACAATTTGAAGCCCCACAAGGCCTAAAATCTATGCAAAAATTGAAAGTGAATCAAGCCTTAATCTTCGAAGCTTTAAAGATCCAAAATTCGCTTTAGCGTGAGGATATACGTCTTTGGCTAATAAAACCACCGATGAGGCGGATAATAAAAAGCAAGGCAAGACCGAAGTCATAATAAAAGCTTAATGGCGAAGTTGAATAAAAGATGGAGGTAAACCAAAGATAATAAGGCCCTTCCGTCATGGGGCGTATAAAAGTCTTGGTAATAAGTCTCATGTTCAAAACCGTTATAAAACCGTGTTTATCGATTCTTCTTGTCAACTTAATTTTTTAACATCGTTGTCTATTAGGAGGGGTTATTGATTTGATGGTCTTAGTTACACCGTTAGGACTCCATTTTTAGACCTAAATCTCTATTATCGCATAAGTCAAACAATGTATCCTCGTGAAACATTCAAGACAAAATAAAATATAAGAGATACAACTTAGGAATAATGGGAGAATAAGTACGTAATTAGGGCATATGAGTAGTGTTAGCATTACTAACTTATAATGACAATGATCTCGTTGCAGGCTTGGCATGGAATTAAGGTGAAAATCGAGGACGATGAAATTATTTCTAACGGAGCATTCACGTGTTCTTATTCTATGAACCTAAACGTCCCATTTTGCGATGAAAATCATGCATTATGTCTATAACACAAGTAGTAGTAATAGTAGTAGTGTAGCTATTTTATCGTTCAATAAAGTGAATAAAATGAATTTTTGAGATGCTTTGATACTTTATTCTAGCATTGCGTGAGGGCACGGCAATGGTTTAGTATGGGGGAGTGATGAGACTGCTTTTATACATAGTCTCATCGTCCATATTGGGCTTAAAATGCATTAAATATCATCAAAATACCCAAATATATGCTTGTGTTTGTTACATGTGTATTTTAGGTACGCATATTGAGAAAATGACAAAAGATCACAAGAATCAGTCAAAAACGAACACGGGAAACGAAGCCGCACGATGAACCAAGCCCTAATGAAGAATTTTCCAAAGAAAACCCTTGAAGATTTGAAGAATATTGAAGATTGGTCCTCCAAGTTTGAAGAATTGACACTTTATACCCTTGTATCTTCATAATTACAAGTTTGGTCCCTAAAGTTTGTCAAAATTACAAAAAGGACCCTCAACTTTGAAGAATTGGCAAATTTAGTCCCTCAACAAATCTAAATTGTCAATAATGGTCCTTCAAGAAGTCAACAAACAAGTCAAGGCCTTGAAGTATGAAGACATGTCAAAATCAGTCCTTGGAATATGAAGAAATTGCACTTGTAGTCCTTGTTTCAAGTTTATAAACAATATGTGCCAAAATTGCCAAAAGCCCAAACTTAAATACAAAGGGAATGGAAGTTTATTGCATTTGATACAAAATGAAAGAGTGAAGAAACATAAGGGGTCAAATCTGCCCAGACAACCTAAGACAACCCACCACTCACAGCTTGACACCTCACCAACCTTAAACAATCACCCAATCAAACACCTCCCCCTCTCCACGTCACAAATCCACTCACACCTTTTTAAATTAACTTAAATACGGTTTAAGTTTTGGTGGCAAACACAATTTTTAAATACTTAAACCTCTTTTTAGATTAAACACCTCCTAATCCACCCTTAAACCCTAATTTTTTCCAGGATGAACATCAATCAAATCAAAGGGTTTTTTGTTAATTCTTTCCAGACCTTTGATTAAACATCATATAAACCTAAAACCATCCTTAAACCCCCATCACCATCACCTCACATGTCTCTCCAACCCTCCCCTGCCCCACTATTCACTCTCAAACAAAAATGGACAGCAAGATCAACAACTCACAGCATTTTCTTGCTCCCAAAGGTAAAATGAACGACCTAGATTGTTTCTACATCACTGGCACCTCAGCTACATGCCAAGATCATCACATGGCTTTGTTTTGACTCAAAATTCAAAAAATCGTCCATGGGCAAGATTGGAAGTTCACTTGTTAGGGTTTCTAGTTTCCATTCAGTTCTAGAATCACATTCTAGCCTCTATATAAAGGCATATAGGACTTAGCATAGTTCTGTTCTTGATTTTTCTCCTTTTTTCACAAACTTTGTAAAGCCAGTTTATGAATTAATATAAATGGTTTAAGTGTTGTTGATGAGAAATATTGAGTTCCCTTTACATTTTCAGTTGATTTAAGTTTATTGGTTGAGTTTGGTTTAATTTTAGCAAATGTTTTCAAGTTTTCAAAAGTTTCTGTTTCTTTTTCAAAGTTTTCTTTTATCAAAAATTTTCATATAAATCTGATACAATGTTGATTCAGAGTGTTGGATTGATGGTATTTGACCTTGTGTATGTCCATAACACCATGGCCTGTTCTGGTGTAGTGGGTACCCAAGTTTAAAATATCCATTGGTTTGGTCATTTCCTGTTATTAAGCTTATTATAACCTTACCCACAAGCTCAAGCTTTCTTCTAGCTTAATCTATAAGCTAGGAGTAAGCCTTAAGCTTGTGGGTAAGGTTATAATAAGCTTAATAACAGGAAATGACCAAACCAATGGATATTTTAAACTTGGGTACCCACTACACCAGAACAGGCCATGGTGTTATGGACATACACAAGGTCAAATACCATCAATCCAACACTCTGAATCAACATTGTATCAGATTTATATGAAAATTTTTGATAAAAGAAAACTTTGAAAAAGAAACAGAAACTTTTGAAAACTTGAAAACTTTTGCTAAAATTAAACCAAACTCAACCAATAAACTTAAATCAACTGAAAATGTAAAGGGAACTCAATATTTCTCATCAACAACACTTAAACCATTTATATTAATTCATAAACTGGCTTTACAAAGTTTGTGTAAAAAGGAGAAAAATCAAGAACAGAACTATGCTAAGTCCTATATGCCTTTATATAGAGGCTACAATGTGATTCTAGAACTGAATGGAAACTAGAAACCCTAACAAGTGAACTTCCAATCTTGCCCTTGGACGATTTTTTGAATTTTGAGTCAAAACAAAGCCATGTGATGATCTTGGCATGTAGCTGAGGTGCCAGTGATGTAGAAATAATCTAGGTCGTTCATTTTGCCTTTGGGAGTAAGAAAATGCTGTGAGTTGTTGATCTTGCTGTCCATTTTTGTTTGAGAGTGAATAGTGGGGCAGGGGAGGGTTGGAGAGACATGTGAGGTGATGGTGATGGGGGTTTAAGGATGGTTTTAGGTTTATATGATGATTAATCAAAGGTCTGGAAAGAATTAACAAAAAACCCTTTGATTTGATTGATGTTCATCCTGGAAAAAATTAGGTTTAAGGGTGGATTAGGAGGTGTTTAATCTGAAAAGAGGTTTAAGTATTTAAAAATTGTGTTTGCCACCAAAACTTAAACCGGATTTAAGTTAATTTAAAAAGGTGTGAGTGGATTTGTGACGTGGAGAGGGGGAGGTGTTTGATTGGGTGATTGTTTAAGGTTGGTGAGGTGTCAAGCTGTGAGTGGTGGGTTGTCTTAGGTTGTCTGGGCAGATTTGACCCCTTATGTTTCTTCACTCTTTCATTTTGTATCAAATGCAATAAACTTCCATTCCCTTTGTATTTAAGTTTGGGCTTTTGGCAATTTTGGCACATATTGTTTATAAACTTGAAACAAGGACTACAAGTGCAATTTCTTCATATTCCAAGGACTGATTTTGACATGTCTTCATACTTCAAGGCCTTGAATTGTTTGTTGACTTCTTGAAGGACCATTATTGACAATTTAGATTTGTTGAGGGACTAAATTTGCCAATTCTTCAAAGTTGAGGGTCCTTTTTGTAATTTTGACAAACTTTAGGGACCAAACTTGTAATTATGAAGATACAAGGGTATAAAGTGTCAATTATTCAAACTTGGAGGACCAATCTTCAATATTCTTCAAATCTTCAAGGGTTTTCTTTGGAAAATTCTTCATTAGGGCTTGGTTCATCGTGCGGCTTCGTTTCCCGTGTTCGTTTTTGACTGATTCTTGTGATCTTTTGTCATTTTCTCAATATCCGTACCTAAAATACACATGTAACAAACACAAGCATATATTTGGGTATTTTGATGATATTTAATGCATTTTAAGCCCAATATGGACGATGAGACTATGTATAAAAGCAGTCTCATCATGCAACAGGAATGCAATAAGCAGAAAAAGATGAGCATGTGTATCCCTTTCCAATCCCAATCAAGCTGACTTGTTTCAATCCATAGCCAGCAACCCAAATAACAGTTGACTGTCCATCCTTCCCTCAAAAATATACTTCAGACAATAATCCACGTAATTCTGAATCAAGCTTCTTTATGATGGGATTTTGGAATTTTGAGGTCTTGTCCTTTGACATGTCTTTTTGTACGACAGTCACTACAAATAAATTTCCTTTCCATTCTACCAATTATGTTACTTTAGCAGCAAAAGAAATCTTTAGATGATCAATCTGTGAAGGATGAGTAACGCCAAGAGTAGATTTAGAAACTTATGAGCCATTCTTGAAAATTCAAAACAAAGATATGGGTTTTATAATTAAGATACAAGGAGTTTGGATCTTAAGTTATAATTGAAAAAGGTCAAGGAACATGGATCTTAGGTTATAATTGAAATGGGTTAGGCCTAATCAAAATAAAGCCCGAAGGCAAACTAAACGTCTAACAGTAATCAACTAATGTTGTCATCAATAGTTACGACTGTTATCGGGTTTGTCAGCTTGCTTTAATTTGGTTGTTATGGAGTTTTAGTAGGTTAAATAAGAGGAGAGCAGTAAGCTTTACAAGAATGTGTTGCTTGTTTATGATTTTCTGTTCTTGTGTGTTGTGAACAATTTATGCTTGTATGTTGTGAGTATAACTCACTTAGTTGTTTATATACAACATTATAGGGGATTACCTCTTTCACGTGGTTTAAACTTCAGAATAATAGAGACTGTGTGTCAAAACATTAGTAAATACGTGAGGTCAATTGTGTTTTTTATTTTTTTACTTCATGTAGGTTTAAGGAAATTCTGGATTTCGCACTGATTGTTTGCTATAAAAGTGTTGATATTGATTAAAAGGAGGAACCAATATCAACTCTTGTACTTGACATGTTTTATTTATACATGGTCTGATTACCACCACTTGCAGGTAGAAAAGTGAAATCCTGATTTGTTGACAAACAAATTATGACAGTAGACATAGATTCCTCTTGAGTAGTTATCTTATCATGTATGTTCTATACAGACCACATCTCCTTGATATTGCCATTCTGTTGTTGGAATGTACCTGATAGTAGATATGACCCTCGAGGGCTTGTTAAGGAAGGAGGCAAGGGCCGACGAAGGTGAGAAAACGAAAGACCTTTTCGGGTCCCCCCTGAGCCGGGGGGTGCTTGTGGGAGGGGTGTGCCACGACAAAACAAGGGAATGAAAGGCCGCTTTGCGTTGGATGCTCTTTACCCTCCCCACACGTCTTCTTAATGTATACTTGGCCATCTTAATGTTGTTGGAATGTAACTTATAAAGTTATAGTAGATATTTGGCCATCTTAATGTTGTTGGGATGTACTTTATTTGATCAGTTATTTGGTCATCTTAATGTTATTAGAATGTTACCTTATAGTAGTTCTAACTGTCCATTATTTGGATATATATCACAGGTCTAAACTAACAATATTCTTTCTTGTTTCATTTGGACCAGGTAATATCGTTTCATAATACTTCAAGCTGTACGTGGAGCTTTTCAAAGATGATTTTAAGAAGTCTTTAGTTACAGTTTGATTTCCTCTTCGTTTTTTCACTAGAAGTTTAATGTTGGTTGTCTTACTTTAGACAATTTTGTCAAAATACAGAACGATGTTATCTATTGTATTTTATTTTTCCTATGTTGAACAAATGTTAATTATTAATGTATTATTAGACCTTTTCGAAGAATATATATGCTACAAATATTACATATTGCATTGTATTGTAAGTGTTACTAATCGTTTATAAAAGTGTTTCCTTATATAATGATAACAACTACTAGTGTCGCATTGGACATAATAAAGTGTTGCAAATTTAATTCTAATAATGAAAAAGTATTGCACATTGATCTAAAAGTGTTGTCATTGTGCAAAAAAATGTTGCATTTGAGTAAAAAAAGGTTGCTAATGTAAAAAGTGTTACACTTTAGTATCGAGAGTGTTGCTTTTAATGTAACAAGTGTTGCAATTGAGTGTGAAAGTGTTATAATTGTGTATAAAAAGTGTTGTGTTTAAGTATATCAAGTGTTGTGTTTGAGTGTAAGAAGTGTTGCACTTTTAAGTATCACATTTATTAAAAAAAAGGCAACACATTTAAAAAGTGTTGCACATTCTAATTGAAAGTGTTGCTTATACAACACTAGTGAGTGAGTGATCTTCTCATTGGACAAGGTAAAGGAGGGGATCAAGAGGATAATCATATGTAAACATCCTTAACAATTTAAGTGATCATTTACTAATGATTATGCAATAGAAAATAGAAAGAGGGCTGAGAAAAACGTCCAAGAGGCTTGCTGGAAAATAAGATTTGACCCACTATTTAAAGGAGACAAAGTATAACGGATCTATAACGGCTAGCTGTGTGCGGTACCTTATCTCACCCCGCGGTTCCATATCGCTAAGGAACCACGTAGGTACTTAAGGTACCTCCACTAGACTACGCTCCATTTTTTGTCTTTTAGTAGGGTGGGAATATCTGAGGTATTTGAAACCTTCAAAGGATATTCTAACAGCATTTGGAATATGCTATTTTCAAGTTTTCATTTTCCATTTTAATAAAATATTTTCTAAAAACGAAAGTTTATTAAAAAGTCTTTTGTCGTATTAACAAAAGTGAGTTTTAAGGATAATCATTTTGATGATCACTAAATATGATTAAGAAAGGTTAGTGATATGATTATTACCTTGATGATAGTGTTAGTTAAATAATTCATTTTGTGTTTTACACTAAATGTGTTGTATGGTTTGTTGTGATCAAAACTAAGAAAGATTAGTTAACACTAATAATGTTTTTAGGCATCACTTGCTTTAACATTTTTGATATTCGCTCAAGAAGGATTTTCATCTTCATTGTAAATAATTTCGTATTACTCGGATGTTCAGGCAAGATCATGAAGATTTTGCGTAGGACTCTTAAGATCTTTCTTACTTTTCACAGTGTGTGAAGAAGCAAGGAAATATGAAAGTGTGTCCTACTGAGATATTTGATGATCTCAAATGGCTCTAGACTCAATCGTGCATTTTGGATTTTTAGTGATCGGAGGATGGAGAGGAGTGCCACCATTTCAATACCAATTTATTCTGAGTGAATAAATCAATAGATAATGTGTTGTCTACGTGTGATTAAAACAAATATCTTTTAAGAGATATTTGAGTTAGCTGGGATGGGTTGTGCCTTGCATCACTGGGTCCAAAATGTCTGTCTTCAATATCAAGAATCATTAAACAATGATCTTAATAGCATATGTATTGACCCAGTTTATGCCTAAGTTGTAAGGAGGGCTTCTTTCTTTACACCCTTTATCTTTACAATTCTTTTTCATTCTTCAACCACTTCAATGCTTACCAATACGTCATCACTAGCACCTTGTTGTGATTGTTCCAGTGCTAACTTAAGTACTCGGTCGGCATTCAGCTACGACACAATCTTTCTCCATCTTTCCTAAGGACTACTATTTCTAGCTATGGAATGTCCTTGGGAAGATTCCTCTGGTTCTAGAGGAATCATTGGACTTTAACCTATCCTACCATCCTTACGTCACCACAATTTTCACCGTTGTGAATAGAGATGTTTTGGGTAAGTATATGTCACCATGAAATCCATTTTGATGTGCAAATCCATTTTTTCCCCTTTAACATATGCCACGATATCCGAAAACATTTCGCACATGTCGGAATGAGCTATCACGTTAAGTCAAACCATTTGTGATTAATCATTTACCATATTAAATCACATTTTCTCCCCCATATTAAAAATATTAATCCAATCGATGTTTTTAATATCAATTGATTTAATAGCATTTTAAGAAAATTTGGGAAGAAAAATGCAAATCCAATTATCTTCATGAATTACACAAGATCCCCCGCAAATTAATGAGGGTGTACTTGAAACGTAAATAAAATACCTTTTAAACACAAGTGTAAGGTATTTATTCTAACACCCCCACCAAATGCTATGCGCAGCGGAACTACAACATTTGGGTGCTAGGCAGTTATCATCGCACACAAGATATATCGAACGACTCCAAAGAGACGTCAAATTTAAACTTAAATTAAAAATTGTTAAAAAGTTACATGTCTACGGTTTTCCAACCCCAAATGATACAACAGAGTTTTGCTTTCGGTCCCCATGAATCTCAACCCCAAAAGTTACAGTTTTCACAACAACATGACATCAAAGTAAAAATGTTTAAGTAATACTGGGCGGAAAAACAAGTAGACTCCAAGCCATACACAACTTCCATCAAATGCATGCTCCACGCTACACTTCAGCGGTTACCTGAAACACATGCTAAATTTGGTCAACGAAAACGTTTAGTGGAATTTATAGGTTTTACAATTCATTTTGAACATATGTGTAATAAAACCATTCACGATCATTCATAGACTTGTCGATCAAACAATCTATATTCAAGGTTCAGACAATTGTGTTTAAGCTCATGACACTAAACCGTTAACTCAATCACCCGCGTAATAATTACCGACGTGATTCAGATGAAACCAGTGCCCCTACTAAGGCATCAGTTGCAATTATACCTTATCTCTTATCACAAATTATCCGTCCGCAAGGGGTATCAACGTACTAGCCCTCGTCTCGGATAGGGTAGTCAACCCCATATTACTATCACTTTGTATAAGCGGCTATTTTTAATCCACGCTAGGACTAAACAATAGTTAATAGTTCATGAAATTAGGGCCTTTTGCAACTAGGTACTCAACACAATTTCAAGGCAACATTCGGGTCCAACAACCATTCATGACATATGTTCATTTTGAAAACTAGCATGCATTTCCCTCGCGGGTAAAACAGTTTGAAATAATAATAAGCGAGTCTATAAATTCACACCTTATATAACAAGTAGTCGATAGTTCGAGTGACGGTCACTGACGACGATTAGGATGCCCGGGTAAATCAACACCTATCAAACCAATAACGCGTAATGAGTAATCTCATTTATAAACCTTATGGTACTGTATATAATACATACATATTAGTCACATGTGATAATTACAACTCACGCCAAAACAAAACAATCAAGTGTTACTCGTTTTATACCATTTGTCCATATTATTAACGTTATTCATTTTTACACATTTTCGCTGATACTTACCAAAAGTACGGACTGTTTTACTAGAGTTAAACCTTTTTACAAAAATTAAGAAAATTCTCAAAAATACCTTAAGTCCTGTAGAAAACACATATTTAATCTCATTAAAAGTTTTCGCTTTTACGACCCGTTACTCAACACTTTTCCAAAACTACGTTTTTCGGACTGAAATTGTACTTTGACCAAGTCGGACTCATTTGACCCGTTTAAATTACTCCATTGACCCATTTGACACCTAAGTCTTATAATAGACTCAAATATGCAGGTTTGAGACCAAAAATCAACCCTTGACCATTTACCAAACTAAACCTATAGTCCCCGGGATTTGACCTAAAACCAAGCATAATTTCGGATTATGACGGTTTTCATCTCCCGGTACACGAATTTCAAAACGTCGTAACTTTTGACTCGTTAGCAGTCGTAAGCTCTATCTTATACCAAATCGAAGCTAAGAAGATGCTCTACAACTCTATCCTAACCACAAGACCTGTTTACAAATTAATTTTTACGAAAACACCTCAAACTTTCTGCCTAAAATCAACTATACCAAAATCATACCAACGCTCGTTTTCAAACCCATTAATCGACATTAGACATCATCCTAAGTACTCCTAATAATACCCAAACATCATAATCAGTCCTAAACCCCTATTAATCAATATCCTCATAAAACCCAATCAAAAAAATAAACATGCAAATGGATTTACCCATCCAAAAACATGTAAAAATAGGATTAAACACATAATGTAACATCAAAACAACAACCACCATGATCCCCCAAACACCCCCTTTGTGCCGTGGGGTTTGGGTGGTCAAAACCCATCAACCAAATTGATTTTAGTTGATTTTTTTGGTGATTTAACATCATTCTACCATGAATTAAACATGCAAATGGCTAATTAACATCCAAACAAACTTTTGAAAAATCTTTAATTTTTGGAAAAATTCATGTTAATGCATGTTGGAATTAACCATGGATTAACACTTACAAAAGGGTTTTAGGAAGTGGTCTTTAATTGGAATTAATCAAAAACCAAGAAAAATTGGAGTGGTGGTGGTGGTTTGGTGTTTGGCCGTCGGCCTAGAGAGAGCAAAAGGGAAGGGTGGGTTTTTTTTTCTTTGAAATGTGAAGTGTGTGTGTGGTTGATTCCATTTTGTGAAATGGGAGGGACCTTGGTGCAATTTAGGCTTTCTTTCGTCCTTAAACAAAAACGACCCTATAAGTTTACGGGATTGACTCACTAGTCATTTTAGAAAATTTTACGGGAGTCGGGAATCATCCCAAACACTCCAAAATACTTTTAGGACACTTTAAATGTACCCGGAAAGCGATAAAACTCACCCGACTCGACTTAACACGAACAAAAAGTAAAATTCTCGAAAAATTACGATATAAAACGACAATAATTATAAAAATTTGGGCATCCATCGGGATCGTATTCGTCATCGTCCTTCTTAAATCTTCAATCGTCAAAATTATAACCTCGAACATCGGTTCCAACCAAAATAATAAAATATATAGCAAATAAAATTTATTAAAAATTTCAAAAATAAGCGTAATTTAGGGTGACGTAAGTGACCTCGGTTCTAGGGTATCACATCCACCCCTCCTTAAAGAAAGCGACGTCCCGGCGCTCGCCTCTTCTTATACTCACATTTCGTGCCGCTGGAACAGATGAGGATACCTTTCCCTGAAAAAGTCCTCACGTTCCCAAGTGTATTCCGGTCCACGCCTAGAATTCCATCGAACATTCACAATGGGAATTCTACTACGCTTCAGCCTCTTGACCTCTCGGTCCATAATTTCCACGGGTTCTTCCACAAAATGCATTTTGTCGTCTAGTTGAATCTCGTCCAAAGGAATCACCGATTCCTTATCCGCCAAACTCTTCTTCAAGTTCGATACGTGAAACGTGTCGTGAATAGCACTAAGCTCGCTCGATAACTCTAACTTATACGCTACTAGTCCAATTCGTTTAACGATCTTAAATGGTCCAATGTACCTCGGACTCAACTTTCCTTTCTTCCCAAAACGAATTACACCCTTCCACGGCGAAACCTTAAGCATAACCATATCTTCGACTTCAAATTCCAACGGTTTTCTTCTGTTATCGGCATAACTCTTCTATCGGCTTCTCGCAGCAAGTAGTCGGTTCTTGATTTGCACAATCTTCTCTGTCGTCTCTAAAACCATTTCGGGTCCAGTCAATTGACTTTCTCCTACTTCACTCCAACACATTGGTGATCTACACTTCCTTCCATACAACACTTCGAATGGTGCAGCCTTGATGCTCGCATGATAACTATTATTATACGAAAACTCCACTAAAGGCAAGTGGCGTTCCCAACTTCCTCCAAAATCAATCACGCATGCTCGGAGCATGTCCTCCATTGTCTAAATAGTGCGTTCACTCTGGCCGTCAGTCTCCGGGTGATAAGCCGTGCTTAAATTCAATTCAGTGCCCATCGCACGTTGAAGCGATTTCCAAAATTACGAAGTAAACCTACTATCGCGATCCGAAATGATCGATAACGGTACTCCATGTCTGCAAACGATCTCCTTCATGTACACACTGGCCAGCTTCTCCATATTGTCCGTCTTCTTCATAGGTAAGAAATGAGCAGATTTCGTCAATCTATCCACTATTACCCAAATCATATCACATCCACTAGGAGTTCTGGGTAAACCCGTCACGAAATCCATAGCGATTTTCTCCCATTTCCATTCTGGGATCTCTGGTTGTACCAACAACCCAGACGGCTTATTATGTTCGGCTTTAACTTTCGCACAAGTTAAACACTTACTAACGTAACGAGCAATATCCGCCTTCATATTCGGCCACCAATAGACTTTCTTCAGATCATGATACATTTTATCCGAACCAGGATGTATCGAGTACTTCGATTTATGAGACTCGTTCATAACCAAATCTCGTACTCCAGGCTTTCCTTCCTCGGATGGACACAACGGTAACCAAATCCGATTCTCGAAATATCTCAGCCCGTCTGACCTAACCACAAAAAGAGGTTTCAACATTCTTCCCAAGTTCTCAGCATCAACATTCTCTTTCATTAATCCCTTCTCTTGAGCCTTCAGTATTGTTTCAGTCAAATCAACACTCTCAGTCATCACTAAAGCTCTGACTCTCAAAGGTTTTTCTCGATCCTTCCTACTAAGTGCATCCGCTTCAACATTCGCCTTACCAGGATGGTAGCGAATTTCACAGTCATAGTCACTCAGTAATTCTACCCATCGTCTCTGTCGCATGTTCAACTCCTTTTGATCAAAAATGTGCTGCAAACTCTTGTGGTCGGTGAATACAACACACTTCGTCCCATACAAATAATGTCTCCACAATTTCAACGCAAAAACTACAACTCCTAATTCCAAATCGTGCATCGTGTAGTTCTCCTCATTCTTCCTCAGTTGTCTCGACGCGTAAGCAATCACCTTCTCGCGCTGCATCAACACAGCTCCATAACCCTTACGAGATGTGTCACAGTACACTACAAAATCTTCGGTTCCTTCAGGTAACGACAATATCGGCGCGGAACATAACTTGTCCTTGAGCGTTTTGAAAGCGAATTCTTCCTCATCTCCCCATTCATACACTCTATTCTTCTCGGTAAGCTTTGTCAATGGCTTCGCAATCAACGAAAATCCTTCAATGAATCTACGATAATACCCAGCTAAACCAAGGAATTGTCGAACTTCAGTCGGCGTTGTCGGTGCCGACCATTCCCTGATCGCTTCGACCTTGGCAGGATCCACGCGAACTCCTTTGCTATCGATTACGTGACAAAGGAATTGCACAGACTCTAACCAAAACTCACACTTCGAGAACTTCGCATACAGCTTCTCTTTCTTCAGCAGATCCAATATCTTTCTCAGGTGCTTCTCGTGCTCCTCCTTACTCTTAGAGTAAATAAGAATATCATCGATAAAAACAATGACAAACTTATCTAGATACGGCTTGCATACTCGATTCATAAGGTCCATGAATACAGCAGGCGCGTTTGTCAACCCAAACAGCATCACTCGAAATTCGAAGTGTCTATACCGCGTACGAAAGGCAGTTGTAGGAATATCCTCCTCTCTCACACGCAGTTGATGATACCCTGACCTCAAATCGATCTTTGAGTATACACAGGAACCTTGCAATTGATCAAACAAATCGTCAATCCTCGACAATGGATACCGATTCTTAACCGTCAGCTTGTTGAGTTCTCTATAGTCAATACACATCCGAAATGACCCATCTTTCTTCTTCACAAACAACACTGGCGCTCCCCATGGTGATGAGCTCGGCCTAATAAATCCTTTATCCATTAACTCCTTCAGTTGATCCGATAACTCCTTTAACTCTGATGGTGCTAATCGATAGGGTGCACGCGCAACCGGTGCAGCTCCCGGCACCAAATCGATTCGAAACTCGACCTCACGGGTAGGTGGTAAACCCGGCAACTCGTCCGGAAAAACTTCCGAATACTCGCAGATTACAGGTACCTCTTCAATCTTTGCCTCTAAGTCACCATCACTAGAAACTTGTGCCAAAAACACATCACATCCATCTTCTACATACTTCATCATTTTCAAACAAGAAATTACTTTCAAATGAGAAGTGCATTCGTCTCCCTTCACAGTGAAGACTTTATTCCTCAACGGGATATGAACTAATCTCTCTCCACAGACGATCACGGCACTATGCGCCATCAGCCAATCCATTCCAACGATCACATCAAACGATCCTAGCTCTATAGGCATTAAGTCGATTTCAAAAGCGTAATTTCCTAACTTCAAGGTACACCCTTTCAGTATAGAATTTGTACTAACGATTTTCCCATCGGCTAACTCTACGTTATAACTAGTCGCTAACAATACCGGTTTTCTATCGATATGACGACTAAATTTAACATCTACGAAACTCTTGTCGGAACCAGAATCAAACAATATACTAGCATAACAAGCGTCTAGCAAAAACATACTGGTAACCACGTTAGGACCTTGTGGTTTATCAACCGTCCCTACTTGATACACGACAGCAGCATTGTTACCTCCTTGCTTGATTCCTGCCTTCGGGCAATTTCCTTGCTTATGTCCTCTTTCTCCACATCCAAAACAACCCATCACTCTCGTAGCATTCGCCCAAGTGGCTACCCCCTTTGTTCGGCAATCAGACATCCTGTGACCCGCTTTTCCACATTTGTCGCACGCAGGTGGGCAACTTCCTACATGGTACAAGTTGCATCGACCACAGTGGGGATTCACCTTTGCTCCTCTGGGGTTTGTCACAGCTCTCATCCCGTCATTCCTTCGCTGGTTGAACTGCTGATTGCGGTTCTGACCATTGTTGCTACGGTTTCCACCTCGGCTTTGACCCTGGGATTGATTGCTCTGTGCTGCCTCCTACTTCCTCTTATTTCCTTCAGCAATGAAGTTCTTCTTGTCTTGGAGTTTGACATCCATCAACGCGTGAGCCATCTGGATCGCTTCATCAAACGACCCAGGTTTAGACGAAGTCGTCTCACCCTTGATATTACTGGACAGACCTTTAATGTACTGTTTCATTTTCTTGCTATCATCGGCAAAGGTATCGGGACACAAGAGGCTTAATTCATTAAAACTCCTGGTGTAAGAAGTGATATCATTGTTTCTCAAAGTCAGATGACTCAACTCATCTTCCAATTGACCTAGCTCCTCTTCAGGATAGAACTTCTTGGTCAAAAGAGCTTTAGTAGCCGTCCATGTTCTTGCATTCGCTACTGCTAACCCAACAGTGGCTACTTGGGTGTTCCACCAACTCAATGAGTCGTCAAGAAAAGTAGCAGCCGCAAACTTGACCTTGTTCGCCTCTGGGCAACCACTAATCTCGAAAGTACTCTCGACCTTTTCTAACCATCTCCTGAGTTCTAGAGCTCCACCAGTTCCACGAAATTGCGTGGGACCACATTTTATAAAGCTAGAGTAAGTACATTCTCTTGGGGCTTGCTGTCTCCCCACATTTCTGCCTTGGTCTGGGTTCCTCCCTGCTCGATCTGCTTCTAGCGCATTCGTAATGGCTTCCTGAATCATCGTGTTAACACGGTCGGCTGTTAGTTTTGGAGGCATGGTGCGTTATCAAATACACCTCTCTGCAAAGACAGGGAAAATAGAAAAACAATGTAAGTATACACATCAAGATTAAGATGGATTTCTCTTTCAAGACATAATATAAATACAACGACACATCGCTACAGAGTTACTAATATTCATCAATTCACATCACAAAAGATCAAATTAAAGACATATCACAGATTATGAAAGGTAAACATGGATTGTATTGATAATCAACCAAAATTGTGACAAGTATTGCCACTACAACCATTCACCATAAAACTTAAGTCCTCAAGTTTTTCGTCACAATGCCATCATACAAAAGTCTAAAATAGTTCTATTACAACGATCAAAGATAAAATACAAGACAAGCAACTAAGCATGTGGTGATCCACACGACCTCTTGGATGGCGGTTCATCATCATCTTCCTCGGGTTCCTCGTCGCTATCTTCCTCGTCCACTTCATCCATCTTCCTCTTTCCTTTGTCGTTCGGCCTACATTCAGTCGCCTTCTTCGTCCCTGACGTAGACCCACACTCAACCGCTACATGACTTCCCACAGTGATACAAACACCTCTGGCAGGTGGCTGGATCATGAAGTCATTAGCTTCCATTTCCAAGTCGTCCACAAATCTCCAATCTGGGGGCAAGGATTCTCTCACTCGATGCTCCCAACTCTGCATCCTAGACAATCTCGCTTGATCTTCCCTAACTCGATCAAGACTGGCGCTCAAGTTCGCGATCATCGATCTTAGACTGTTGATATCACTCTTGTTTGCATTTCCATCATACTCAATCCTTGAAGTTCTTGCCAATAATCTTTGGTGTGCTCTTTCATTCTCGTCGAATCTCTTAATTACCCTGGTCTCCACCACAAACCGTTCATACATCAACCTATCCATCCTCCTCAAACGACCTTCGGGATCCCAGTAGTGTCTTGGTCTCAGAAAGTAGACCCTCACGATATTCTCATGAATAGATTGTGATTTAGATGAATTGCTGGATTCTGCACCACTCCCATTACTTACTCGAACAAACCCTGGCACTGTCTTCAGGTAGTCCTTACAATTGTCCATCGGGCGACGAAAGGGTTGCTGCTCATATCGGTCGGTCGGAGGCACTTCATAACCCTTTAGCGAATTTGGAGATTGAAATAAATCAGGTTCGGTCTGACCGACAGCATTCTCGGGAATTCCATCATCCACCGGTTCCTCGGGCTCTTCCTCAGAATCCTCACTACCATCGCTACTGATACTGAAGTTATCTACGTCACTTTTGTCACTGTCATTTCCCGGCTCTACCGCTTCTTCTGGAGCGATCCATCCATTGTTATTATTCGGCGGGTTCGGAGGAAACGGTCCCCCTTCGTGTCCTACGACATAATCGTCTCCATTTCCGTTAGGCGGTACCTCGGCCATTCCTGCAATAACAGAGAATTTTGGAGGGTACGTAAGATAACTATTCAATATTTATAAATACATGCATGCAAATGCAATGCAAAGGTGGTACACATGCCCAAAATGCGATAATATGATGCTCATGCATAAGTAATACAAGAATTACGGTATCGGGTATTCCACGTATAATTTCAACGTTTACATATAGTAATTTCCATATCTACGTAATAAATACCCACATATATACTTCAACTCAAAAGTATACGTCAATGCCATGAATACAAAAATAAACCTTACCGGAGCCATGCAGGATAGTTGTGTGCGCTTGGACAATTTCTTACGACACCAAAAGTTATAGTTTAGGAATTTTCAAAACGACCTAGTTCTCTATAACTCATGGCTCTGATACCAATCTCTAACACCCCACCAAATGCTATGCGCAGCGGAACTACAACATTTGGGTGCTAGGCAGTTATCATCGCACACAAGATATATCGAACGACTCCAAAGAGACGTCAAATTTAAACTTAAATTAAAAATTGTTAAAAAGTTACATGTCTACGGTTTTCCAACCCCAAATGATACAACAGAGTTTTGCGTTTCGGTCCCCATGAATCTCAACCCCAAAAGTTACAGTTTTCACAACAACATGACATCAAAGTAAAAATGTTTAAGTAATACTGGGCGGAAAAAAAAGTAGACTCCAAGCCATACACAACTTCCATCCAATGCATGCTCCATGCTACACTTCAGCGGTTACCTGAAACACATGCTAAATTTGGTCAACGAAAACGTTGAGTGGAATTCATAGGTTTTACAATTCATTTTGAACATATGTGTAATAAAACCATTCACGATCATTCATAGACTTGTCGATCAAACAATCTATATTCAAGGTTCAGACAATTATGTTTAAGCTCATGACACTAAACCGTTAACTCAATCACCCGCGTAATAATTACCGGCGTGATTCAGATGAAACCAGTGCCCCTACTAAGGCATCAGTTGCAATTATACCTTATCTCTTATCACAAATTATCCGACCGCAGGGGGTATCAACGTACTAGCCCTCGTCTCGGATAGGTTAGTCAACCCCATAGTACTATCACTTTGTATAAGCGGCTATTTCTAATCCACGCTAGGACTAAACAATAGTTAATAGTTCATGAAATTAGGGCCTTTTGCAACTAGGTACTCAACACAATTTCAAGGCAACATTCGGGTCCAACAACCATTCATGACATATGTTCATTTTTAAAACTAGCATGCATTTCCCTCGCGGTTAAAACAGTTTGAAATAATAATAAGCGAGGCTATAAATTCACACCTTATATAACAAGTAGTCGATAGTTCGAGTGACGGTCACTGACGACGATGAGGATGCCCGGGTAAATCAACACCTATCAAACCAATAACGCGTAATGAGTAATCTCATTTATAAACCTTATGGTACTGTATATAATACATACATATTAGTCACTTGTGATAATTACAACTCACGCCAAAACAAAACAATCAAGTGTTACTCGTTTTATACCATTTGTCCATATTATTAACGTTATTCATTTTTACACATTTTCGCCGATACTTACCAAAAGTACGGACTGTTTTACTAGACTTAAACCTTTTTACAAAAATTAAGAAAATTCTCAAAAATACCTTAAGTCCTGTAGAAAACACATATTTAATCCCATTAAAAGTTTTCGCTTTTACGACCCGTTACTCAACACTTTTCCAAAACTACATTTTTCGGAATGAAATTGTACTTTGACCAAGTCGGACTCATTTGACCCGTTTAAATTACTCCATTGACCCATTTGAAACCTAAGTCTTATAATAGACTCAAATATGCAGGTTTGAGACCAAAAATCAACCCTTGACCATTTATCAAACTAAACCTATAGTCCCCGGGATGTGACCTAAAACCAAGCATAATTTCGGATTATGACGGTTTTCATCTCCCGGTACACGAATTTCAAACGTCGTAACTTTTGACTCGTTAGGAGTCGTAAGCTCTATCTTATACCAAATCGAAGCTAAGAAGATGATCTAAAACTCTATCCTAACCAAAAGACCTGTTTACAAATTAATTGTTACGAAAACACCTCAAACTTTCTGCCTAAAATCAACTATACCAAAATCATACCAACGCTCGTTTTCAAACCCATTTATCGACATTAGACATCATCCTAAGTACTCCTAATCATACCCAAACATCATAATCAGTCCTAAACCCCTATTAATCAATATCCTCATAAAACCCAATCAAAAAAATAAACATGCAAATGGATTTACCCATCCAAAAACATGTAAAAATAGGATTAAACACATAATCTAACATCAAAACAACAACCACCATGATCCCCCAAACACCCCCTTTGTGCCGTGGGGTTTGGGTGGTCAAAACCCATCAACCAAATTGATTTTGGTTGATTTGTTTGGTGATTTAACATCATTCTACCATGAATTAAACATGCAAATGGCTAATTAACATCCAAACAAACTTTTGAAAAATCTTTAATTTTTGGAAAAATTCATGTTAATGCATGTTGGAATTAACCATGGATTAACACTTACAAAAGGGTTTTAGGAAGTGGTCTTTAATTGTAATTAATCAAAAACCAAGAAAAATTGGAGTGGTGGTGGTGGTTTGGTGTTTGGCCGTCGGCCTAGAGAGAGCAAAAGGGAAGGGTGGGTTTTTTTTTCTTTGAAATGTGAAGTGTGTGTGTGTGGTTGATTCCATTTTGTGAAATGGGAGGGACCTTGGTGAAATTTAGGCTTTCTTTCGTCCTTAAACAAAAACGACCCTATAAATTTACGGGATTGACTCACTAGTCATTTTAGAAAATTTTACGGGAGTCGGGAATCATCCCAAACACTCCAAAATACTTTTAGGACACTTTAAATGTACCCGGAAAGCGATAAAACTCACCCGACTCGACTTCACACGAACCAAAAGTAAAATTCTCGAAAAATTACGATATCGATAAAACGACAATAATTATAGAAATTTGGGCATCCATCGGGATCGTATTCGTCATCGTCCTTCTTAAATCGTCAATCGTCAAAATTATAACCTCGAACATCGGTTTCCACCAAAATAATAAAATATATAGCAAATAAAATTTATTAAAAATTTCAAAAATAAGCGTAATTTAGGGTGACGTAAGTGACCTCGGTTCTAGGGTATCACATTTATCACGTGCAAAGATCATATATATGTATTCACAAGATTAGCAATTTATGAGGTTGGACCTGAATGATGGAGAACATCATATGAAAGAAGCACATGGTTCTTGTTAATGAATGTTGGTCGCCTCATCACGTCTGAAGTTATCTCTTAACTCCATGTGTACGATTGATATCGTTGTTTTGACACCAATATGTGAACTTGGCACCTTCGGCATCAAAGATTCTGAATGCTGGACAATTGTTCCCCCTCAACCGTTGACCCGTGTTCTATTGAAAGATCCGTAGTCACCGTTTGAGTAGTCGCATCGTCGAGTATGTAGATATCAAATGTAATTTGCTAAGGTTTGTGGAGATGATAACTTCATAAAAACAAGATTTCTCTTGTCTTAACAAATAAATGCACTGACACGTACATAAATTCGTGTTAAATTGTGTTATTCCGTAAACACAATCCCTTACATGGTTATAAAGTAAACCATGCCCGAGAAAATTAATTCCCGTTGTTGAGTCAAAGCTTTCCGGTGAAATGCTTGACTTGAGTATGAAAAGCGGTTTACTATCTGAAATAATAGCAAACCATTTTGAGCATGTTTTAAAACAGTTGAACTTCTGCTCGAACTTTATTTACAACCCCGTGTCATTATTGAATGGCATTTTTAGGTTCGTAAATATTATCGATTCTAGAAGACATGCTCTTTTTATCAAACATTTTTGAAAAAACAATTTTGAAAGATTTAGAAAAACCTTTTGAGAAATTCTCAAAAAATTGTGTTCAAAGTTTTGAAAACCAATTACTTGAGCTTAAGATGTTGAATATCTTACAAAACGAGCTCAAGTCCGAGAAGTTGTAAACTTCCCGTTGTTAAGGATAAGTTTATCATCGGCGATAAACTTTCCTTTTAACTGAAGAACGAGTCCTAAGTTGACATTTACTTAGAAGTCGTTTTCACGATCTTGAAAAACTTTGAATGTTTTAAAGTAAAGCTCATGACCGAGAAAGATGAATTTCTCGTTAAGAAGAAAAGTTCCTTTTTTTAAAAGATACACTTTTCTTTATGAGCTTAAAACTTGGAATGTTTTAAGACAAGCTCATGACCGAGAAAAACTAATTTCTCGTTACAAGGATAAGCTATCTTTAAAGATAAGCTTTCCTAATATTGAAGTCTGAGTTACAGTCTGATATTTAACTATAATTCATTGTGCATGAGCTTAAAAACTTCGAATGTTTTTAATATAAGCTCATGCCCGAGAAAATTTAATTTCTCGTTTTTGAGGATAAGTTTATCATCGGCGATAAACTTTCCTTTATTTGAAAATCAGGTCATCATCTGATATTTAATGATGAACCAATTTACACAAGCTTAAAACCTTTGAATGGTTTTAGGATAAGCTCGTGTCTGAGAAAACTTAATTTCTCGTTTTGAGGGTAAGTTATCGTTGCGAAGATAAACTTCCCTTTCTCTGAAGTCCGGGTCACCGTCTGTCATTTAACGAGTAGCCATTTACACGAGCTTAAAACCGTTGAATAGTTTAATGTAAGGTTGTGTCCGAGAAAAATTAATTTCTCGTTTTGAGGGTAAGTTATTGTTGCGTAGATAAACTTCCCTTTCTCTGAAGATCGGGTCACAGACTGTAATTTGACTGTGAGCCATTGTGCATGAGCTTAAAAAACTTGGAATGTTTTTGATATAAGCTCATGTCCGATCAAAATTAATTTCTCGTTGTTATGATAAGTTTATCATGGGCGATAAACTTTCCTTTCTTTGAAGATCGAGTTATAGTCTCTAATGCGACTATAAGTCCTTATAAAATGTTTAACTGCGAATCCCCTGAGACACTTGTTTCTTTGATATCAGCTTCTTCAGTAACCAAACTCTGAGAGTGTCCTTAGTTAAACGATATGTAAAAATCTGACCGCTGTGTTCTTGTTGAACGTGGACTTTGGTACCTACATTCTCATCAGTAGTTTGTATGCTTTTATGTGGGTTAGCGATATCTATCTTTGAAGCAAGTGGGGGTTCAAAATTTTATTTTCTTGTGCTAGAGGTGACCCGAGGAGATGATTCACTTGTCTTAGCTGGCAAACGTTTCCTTTTATAGAAAACCTTAAGTTCAGGCTTAAGTGATGTATCCTCCTTTTCAATTTCCTCCCTAGTAGTCTAAGTAGAATCAGAGACTATCCTAGTTAAAGGGCACTCGTTTCCTACAAGAGTGAAAGTTCTACCAGTGGGTCGCCACATCTTACCAATGGGTTTGATTTTAGCAACCCACTGGGATTTATGTATAGCACGGGAGTTCACCTCATTAAGTAATTTCTTGATACAAGAATCATGATTGGCTTTAAAGACACATTTCCTACATGTTTTACAAGTAGCATATTTAATGTTCGAGTAAGATCTAGAATTCCTAGATGATTGATTGATGCTCCTAGGAAGTAACATGCTACGGTTAGCAGTGTTGGGTAAACTAGAAGGCATCTGACTAGGTTTGAAATTTCTATCTCTTACTTGTGTCTTTAGCTTAGCTTCCCTTAGACCAAATGTATGGCGAATGTCATTTGAACGAGTTTGAGACGTGTTCTTTGGACTATGTCTAGGGAGACTAGAGGAAATCATGTGATTAGGTCTTGCAGAAGCTGTTTTAGTCACAATGGGCCTAGATAGTGGAGTGACTGGTCTAGAAAGATGAACCATATCAACTTGGGAGGCAAACCGCGGTCTCGAGGATTTTGGTCGCTCGGATCTAAATGCAGTCGGTTGTCTAACAGACTGAATTTGAGGCGGTTTCCCCAAGATTGATGGTTTTTCAAGCTTAGTCTCCACGCTAGTTCCTTTAGTTTTCCTCAACTCGTTTTTCAGAGCCGCTATTGCAAAGACCTTTTCCTGTACTTGAGCCTTTAAAGTCTCATTCTCTTTGAGCAAGTTATCTTGGGATGTCAATTTAGATTCAAGCAACTTAATTTGTTTCAAAAGAGTATCCTTTTCAGCTTTAGAATCTAGAACAGTTTGATCCAATTTTCGTTCAAGAACAACGTTCGATTTTTCAAGTTTTTCAAAATATGTTTCAAACTTGTTAGTTCTCTTAGAAAATTCTAGTTTGGCATCCTCAAGATCTTTTGATTGCTGAGCTAAATTCATTTCAAGCTCTTCAATCCTAGAAGCAGAATTGGTTAATGAAGTAGTCATAAGGCATATATCATGATTTTTAGCATTTTGATCATTCTCTCCCTCATTACGACTCACATCGGATGAATCAGAAGTGGAATCACCCTTTTCCATCCCATGTTGGTCATTGGTGGGTTCTGAGTTCTCAGCATGCTGTAGATCATTGTGAGATTCAGTATTCATTGTACCTCAACTATTGGCTCTTCGTCATGCATGTTTGAGTCACGTTGTCGTGATGCAATGATGTTGCTATCACCGTTAACCAAGGCGGTCTCCTTTGAGTCATCCGCAAGACCATTTTTCTCCTGTGTCATATGTATCGTAGATTCTTTTATTCCACTAGTATGCTCTAGTTGAAGTTGTGAATTTTCATAAATCGAAAGTGCAATAGATTTCATGAACTCGAGAAATCTTTCCCTAAAGTCATTAACTTCGATTTGTGTATCTTCAAGGAAGGACTGGCAGATCATTGAAGCTTCAACCTTGGCATGATCAAATTGAAAGAACCTCGAAAAATGTTGCACTAGAACTTGAAGTGAATGTGAGGATTCAATTTGATTAATGTCTTCTTTGTAGATTTGTTCTAATAGGTGGTTCAATTTGAGGAGCATTGGGTGGATGAAAATGGTACAATCTTGACCGAAGAGTGTCACAAAACCGCTTCCTTCTTTAAGTAGAGAAATGTTCGACAGATGGGACCGAAGTAGTCGAAATAAAGTCATTCTACTTTCTCTAGCTTTAACTTTCCTTTGATGCGATTCTCCATCTTGAAAAGTAAAATTCAAAAAATTCATTGAGATTTGATGACAAATGAAAGTAAGGATTACTTGTCGATCGATCAATGAAAGAAAGTAATTGTGTTTGTTGTTGTGAGTAGAAGTCGAGAAATAATGTTAAAATCCCCTAATAATTGTTCTCGATAAACCAAAAATTCCAAGACAAAATTACACACATTAAAAATTTTCAAAAACAAGTTTTTGAAAAATCTTGAAATACTTGTCACTGTATCGGAATCCCCAAATTTAGTCCGTCGGAATACCTATCGGAATAACCATCAGAATGTCGTATCGGAAAGTCTGTCAGAATGTGGATTGGAATATCTGTCGGAATATTAATATTTAAACCATCGGAATACTCATCGCAATATTAACCATCGGAATATTACCTATCGCAATATTGGATCGCAATGCCTGTCGGAATGTTTGATCGCAATACCTGTCGGAATGTGTTGATCGCAGTACCTATCGGAATGTTGTGATCGCAATACTTGTCAGAATGTTGTGATCGCAATACTTGTCTGAATGTGGCTAATGAAATTTCGACAGAGTAACGTTTCGATATTGCCTTATAACCGATCGCAATGTACGATGCAAGGAGCTATCGCAATACACGATCGGAATAAGTGTTGGAATACCCTTTGATCGCAATGTAATGAATAATTCAGCCACTTTGCGATAGATACAACTTTGCGATGGAGACAACATTACCACTTTTCTTGGATAGTACACAACAAATTCGGAATTTTAAGCCTAAATCCGAATCAAACACCAAAAAATTTGTGTTTTTAACCCAAAATACCAATACCAAATCCCTATAACAAGTAACTAGATAACGTATATCAAGATTAAAGCATAAAAACATAAAAATCCTTTTTTTGGTACGTGAGAAAAAGGATCAAAACACACGAATTGATCAAGAAAACAAACACAAAAACCAAGCAATCATCCCATGGCTCTTGATACCATTTGTAGGTCCTCGTAATCCTTGGATTATCCTTGTGTTGGAATGATCTAAAGAGATATAGAGATAGATGAAGAACTAGAGAGAGAGAGAGAGAGAGAGTAGAGAGAGGTTGGAGAGAATAATGAAAGATTAGATTAAGTGTGTGAAAAGTAAATGACCAACCCCTCCTAACATGCTAGGAGGAGGTTTATATAGCCCACCCTACATGTGGGCTATATGGGTTATACTGGATCACGAGCCCAATATCATTGGAGTGACCGATCCTTTCTAAATACGTAAAAACGTATTTCCAACAATTAGGATGTGCTCCACCACATGATACACAAACATTCTCAACCATATTAATCGATCCATGAGGATTCTTCCTAAGCTCATTCAAAATCGTGTCAATCTTAGAGTCCAATCTAGCAATCTCGGGATTAAATGAATTCACATTGGAAACACCCGGTGTGTTTCGTGAATATTGTGCTCTAGACTTACTCTCAATTATACCCTACGCGTTTCTCGGAATATTTCTTAAAAGATTACCACCCGCAGCGGTATTTAAAGAATCTTGTTCAATCATATTAAGCCCATTATAGAAAGTATTTATTTGATGCAATTCCGATAAACCGTGGTTTGGACATTGTCTTAACAAATCTTTAAATCTTTCCCAAGCAACCCCAAACGATTCATGCACTTTTTGTTCAAATTTAGTGATCTCGTTCTTAAAGTGTGTTGTTTTGGATGGTGGAAAGAAATAATTCATGAACTTAGACACTAAATCATCCCATGTCAAAATCGAACCGGGTGGTTCTTTCTCATACCAAATCTTAGCATTACCCTCGAGTGAGCACGGAAAAAGAATGAGCTTAATCGCGTCATTCGGCACATCTCTAAACTTGAGAGTGAGGTAATTCGAAGAAAATTCCGAATGTGAGAGTGCGGGCTATCGGTCTCATTGCCATGAAATTGGTCGGCACGAATGAGCGACAAAAGACCCGTCTTAATCTCATAATGATCCGCCAAAATAGCTGGCACAACAATTGCTTCCCCATACCCTTCGGTGGGTGCACGGAGCAATTCCTCCATTGTTCGGTTATCGGCCATCTCTACAACAATAGGTGGAAGCTCGGGTTCCACTATTCGTTGTTGACGATTTCTATTTCTACGAGGAATATTTTCAAGCCTATTAAAATCAATCACAAGTCTAGAAGAACGTAATTGCATACGCTACAATGACGAGAATTTAGATGATTGAAGAAAAGAAATTAGACAAGAAGAAGATTATTTTTGGTATTTTTATTTGGTATTGCTCAATAAAAAATGATCGATAAAAACAAGGAATAAGGATAACTACTATGGAAGTAAATTACCCTCGGTCGACTTTGAAACGATAGGTGAAAACCTAAACGTCTCGAGGTTCAATAAGTAAACTACAAAAATAAGATTTAATACTACTTGAGTTGGCAAACCAATAATAGGTCGTCCGTCTCAATATACGCACAAGCAAGCGGGGAAACGAGGTGGCACAAAGCACTTAAAAACCTTTTTCCTTAGACGGCCTTTTATAGCACGTCGCCTTATACCCACCTTATAGTTTGTATAAATCGAGTTCAAACTTCTTATTAGTATTTATCTATTTTGCCTTTTATTTTTGTTTTGGATTCGAATACAATAGCTAGCTGATGAAATCCCAACTAAGGTCTTATTTGAAAGTAGGTAAATTTATTATTCTACGTAATACAATATAGTAATCACAAAAAACGAGAAAAACGATACATACTATATAATAGAAAAATAACAAAACTTTCCGAGGACAGATAGGGTCTTCAAATCAACGATCAACAAATCTCAACGAAACGAATCGTACACAAGATCCCCGGCAGCGGCGCCAAATTTTTTGATGTGATCGTGATAGTATATGTGTTAATTAGATACATTATAGGGTAAATTAGAAAATTACCTTTAGGAAAAAGTAATAGTCTAAAATTACCAAAGACAGATTCAATTAAACACGTATGTGAACCAAGTTCGTTGTACACGAAGATCTTATGAATTTGAGACGTTTTGTTTCGATTAGGACAATTGATTCGAATGGTTAATCGGTTTTTAAAACAAAATTAAAGACTACAAATTTAAACCTAATTTTATCCTAAAGTGCATGAAGCGTACCCCATTTTATTATATAAAAAACTATTATTAAAATATTTAACTATTTGAATTTTACTCTATTTAAAATTAAATAAAACTTAACTATTAATAAAAGTGACTATTACACAAAAAATTATTTAATCAAACTAATTAAAATCTATTACTTAATTAAATCTATCAAAAATTAACTTTTACTTTTTATAAAACAAAATCTAATTTAAAATCTATTTTTATTTAAAACTAATTTTTATAACTAATTAATTTTCTAAAACTAATAAAACATTTTTTTATTATTTTGATTTATTTATTATCTAAAAACATTATAGAAGAAATATTATAAAATGAAAATAAAAGTAAATTAGAGTATTTAAACTAAATAGAATCTGACAGCTAATTTAAACAAAGATATATTAATTACTTTAACCATCTTATAACTAAAACAGTAAGATAGCACAGATGGTAAGACGTTTGGTGTTCAACTGCGAGGTCGTAGGTTCGAGTCCAACGAGGGACAATTTTTTTGTAATTTTTTTTTTAATTGACAGAAATTGAAAAATTCAATCACAGGAGTGATTGACTTGCTGAACTATATGAAAGCAGATTAGTACAACAGCTAAAAGCTAATTCAGATCAGGAGACCAAATAAGCAACAACTTGAGCATATACATAAAAATAACATGGATAACGAGAAATGAACAATCAATAAAATCTTATCAATCCAAACTTAGCGTGTTATGAGATCTAAACAGCAGAACGACGAAACCAAATCAATCAAAAACTCAGTACAGTTGTAGATTCAGCAATATAAGAACATCAAATTCATCATCAGACAAGTCAAACGATCATTAAACAAAACTTAATCTGTTAGCTCCGAAATCTGAAATCTAGATAAGCAAACAACTAAATGGCAACATCAATCTCTTAAACAACTCAGATTAATACTAGATTTTGATCCAAACTTAAAGCAGATTATAAAACTAAAACAAATTTATCAAATCGTAGACAAATTACAATCTAATCTACAAACTTAAATTCGAACAAATTTTAAGCTAATTCCCATGCAAAAGCAGATAAAACTTAACAGATTAAAAAAACTCTTACATCAACAAATCAATTGCAGTTAAACCAAATCTTAACATAACTAATACATCAAGTACACAAACTTAGCAGCCTTATCATATCATCTTGAAGGAGAATGTATTATCAGAACAACCAAAAATCATACGAATAAGCCAAACTTCACAACAGATAATATCAATATCAAGTTTAACAGAAATAGCAGATTCATTACACTACATGAACAACATAAAATTAAAAGAGAGTTAAAAACCTTTGACGAATCCTTTGAGAAGAGGTGCAGCGCTGAGCTGACCTAATTAACCGAATCAACGTCACCCTTTAACACCATATGAACCACCATTACCAACACCATTCGAACCGGTTGTATAAAGTTTCCAGTGGGGAAAGATTAATCCCTTTTTCTACTTAATCGACTAAATAAGCTATGGATGAAGCTTATTCACCCAATTCCAGTTTTAACAGTATTTTAGATCAAGTATTGCAATTAATTAATCATAAAAATAGAACTTAAATAAGAAAGATTGATTGAACCGAAACTTAAACTTTTATTAACTCAAAATATTCAATACAACTTTTTAATAAGAAAATTACAATTCCTATTCTAAAATTACCATTCTAACAATACAGTAAAAAAAAGGATGCATTACATGAAAATAATGAGGGTATTTATAGGAGAACCCGTGGGGTGAGGGGTTGAGTTTGTTGGTGAAGATAAATGATCTTGAGCCGTTGATGAAGCATCTTCTTATTCTCTCTCTTCTTTGTTTTGATCTGAAGGCTGAGATGAACTCATGGTCACACGGATTGCCAACGTATCAATCCGTTGTGCTTCTTGTGTTTCCTTGATTGCTGATGTGGAGACTTTTAATTGGTGGATTAAGGAATGATGTGCTGTCACAGCTAGTTATATGATGCCACGTCGAAGATGCCTCCATCCTCTACCTTCCTATAAGCTTGCGGATTTAATTCCCCAAGCGTGTGAATGAAACGCTCCAAGTGAAACCCCTTATTTTCATTGGGTGATTTATGTAATTATGGTTGATTAGGGTTTGTGTGAAGGGTAAAAAATATGCGTCTGGTTATTTGGGGTGGGGTGAGATGAGAGAGATGTAAACATAGAGAGTATCAAAAATAGTTTGTGTGGGTTTTACCAAGGAAAGTGAATAATTTTTCACTTGAATAACTTATTATCCGTCCAAAACTTGTTAACCCTAATGGGCTTTGAGTCCAAAAGATTTTAACTCCACGTTTCATATTGATATTGTTGGGCTTGGGGACAAATTGGGCTCAATAAGCACTTTCCATCCGTCCATGTTGTAAATAATTGGGCTTTTAATGGGCTTTTGGTTAAAATGAACTTAATATCACATAAATGGGCCTTCAAGCCCATTAAGCTAATGTGGGTCCCACAAAGGCCCAATAACTTTCATAAACGAATAAATCCCCCAAAACCGGTCTCATTTTTGGCTTCGTCGATCTTTTCTTCAAACTTCATGTCGGTTTTCGTGAACTTGGTACCTACACACATCAAATAACAAAACAAGCATATACAATGCCATTTTCATGATATTTATGCATTTTAAACTCGTTTTAAGATACAAATGATATGAGTAAAATCACTTATATCAAGAAGCTAGGCCTAATGAATCCTTTTTCGGATAGTTACTAGAGTTGTTTGGCTAATTCCTTTAATTCCGATGGTGTTAACTGGTAGGGGGCCTTAGCTACAAGTGCAACCCCAGGAATCAAATCAATTTGGAATTCTATTTGTCGCACTGGAGGCATACCCGACAATTCATCAGGAAATACTTCAGGAAAGTCTCGGACAATTGGTACGTCCTCAATCCGTTATTCCTCGGGTTTGCCTTCTTCATCGATTATGGAGAGGTGTGCTAGGAATATGGGGCATCCTTTGACCAAGTATTTCTGGACTTTGGTGCAAGAAATGACACTAAGTCTAGTGTTGATTATATCGGGGTTACCATCCCCTCGTATAATCAAGGTTTCATCTCCCCAAGGTATACGAACCAATTTTAGATCACATATGATAACTGCACGATATTTTGCTAGCCAATCCATGCCAATAATGACATCAAAGCTACCAAGACGTACCAGAATCAAGTCGATGTTAAACGGGTGATTAGAAAGGTTTAAGGTACAACCTCGAATGATGGTGTCAACCGTTACAACGTTTCCGTCGGCTAGTTCTATAGTATAGTAGGGGTCTAAAACTGATGGAGTGACTTTCAATATTTTAATAAATTCAGTAGATATAAAGCTTCGGTCTGCCCCGGTGTCAAACAAGACAAAAGCATATCGTTGGTTTCGCAAAAAACGTACCAGTGACGATGTTGGAATCTGGATTGGCTTGGGCATTGCCAACCATGTACACTTGTGATGAAGTTCCCTTGTTGTCCTTCTTCTGGTTGGCCAACTTGCGACAGTCGGGTCTCACGTGTCCAGGGGTTCCACATTCGTAACATACTACAGCTCTCTTTGGTCCACTGTTGCTTCCGCATGTGGGGTTTCGGTTCCCCTGTTGCCGACTTCCGCTCCCACGAGCATTGGACTTACCCTTGTTGTTGTTTCTGGGGTTGTTATTGGATCGAACCGAGGTAACATCATTTGCTTGACATTCACGAGCAAAATGGCCTTGTTGGCCGCACTTGTAGTATCCCTGGCATTGTCCTCCAGCAACATGGTGATAGTTGCACTTTGGACACTTAGGCTTGGATCTTGAGTAGTTCTTGTTGCGGGTTGTGGGAGTAGTATCATAGGCTTTCCAACGTCTTGCCTTTTGGAAGGCTGCTGGTGCTGGCTACGAGAACTTTCATCCGAATTTCTCTTGTTATCCATTTGCTTTTCATTCAAATTGCGGCCTCGCTTGTTGATCAGCTCAGTCGCGAATTCCATAGCACTTTTAACAGTAGTGGGTCGTGATTCTAGCACACTGTCATGAATGTTGTCAGGGAGTACGCTGACATACTTCTCAATCTTGTCGCTCCTTTGAGGGAACATTCTGGTGCACATCAAGCTTAACTCTTGAAATCTTTGGTTGTACCAAAGGATGTCATTGTTCTTGCATTTTAGATCACACAGTTCGATTTCCAACTTCTTCATTTCTCCTCTAGGACAGTACTTCTCAGTCATCCTCTCTTTGAGGTTGGCCCAAGTGAGAGTATAAGCAGTGTCATATCCAAGGGTAGTGACCACAGAGTTCCACCAGGTAAGGGCGCTCTCGAGTAATGTGCATGTGGTAAACTTAACCCTGTTCTCGTCAGCACAACCACTGATGCGGAAAACTGTCTCTAGTCTTTCAAACCATTGCATCAATTCAACAACTCATTCTTTTCCTCGGTAGTATGAGGGTTTGCACTTCAAAAATTCGGGGTAAGAACAACCCCTATTAGCATTGTTTCTGCACATATTGAGGTTTGGATCATTGTTCACATTTGGATCAGCTTCTCTAGCCACCATAGCTGCTGTAATGCCTTCACTTATCATTTCCCTGAGTTGAGCAGCGGTGACATTTTGAGTAGCTTCAGGAAATTCGGTATTAGCGGCGTTTGAAGTAGTTGCATTCTTGGGATTTGATCGCGTAATCACCATTTGTCTATAATCATATATAAAATGAGATTATTAGTTCAAATGTTAGTACAGTTTTTATATTATTTGCACGGGGAAAATTCATTCATTGATTTCATAACAAATTGGATAACATTTCAAGATTTCATAATATAATACATTGCACAATAGATATAACATAAGAAAATGATTACATGCAAATATCCGTAAGGAATTAAACATTCATCGAGCATAGGAAATCTGAGACAAAGGCTTAGCTAGCCTTGTCCTGGGTAGTGGTACACATTGTCTTAAGTACATCATATCCAAAAACACATGTCTGAAAAGAAAAGGTAGAGTACATGATTACATCATAAAAACTGAAAAGAAATAAAAGTACAAAAGTCCTATACCATGATAGCTAGGGTACAACCCATAAGTTGATCATGATGAACAAGAAATCTAGTACATCTACTCTACTCCTGCCTAGATGGTCTGCTAGATGAGGCTGGTGCTGGTGGGGCTGGCGAAGCTGTAGATGCTCTCCTGGTACTTCATAATGTCCGAACTGTCGCTCGGGCCTCCTTAAGCATTCAGAATGTAATACATGACTTTTGATTAGAATTTGTGTACTTGATATCGTTCTCGGTATCTAATCGAATTGATCACGTTAATGGTGGAATAGTTGATAATGGTCACTAAAAAGGAGGAGTTGATTTTCTATTCTACTAGAAGGGTAAGTGCGAAAGGTAATTAAATTAAGCTAAAAGCAAATCTAGAAAAACTGTCACTTTTACTCTCTAAAATTAGAAAAACACTTGGTAAAAACAGAGATTTCGGGAAGCGTGCAACTTTTGGAAATTAAAACGTAATGAAAAGTAAGCTTGAAAACTAAGATAAATAAAACAAAGACATAAGTCAGATCGCAACACGATCGTAACTCAATGTGGATCGCAGTGGTTGATCACACTATTGGATCGTGACCACCGATCGCAACCAAGATCGTAGCTTACAATCGTAGTACTCGATCGCAGCCTAGATCGTAGTATAAGGGATCGCAATCAATGCGATCGTACCCAAAATATTGACCCTCGATCGCATCCAACGATCACAACGCGTGGATCGTAAGATTGGATCGTAGTCAATAAAATAAGTATGGATCGAAGTCAATGTGATCGTATCCAAGGGATCGTAACTATGGATCGCACCCAACAATCCTAACCACAATCGCACTATGGGATCGCAGCCAGTGATCGTGATGTGGATCGTACTTGGTGATCCAAGTAAAGGATCACAAGTAGAAACCCTAGGGGTTTATGCGATCACACTTACTTGATCGTAACTGGTAAAAACCTTAGACTCAATACGATGGGATTCAAAGGGAAATAAGTAGAACCGAATAAGCACAAATAATCAAAGACAAATAAGCACTTATTTAAATCTTAACAAAATGAAAACAAGAACAAATTTTAAAACTTTTAAGACACGAAATAAGCAAACTTTATGAATCAAACTTTAAAAAGTCTAAACTTTTAGGAAAACTAAAAAGTAAATAAGCTAAACACAAAATAAGCCAATAATTATGATAAGCTCAAAGCTTAATCCGTATAAAACTTAGATAGAAACCAAAAGATAAACTTTTTGATCTCATAAACATCAAGATTAAAAAAATCAAAGAGGATTTTTGATCAAATATAAGTAAAAATCAACAAAGGTAGAAAGAGATTGAGAATGAAAAACATAACTTGAACTTATATATTAATGATTCCAAAATACAAGATCAAATCAAAGATTAAACATGAAAAGAAAGAAAAGATGAAGTTCTAGTGAGAGAAAGTTAAACACTTTCTCTTTCAAAAAATAAAACTAAAGAAAAAATATGAACTAGCTAACTTAACTAACACCCTCCTAATGTGTCATTAGGAGGGTATATATAGGAGGTGGGAAGTGCATGTGTTGCTTCCTTCTTTCTTTCTTCTCGTCTCGACTCGATTTAAATTCTTTGTCTTTCTCGACGTCGTCTCGGTATTTGTCGATATAAATTGAACTTGTCTTATAATTACCTTCTTCTATTCGACTTGAGTTCTTCGACTTCATTAAACTTCCGTCTTTAAACTTTTCTTCGATAAATCTTCAGAATAGGCCTTGGACTTCCGTTCTTTTTACACTCTCGATCTTTTGACTTCGTCTTTCCTCGTTTTCTTCGATAAAAGCCCGTGATAGCCCATGTTTTCTTCCTTTTGCATATTTTCATCCCGAAACACAATAAAAACAGAAACCACGCATAATTCCGACTTTTTCGACATAAAATACACGTTTTGGTCTTGTTATTATTGGAAATAAGTGGTAAAAAGATAAGTGTTTTCACACTTATTAAATCCCCTACACTTGACCATTGCAATGCCCTCATGCTATGCATTAGTTTTCAAAGCACAATTTACATTTCTCATCATAAATAACCCACCTTGGCCTTTATTAAATACTAAACATTAAGGAAACTAAAAAGATAGAAATATGTACAAAATAAGTAAAGAAATCAAATACTACATTGGGGTTTTGGTTGTCATGAATGTTCGTCATCCTCAAGTTTCACGTTCCCCATACCAAGCTTAAAAACGAAATCATTGTTATTATAAGTTAGCAAACTAACATGAACTCACGTGGCCAAATTATGTACTTAGACTCCCTTATTCCTAGGTGTATCTCTTATATTTTATGATTGTCTTGAATGATCATAAAGATGCATTGTTTGACTTATTTTGATAGTTTATTTAGGCCGAAAATAAAGTGGGACGATTTAATCAATAGTTAGCTAAAGGAAAATCTTTTAAAACTGCTTCTCGGGACCTCTTAAAGTTCATATCTAGGCATAACTCGCTTCACGATTTGAGACCTTTCTCGGACCGATATTTGGCAGCAACTTCATACTTCGAATCTTGAGAGACGTTCATGAAATAATGGTCTTCTCTTCATAATAGGAATTTCGTCACTTGAAGTTTTGAGAGATTCTTCATACTTGGACCACGACTTCTTCATTTTTCTCGAATCTTTATTTTGGACTTTGATATACAACAATCCGCCTCCTTTTAGGACTTGGATCTATTTATCCTCATACCTTGTTAGGGCCTTTTTGGATAGACTTCTCCATGATCTTTAGGGGAGTATTTGCTTTTCGTCGTGTGTCTCAATCCTTCCTATTGATTTTTTGATAAATGATTCTTCACATCACTTTTGGATCTTTAGCAACAAAATGTAGCCCTCATGCCTTGTTAGGGCCTTTTCGGACTCGCCAATCTTCGCATCCCGCTTCAATAAGTTATGGCTTGGCTATGAACTTTAATTAATACCGAACAACTTTTAAACGATCTTGTGCTAGAAGCTAAGTAACTTTTCAAATCGTACAACCTTATTTATTGCAATTAAATTCATTAGCAAGCGATAGGAGAAAAAGCTTATAATCAACTCACATAAATTCATGAAACAATACCAAACTTATAATTGACTCTATCATCTCTCGTTCTCCACAATTTAAAATCTCAAGGAATGAGACTCGTGGACGCTTAGCCAATTAAATCAAAGTTTTGGGTTTTCAAGTCATCTATTGGATCTTGCAACTTCTTAGACTTTTTCAAGTTTAGAATTCGCATTTTAAAGTTCCCTTGATAAACGACTTTCTAGGATCAATTATAGGAACTTGCGAAAAGTTCTTGTTCTTAACCCGTAAGAGTTAAGACTTTCGCGTTTTAAAGTTCCCTATATAAAAGCCTAGAGTAAACTTAGATAAGTAAACTCGGGTTGAGTCAAAAGATTTATGACTTTGAAAAATTAAAACCACTTTATTCAAAATTTATTCTAGCAAAGAAAGTAAATAACGATAGCAAAGGAAAATACTACTATACAACTAGGCCAAAATAGATTAAAAATTTTGAAAAATGTCGAAAAATCAAATTTTCCGGTTTAAATGAGGACAAATTTATTGAAAATCCCACTTACTTCGATAGAAGTCCCCCCTACACTTGATATAAACATTGTCTTCAATGCTTAAGCATGTGGGCGTGAACTCCCCTACACTTAGAACATTGTGCACTTTGTTTAATTCTTGCTAAGGAAAGGACAACTATGGTGATTGCAATGTGAATATATAAGATATGAAATATTGAATCACGACAGTTTAGGATAGAACCGGGAAGACTGGTACACGGGTTCACGGTTCGTCAAAAGTCATCGAGAATGGATCTTTGAAGCTTTTAATCCCTGCACATCAAAAGAAGCAAGAAAACATACACATACGGGGCTCCCCCACACTTATTATGAAAACGGTAAAGGATAGATCAACGGGTTGCCTCCCGAGAAGCACTTGTTTTTGTTAACCGAGTCACGAGCCTGACTCGACCCAGAACTAATTCAAGGGAAACATGGTGAGGGATGGAATCATTATGACAATCTAACATTTTCAGGTAGTGAAATATTTTCTCGTATAATATTTTGAAACTTATTTTTGTGTTGGTTGACGAACTCACATTTTACGGATTTAAATTTGGGCTTACGTGCATAATTTAGCGTCTTTTACGACTAAACCGGAAACCTTAGGATTACGTATTTACGTTTTTGAACTCCGTTTTTTATGAGACAATTTTTATTGGATTCGTTTTGTGACGTTGATTCATAATATATAAAAACGTTTTTCGTAAAACGACCCGAGGGCACGCAAATCGAGAAAACTAGAATCGAGAGATACCCGTAAACTAGTGAGATGGGACAAAACACATTGTCCCACCCCACTAGCTTAGGTTGGACGGCAACTTGACACCACACCATGAAGGTGGCGTCAAGTTAGCTAACTTACAACAAGTGTAAGCCTAGCTTACATTTTAAGCTTACACTTCCACTAACTCTCAAAACTAGCTACTAGTTTTCTCATTCCACCATTTCTTACATGCAAAATCCTCTCAAAAACTCTCTCAAACTCTCCCCCTTTCCGTCAAAAATAAAGCAACAAACACCCCATTTGATCTCTTCTAGCCATGAAACACATGTTTACTAGCTCTATTAAGGAGTTCTCTTGAAGCCTTGATCATTTGGTGGCCATATTAACATCTTTGGAGGTGATTTGCTTGTGTCCTAGGTCTGATTTTCCAACATATGTTCTTGATATTTGATGGTCTTGGAGATACCTGTTGTGTTCATCAAGTTCTTGTCTTCCAAAAATAAGGAATACACTTGGTTGGTAAAGAAGATCATCCTCTCCATTTTTCTCTTGTTATTTTGTAAAGAACAAATGCATTTTCTTTAATTTTTTATATGTATATGATGTATATATGATGATAAAAATGTTGTGTGGGGATCAAGTGTTGATAAATATGATTAAAAAGGTTAATAACTATAAGAAATGAGGCTAAAATCATGATTATTTAGTTGGTTGTATAAAAACAGTATATAACTAAAACCTGAACTGATAAAATTGCATGGTATGATCCATTGACAGTAAGTACAAGATGTTATACACATGTGAGAGTTGGTCATGCAATGGAATCAAAATAATGAGTGAGATATGATCAAAACAAGTTAGGTGGTCTAATCTGAATAAGCAGTTTGGTAGGGACTGTTAAGGCATGATAAACTTAAAATGGGCAGTAGCTATAACTAAGTTAAATGTAGCACATAATATGAAGAACATGTCACCCAAAAATGAGCTTCTAATTCATTATAGAACTCTAGATATGGCAAAAATGGTGAACATGAAGATAAAAATCAGATTTTTGGAATTAATGTTTATTATTATTATATAAGCACTCACATTTTAATGTATAAAATGTAAAATAAAAACCCACTAACTTATAAAACTTATTTACATAAATATATAAAAGGTTAATTAAATGGGTAAGTTATATAAATGGTGGTGAAATAATATTTATAAGTAATAAAAACTATAAACTTGATTTTTACGACTTTTTCGGCTATCGCCGTAAAATTAACGTTTTTCGCCAAATAAAACTTAGACGAACAAACCCGTCTAATGTAAAGTTTATAAAAGTCATATACTGATGTATAAGTAACTAAGACAAGTAAAAATCGATAAAACCCGAACTATAAGAAATACGGACATTTACGAGCTAACTAAACATATTGGACTAATAATTGGACTTAATAAGATAAATACTTGTAAAAATAACTTATTGGGCTTAACCCATTTGAGCCCAACATGGAAAGTATATATACTGATAATATAGGTACAAAATAGATTAAAACAAGTTAAAGAACTTATACTAAGCTTAATGGACTCAAAATAGATGAATAGGTAAAACTAGCAAACTAGTAAAACGTTACCAAAACGTAAACGCTAAAATGAGTAAACAAGGATGTATAAACCCACTTGATCATCATCATATGTACAAAATCATCATATGTATATTGTTATTTTGATAAAAATCATTGGACCGAGTCTAAGACCGATTATTATTTATATAGGTTTCCGTATAATCCGCCTTTCATTATCAACGTGAGTTCATAGCCTCGCACTCTTTTAAATGTTTTATAAAATGATTTGTAAACCCGCGAGGGAGATAACATGCTAGTTTTGATAAAAATAGAACACAAGTAGTCCCGATGGTATGCTTAATGATATGGACCCGAATGATGCTATGACCCTATAAACGAGACTAAAAGGATTATTAGTAGTTAGGTTATGTCACTTAAAGTCCCATTAGCATGAATTGTGAACTACCGGGATTTGGTAGACGCTTATGCATTTGATAGTACTATTTGGGGACGATCACCCCAGTTCGCGCCTTGACGGTTGATCTCCGTCGTACCACATTGATTGGTAAGCGAATTTATGTATGACAAGATTTCATAACGTGATTTTTGTGACGACACGCTAACTTAGATGGGCAAATTGTTTGTCGGGTTCGCGGCCCGCTGTTTTCATAGCAAGGTAACAATGTCATGCGGCTAATAATAATCCTATTCAATCTATATAATCTAAATATCCGATATGATACGACGCTATTAACGATGAATATATTACCTATCATGGTAATATAGAGACTACGGTCTCATGGACGGTTTAAGATGTATGATTGATTTATATATTGCCTGACTAGCAATATGAGGACTTACTTCCGATATTATACTTGTGTTCTGATTTTAAATGATTGTTTTATATAACGGTTTTCATTAAACTCTATGAATTCACTCGGCATTCGCTGATATGATTTTTGCATGTTTTTATCTCAGGTGCTTGAAGGTAATCCGGATGGAGATCGACTCTGATGGCCCACATAATATTAAAAATGTTCATTCGATCTATGTTTTGTAAACTTAATGACCTGTATAATTTGGGACCTGTTGTACACTTTAAAACTTTTTATCGAATGAATGTATGTTGAACCTTGTACAACCATTTTTATGTGTTGTCTATGATTGGAGTTATTGTGCTATCCCGTAACACTCTAAAAGACCCTTCCGCTGTACCGATACGAAAATTGAGAGTGTTACAGTTTGGTACCAGAGCTCTCGTTATAGAGAACAAAAGATTTTAAAAACCAAGGTTTTGAACAAAAACTTTTCAAAATCTTTTGACAATGAACATTTGAGAAAATATTTGAAAAATCTTTTGACTATAACGGTGCCAGAGATCTCCGACGTTACCAACAAGCCCTATTGAGAAGATATATATTTATATATATATATATATATATATATATATATATATATATATATATATATATATATATATATATATATATACATATATATATATATATATATATATATATATATATATATATATATATATATAATTTAAGTTATATATATGTATATATCGTGATTTCATTATGTAATTGTTTAACTAGTATGTTATCCTAATACGAGATATATATATAAATGCAGATTGTCATGGCTGACCCTAATATTCCTGTAGAAAACCATGCTATTCCCGAACCTAATGTAGATGATGATCCTTATTTAGAGTTAGTAGATTATGATATCGATGATGAGGAGGAACCATTTGAGGATCCCGAGCCCGAGTTAGGACTAGGAGATCAGATTGCCCCTCAGGTTGACTTGGTAGAGAATGAGATTGAGAATGTTGATATAGAGAATGATGAGGAGATTAGGTTAGATAATCTAGATGATGAGATTGACGACGAGGATGTCGAGGAGGATGTAGGTATAGATGTTGAGGTCGATGATGATCAAGAAGCTGAGCTTATTTATCCTTATGATGTTCCAGAGGGCGAGCCTTTACCCCCACCAGTTGATTTGTCTGATTCTGAGGTTGAGTTACCTAGGGATGAAATGTCTGAATCGTCTGAAACTGATTCTGAATCAGAGGAGGATGATGATGCACCTGACAGTACGGATGGTATTGCTACTCGTTGATGTGAGACAGGAGAGTCGTCTAGTGCTCGAGAGGCTACTCATATTGATGGTCTTGCACCATGGGCCTTGAGACGTGATCTAGATGCTTCCCGTGTTAAGAGTTGTGTGATAGAGGTTGGATTAGGTGTTGTTCAGACTCAGGTTGCTTATTTGGAGTCGAAGACTAAGGTTGGAGAGAAAGAGCGGGAATTGTTTAGTTTGGATTTATGTGATGTAGAACGTGGTTTGAATGAGGCTTTTAGGAGGTTATTAGTGTTGGAAAGTGGTGAGTTTGCTGAGATGAAGAGAAAGGTGAATTCTATGGAGATTCAGTTGACTGTAGCTCGTGCGATGCGTGAGAAAGCTGAGAAGGAGTTGAATATATCCGTGGGATGGAATAGTAGATTTTATGCTGACATGGTTGAAAGAGGAGTGATCCGTAAGCGCCCAGCTGAAGATGTGTCTAGTGATCGTCCGACGAAGATTCAGAAGACGATGGATGATGGACCATCTGGCGGTTCTCAGTAGACCAGTCTGTATTTAGTAGTGACCTTTGTATCTTTTGTGCTTTTGTAGCTTTGACTGAACCGAATTGTTAGTAGTAGACTTGGCACGAATTTTGAGTGTATATAGTGCTAGAACTTTGATATGAGATGTAACTAAGACAATACTTTTGTTTCAAATCGAATGAAATATGTATCTTGTCTTGAATTCCATATTATGCCTTATTTGTATATTGATTATAAATTCAATCCATATTATATGAATCCTTGTTGGGTGAATGCTTAATACTTTGAAATTGTGAAATTATAGAACTATGCCGCCCAAGAAGGCTATGACTGAGGACGATGTACGTAGGATTATTACGGAGCAAGTTACCGCATCTATGACTGAATTTATGGCAAATGCTAGAAATGAAGCTGGCGGTAGTGGAGCTGGCGGTAGTGGAGCTGGCGGTAGTGGAGCTGGCGGTAGTGGAATTGGCGGTACTAATGTGAATGTGAATGCCAATAATGTGAATGCTAATGCTGGAGGAAATGTAGGAGGACTTGGAACTAATGCACCTGAAGTTGGTGGTTGTACTTATGTGACGTTCATGAAGTGTGAACCTCTACCTTTTAATGGAACTGAAGGTGCTGTAGGATTAAGCCAGTGGATTGAGAAGATTGAGTCGGTGTTTCGGATTAGTAAGTGTAAGGAGGAAGATAAGGTGACTTTTGCTATGGCTACTCTTAAAGGTCATGCGTTGACTTGGTGGAACGGGAGAATTGCTTTCATGGGTCTTGATGCTGCTAATGCTACTCCTTGGTCTGAAATTAAGAAGTGGATGACTTTGGAGTTTTGTCCTCGTAGTGTGATTATTAGGTTAGAACAAGAGTTGATTCATCTGAGAATGAAGGGTGTGGACATTGATAGTTACACGAACCGATTCCATGAGTTGGCCTTGCTATGTCCTCGATTGGTTGAACCCGAAGAGATCCGAATTGAGCAATATGTTAAAGGGTTGACCAGGAATATCCGGGGGGACGTGACATCATCGAAACCACTGACCATTGATGATGCTGTTCGAATGGCTTACCAACTCATTGGACAGATAATTCAGGATAAGGAAGATGAAGCCCGTGTAGGTGAGAAAAGAAAGGGAGACGGTGATCGTGTAGATAGAGGTGATAATAGGAAGAATTTCAATCGCCGTCAGAACCAGAGAAAGGGGAATGCAAATGCTCTTACCAACAACACACCGCACAACGATGATAGATGTCCTAAGTGTGGCAACAAGAGGCATGCTGGCGACTGCTGGAAGTGCCGAAATTGCGGAAAGCTTGGACACAAGGTTGAAAGGTGTAAAAAGGGAACCATTTGCTTCAACTGTAATGAAGAAGGTCATAGGAAATCGGAATGCCCCAAGTTGAAAGCGATTGTACCTGGAAGAAACCCCCAGGGTGGTATCTATCAACTTGGAAAAATTGTGGTGAAGAAAGAGGATCCGAATGTCGTTACCGGTACGTTTTTACTCAACAATCATTATGCTGTTGCTTTATTTGATTCGGGTGCTGATAGGAGCTTTGTATCCACTAAATTTAGTGCCCTTATTGACATTGAACCTGTTGAGATATGTACCAGTTACGAGGTGGAATTGGCTAATGGTAAATTAGTGAAAACTAATAAGTTATTAGAAGGATGCTCTCTAAATCTCTTGAACCATTCCTTTCTGATTGATTTGATATTGATAGAATTAGGTAGTTTTGATATTATTATTGGTATGGATTGTTTGTCGTTGAATAATGCTACTATTTTATGTGGAGAGAAGAAAGTTAAGATTCCTCTTAGGAATAGGACGTTAGTAATTGATGGTAGTCGAGGTAAATCACGTTTGAAAATCGTTTCATGTATTAAAGTCGAAAAGTACATCAGGAACGGTTGTGAGTTATTCTTAGCTCAAGTTACCGGGAATGAGTCTAGGGAGAAACGATTGGAAGATGTACCTATTATTTGTGAATTTCCTGAGGTATTTCCTAAAGATTTACCCGGACTTCCACCGATAAGGCAAGTAGAGTTTCGTATCGATTTAATTCCTGGTGCTGCACCGGTGGCACGTGCGCCTTACCGATTAGACCCATCTGAATTAAAGGAGTTATCTGAGCAACTTAAGGAGTTGTCTGATAAAGGTTTTATTCGACCGAGCTCGTCGCCTTGGGGAGCTCCAGTCTTGTTCGTTAAGAAGAAGGATGGATCTTTCCGTATGTGCATTGATTATAGGGAACTGAATAAGTTGACAATTAAAAATCGATATCCTTTACCTAGGATTGATGATTTGTTTGATCAACTGCAAGGATCTAGTGTGTATTCTAAGATAGATTTGCGGTCAGGATATCACCAACTTCGCGTCCGTGAAGAAGATATTCCTATAACTGCATTTAGAACTCGTTATGGACACTATGAATTTCAAGTAATGCCATTTGGGTTAACTAACGCACCTGCGGTTTTCATGGGTTTAATGAATCGAGTGTGCAAGCCCTACTTGGATAAATTTGTGATTGTGTTTATTGACGATATTCTAATCTATTCTAAGAATGAAGATGAACATAGAGAACATTTAAGGATTGTTTTGAATTTGTTGAAGGATGAAAAGTTGTATGCTAAGTTTTCGAAATGTGATTTCTGGTTAGATTCTGTGCAATTTCTTGGTCATGTGATTAACAAAGATGGAATTCATGTTGATCCAGCAAAGGTTGAAGCTATTAAGAATTGGTCTGCACCGACAACGCCAACGGAAGTGCGACAGTTCTTAGGATTGGCTGGCTATTATAGGCGATTCATTAAAGAATTCTCTTTGATAGCTAAACCCTTGACTAAGCTTACTCAGAAGAATAAACCTTTTGTTTGGGGAAGTGATGAAGATGGAGCATTTCAGACATTGAAGCAAAAATTATGTAGTGCGCCAATCTTATCATTACCCGACGGGAGTGAAGATTTTGTAGTGTATTGTGATGCATCTCTTAGAGGTTATGGAGCTGTTTTGATGCAGCGAGAGAAAGTGATAGCTTATGCTTCTAGGCAATTAAGGAAGAATGAGGAGAATTATACTACTCATGATCTTGAGTTAGGAGCTGTAGTCTTTGCTCTTAGGTTGTGGAGACATTATCTGTATGGCACCAAGTGTACGGTATTCACCGATCACAAAAGCCTACAGTATATTCTCGACCAGAAGGAATTGAATATGAGGCAACGAAGATGGATAGAGTTGTTAAGTGATTATGATTGTGATATAAAATATCACCCAGGAAAAGCCAATGTTGTTGCCGATGCGTTAAGTAGGAAAGATAGAGAGCCTATCAGGGTGTGTTCTCTAGTCTTGACCGTGCACAATAATTTGCCTGAGCAAATTAGAAATGCTCAAATAGAAGCTTGTAAGAAGGAAAATTTTGTTAATGAAGGGTTCCGAGGAGAAGGAGATCCTTTAGAGGTTAGAGCTGATGGAGTGAAATGCTTAAGAGGTCGTATGTGGATACCTAAGTTTGGAGGCTTAAGAGACTTGATTATGTTAGAATCCCATAAATCTAAGTATTCCATTCATCCGGGATCTGATAAGATGTACCATGATTTGAAGAAGTTGTACTGGTGGCCGAATATGAAAGCTGACATAGCTATGTATGTTCTTCAATGCTTGACTTATGCTAGAGTTAAAGCTAAACATCAAAAGCCATCAGGACTACTTCAACAGCCAAAGATTCCTGAATGGAAGTGGGAGCGAATTACGATGGACTTTATCACCAAGCTTCCTAGAACATCATCTAGAAACAACTCGATTTGGGTTATTGTCGATAGACTGACCAAATCAGCACACTTCATTCCGGTTAAAGAGCAGTTCTCACTAGATAAGCTGACTCGTATATACCTTGATAATGTTGTATGCAAGCATGGAGTGCCTGTATCGATCATTTCAGATCGAGATCCTAGATTCGCATCGAATTTTTGGAAATCTCTCCAAAGATCTTTGGGAACGAATCTCGACATGAGCACTGATTATCACCCCCAGACTGATGGGCAGAGTGAAAGGACGATACAAACAATAGAAGATATGTTGAGAGCTTGTGTGTTAGATTTTGGTAAGAATTGGGATAAACATTTGCCGTTAGCAGAGTTTTCGTATAACAATAGTTACCATTCTAGTATTAAGGTTGCACCATTTGAAGCTTTGTATGGTAGGAAGTGTAGATCTCCTGTATGTTGGAGTGAAGTTGGGGATACCCAACTCACGGGACCGGAATTGATCCGGGAGACTACAGAGATGATAGTTCAGATTAAGAATAGGTTGTTGACTGCCCGTAGTAGACAGAAAAGTTACGCGGATGTGTGGTGGAAGCCAATGGAGTTTAAAGTGGGTGACCGAGTAATGTTGAAAGTATCGCCATGGAATGGCATTATAAGATTTGGAAAACGAGGGAAATTGAATCCCCGTTATATTGGACCCTTTAAGATTTTATCTAGAGTAGGTCCGGTGGCTTAAAAGCTAGAGTTACCCCCAGAACTTCATGGTGTTCACAACACATTCCATGTATCTAATCTGAAGAAATGTCTAGCAGTGAGTGATGAGAAAATTCCGTTAGGTAAGGTTCGAATAGATGGGAAGTTTCATTTTATCGAAGAGCCCGTAGAAGTTATGGACCGTGAGGTAAAGCAACTGAAACAAAGTCGGATACCTATTGTCAAGATCCGATGGAATTCAAAGCATGGACCAGAGTATACTTGGGAACGAGAGGATGAAATGTGGAAGAAATATCCGCACCTCTTCGATTTCAATAAGAAACGGACATCCAAATGAAATGGATCACGAGGACGTTGATCCCTTTTAGGAGGAAAAGCTGTGACAATCTAACATTTTCAGGTAGTGAAATATTTTCTCGTATAATATTTTGAAACTTATTTTTGTGTTGGTTGACGAACTCACAGTTTACGGATTTAAATTTGGGCTTACGTGCATAATTTAGCGTCTTTTACGACTAAACCGAAAACCTTAGGATTACGTATTTACGTTTTTGAACTCCGTTTTTGATGAGACAATTTTTATTGGATTCGTTTTGTGACGTTGATTCATAATTTATAAAAACGTTTTTCGTAAAACGACCCGAGGGCAAGCAAATCGAGAATACTAGAATCGAGAAATACCCGTAAACTAGTGAGATGGGACTAAACACATTGTCCCACCCCACTAGCTTAGGTTGGACGGAAACTTGACACCACACCATGAAGGTGGCATCAAGTTAGCTAACTTACAACAAGTGTAAGCCTAGCTTACATTTTAAGCTTACACTTCCACTAACTCTCAAAACTAGCTACTAGTTTTCTCATTCCACCATTTCTTACATGCAAAATCCTCTCAAAAACTCTCTCAAACTCTCCCCCTTGCCGTCCAAAATAAAGCAACAAACACCCCATTTGATCTCTTCTAGCCATGAAACACATGTTTACTAGCTCTATTAAGGAGTTCTCTTGAATCCTTGATCATTTGGTGGCCATATTAACATCTTTGGAGGTGATTTGCTTGTGTCCTAGGGCTTATTTTCCAACATATGTTCTTGATATTTAATGGTCTTGGAGATACTTGTTGTGTTCATCAAGTTCTTGTCTTCCAAAAACAAGGAATACACTTGGTTGGTAAAGAAGATCATCCTCTCCATTTTTCTCTTGTTATTTTGTAAAGAAAAAATGTATTTTCTTTCATTTTGTATATGTATATGATGTATATATGATGATAAAAATGTTGTGTGGGGATCAAGTGTTGATAAATATGCTTAAAAAGGTTAATAACTATAAGAAATGAGGCTAAAATCATGATTATTTAGTTGGCTGTATAAAAACAGTATATAACTAAAACCTGAACTGATAAAATTGCATGGTATGATCCATTTACAGTAAGTACAAGATGTTATACACATGTGAGAGTTGTCCATGCAATGGAATCATAATAATGAGTGAGATATGATCAAAACAAGTTAGGTGGTCTAATCTGAATAAGCAGTTTTGTAGGGACTGTTAAGGCATGATAAACTTAAAATGGGCAGTAGCTATAACTAAGTTAAATGTAGCACATAATATGAAGAACATGTCACCCAAAAATGATCTTCTAATTCATTATAGAACTCTAGATATGGCAAAAATGGTGAACATGAAGATAAAAATCAGATTTTTGGAATTAATGTTTATTATTATTATATAAGCACTCACATTTTAATGTATAAAATGTAAAAATAAAAACCCACTATCTTATAAAACTTATTTACATAAATATATAAAAGGTTAATTAAATGGGTAAATTATATAAATGTTGGTGAAATAATATTTATAAGTAATAAAAACTATAAACTTGATTTTTACGACTTTTTGGGCTATCGCCGTAAAATTAACGTTTTTCGCCAAATAAAACTTAGACGACCAAACCCGTCTAATGTAAAGTTTATAAAAGTCATATACTGATGTATAAGTAACTAAGACAAGTAAAAACCGATAAAACCCGAACTATAAGTAATACGGACATTTACGAGCTAACTAAACATACTGGACTAATAATTGGACTTAATAAGATAAATACTTGTAAAAAGAACTTATTGGGCTTAACCCATTTGGGCCCAACATGGAAAGTATATATACTGATAATATAGGTACAAAATAGATTAAAACAAGTTAAAGAACTTATACTAAGCTTAATGGACTCAAAATAGATGAATAGGTAAAACTAGCAAACTAGTAAAACGTTACCAAAACGTAAACGCTAAAATGAGTAAACAAGGATGTATAAACCCACTTGATCATCATCATATGTACAAAATCATCATATGTATATTGTTATTTTGATAAAATTCATTGGACCGAGTCTAAGACCGATTATTATTTATATAGGTTTCCGTGACCGAAGCACGCCCGTAGCCGATAATCCGCCTTTCATTATCAACGTGAGTTCATAGCCTCGCACTCTTTTAAATGTTTTATAAAATGATTTGTAAACCCGCGAGGGAGATAACATGCTAGTTTTTGATAAAAATAGAACACAAGTAGTCCCGATGGTATGCTTAATGATATGGACCCGAATGATGCTATGACCCTATAAACGAGACTAAAAGGATTATTAGTAGTTAGGTTATGTCACTTAAAGTCCCATTAGCATGAATTGTGAACTACCGGGATTTGGTAGACGCTTATGCATTTGATAGTACTATTTGGGGACGATCACCCCAGTTCGCGCCTTGACGGTTGATCTCCGTCGTACCACATTGATTGGTAAGCGAATTTATGTATGAGAAGATTTCATAGCGTGATTTTTGTGACGACACGCTAACTTAGATGGGCAAATTGTTTGTCGGGTTCGTGGCCCGCTGTTTTCATAGCAAGGTAACAATGTCATGCGGCTAATAATAATCCTATTCAATCTATATAATCTAAATATCCGATATGATACGATGCTATTAACGATGAATATATTACCTATCATGGTAATATAGAGACTACGGTCTCATGGACGGTTTAAGATGTATGCTTGAATTATATATTACCTGACTAGCAATATGAGGACTTACTTCCGATATTATACTTGTTTTCTGATTTTAAATGATTGTTTTATATAACGGTTTTCATTAAACTCTATGAATTCACTCGGCATTCGCTGATATGATTTTTGCATGTTTTTATCTCAGGTGCTTGAAGGTAATCCGGATGGAGATCGACTCTGATGGCCCACATAATATTAAAAATGTTCATTCGATCTATGTTTTGTAAACTTAATGACCTGTATAATTTGGGACCTGTTGTACACTTTAAAACTTTTTATCGAATGAATGTATGTTGAACCTTGTACAACCATTTTTATGTGTTGTCTATGATTGGAGTTATTGTGCTATCCCGTAACACTCTAAAAGACCCTTCCGTTGTACCGATACGAAAATTGAGAGTGTTACAATCATCTCATGAGAGATGTCCTCAACAAGGTACAACTTCACTCGCTGGCCATTCACTTTGAAATTGGGACCATTTGGTTGAGAAAGCTCAATGGTGCCATAGGGGAAAACTTTGGCGACGGTGAATAGCCAAGACCAATGGCTCTTCAGTTTGCCCGAGAAGATCTTCTACTGAGAGTTAAAGAGTAAAACTTGATCACCTACGTGGAACTCTCGGTTCTTAATCTAGCATCATGGATGATCTTGGTTTTCTCCTTGTAGATCAATGAATTCTCATAAGCTTCATTCCTCAGTTCATTTAGCTCGTTGAGTTGAATCTTCCGAAGATCACCGGCTTTGTTGATGTCAAAATTGGCCCACTTCAAGGCCCAATACGCCTTATGTTCCAGCTTAATAGGGAGGTAGCATGCCTTCCCATACACAAGACGATATGGAGTGCAACCAATCGGCGTCTTATATGCAGTACGGAAATCCCACAAAGCATCGTCTAACTTATCGGCCCACGAGGCACGATGCTCTCCCACAGTACGCTCAAGAATTCGCTTCAATCGACGGTTAGATATCTCGGATTGACCATTTGTTTGAGGATGATAAGCGATGGAAAGACGGTGATTGACACCGTACATAGCCATGACTCGAGCAAATTGATCATTTCAAAAATGAGTTCCGCGGTCACTGATGATAGCACGAGGAACACCGAATCGAGCAAAAAGCTGCTTCAAAAAGTTCACAACCACCCTCGCATCATTCGTAGGGAGAGCCTTAGCTTCAACCCATTCAGATACGTAGTCAACGGCTACGAGGATGTACTTGTTCCCTTTGGATGATGGAAATGGCCCCATAAAGTCGATACCCCATACATCAAAGATTTCACATTCTTGTATGAAATTTTGAGGCATCTCATCTTTATGTGTGATCTTGCCTTGGCGTTGGCAAGCATCACAATTTTTAACCATCTCGTGAGCGTCACGATAAATGGTGGGCCAATAAAATCCAGAGTCGAATACTTTCTTCGCGGTGTAATTTGAACCAAAATGACCACCGGTGGGTCCTTTATGGCAAGCTTCGAGAATGTCTAAAGTTGCGGGTCCATCAACACACCGACGAATAATCAGATCAGCACATTGTTTGAAGAGATAAGGGTCATCCCAAAAGTAAGTCTTAATATCTTTAAAGAACTTCTTCTTTTGTTGGGATGTTAACCCTTCGATGAGAATACCACCCGCTAAGTAGTTTGCAATGTCCACAAACCACGGGGTGTCATCAAGATTGAAATTGATAGACATTAAGGCCTCAAGGGGAAAAGAGTCATTGATCTCTTGATTCGGATGATCCCCTTGATAAGATCCTCAAGTCTACTGAGATGATCCGCAGCTAGGTTTTCGACTACCTTCTTGTCACGAATTTCGATGTTAAATTCTTGAAGGAGCAAAACCCAACGAAGAAGTCTTGGCTTCAAATCTTGCATTGTCAACAAGTACTTCAACGCGGAATGGTCAGTATAGACAATGGTGGTGGAAAGGACAAGATAGGGGCGAAATTTTTCAAAAGCATACACTACAACTAAAATCTCTTTTTCGGTAGTGGTATAATGCAATTGAGCCCCCGTCGTTGTCTTGCTAGCATAATGGATTGGTTGGAAGTGTTTGTTCACTCTTTGGCCCAAAACCGCTCCAATGGCAAAGTTGCTAGCATCAAACATCAATTCAAAAGGTAGCTACCAATTAGGGATAACCAAGACCGGTGCCTTAGTTAGCTTGTCCTTAAGAAGATTGAAGGATTCAATACACTCTTTAGAAAAGATAAAGGGAGTATCTTTTTCCAAGAGGTGGGTCATCGGGCGAGCAATTTTAGAAAAATCTTGAATAAATCGATGACAGCAGCCCGCATGACCAAGGAAACTTCTCACACCCTTCACGGTTGAAGGTGGAGGCTATTTAGCAATAACATCGACTTTAGCACGGTCGACTTCAAGACCGACTTTGGAGATTTTGTGTCCAAGAACAATGCCTTCTTTTACCATAAAATGGCATTTTTCCCAATTTAGAACAAGACGAGTGTCTTCACACCGTTTAAGCATACGTTCTAAATTGGCAAGGCAAGAAGAGAAAGAATCACCATAGACCGAGAAATCGTCCATAAAGACTTCCATAGTTTCTTCAACCAAATATAGCCATCATACACCTTTGGAAAGTCCCGGGAGCATTGCATAAGCCGAAAGGCATTCTTTTGTAAGAAAATGTTCCATAAGGACAAGTGAATGTGGTTTTATCTTGGTCTTTGGGATCGATAGTGTAGAAGTGTAAATCTTGCTTATGTTTTTAGAGAGAGAAAGAGATAGAGAGATGGTGGATTAAACACAATTCTAGAGAGAGAAACAAGAGTAAACTATGTGAAAAATGATTAACCACACCACCCTCTCCATCTAAGGAGAGGGTTTATATACCCAAGCCCTTGTCATGGGCTTGGGCTTACATTTGGGCCGGCCTACACATGTTGTAGGCTAGGCTTGTTCTTGTTTAATAAATAAAGAAAGTTAACTAAACTACGAGCTATTACATGGACTATTAATAGAGTGACCGATCCTTCTTAATACGTAAAACGTATTTCCAACAATCTCCCCCTAAGGGAGGTCACTCCAAACAAGGGTGTTACCCAAGTTACAATAATAAAATAAACCTAGCATACTATGCTTGTCTTGAGCTTGTAGTCTTCGTCTTTCTTTTTCTTTTTTCTTTTCTGGTGAACATGCTGATGTGATCTTTGATATCAATCTTGAGCATTAATCTCTTGCCTTGATCTCGTGCATCCATCACTTGTGATCTTCACCTCTTCGTGACACCATGTCCCACATACTTATACCTTTGTAATTCTTGAAAGCTTTAGAGTTCGATACAGCGGAAGACTTAACTTTTAGGCTTTCTTGAATTTGACAAGGTATTAAGTGCATAAAGTATAAGCATGCGGGGACGACTTCTTCTTGGATCCCGCAACGCCACCATCTTCAAATGCCGCAACATAAGTGGACACGAACGAAATAGCTTTAAACATTTCATTCTAAATCGGTAGCATTTTACCTCCGGTCGGTGAAGACCGTTGGACGATATTGGATATCGTACCCGTGATGGATAGTTTCAATTAAGTAACTTCCTGACAGGATTTCGCGGGTAAACCCGTTCTCTTTATTCGACCGTCCAAAGCTGACTGCGAACATAAAGAGTGAATCATTTGGATAATAATATCCGCATGATTTGAAGCCGTCAATTCATGTTCCTGGAACAAGTGAAATTCAATTAAGAACTGCACCATCGTTGCTTTCCAGTTGTCACGAGCTTGATTCGTATAGAATCTTGCAAGTTACCTACCAAGTGTTGTTTGAGGTTAACACTAGAAGGATTTCCACTCATCACTGTGAACTCTAAGGTATCACTCTGAGTGTTCTGGCAAGATCACTAAGATATTGCGTAGAGGCCTGGAACGTGTTTAAATTCAGTTAAGAATTAAACAGTTGTTGCTTTCCAGTTATCACATGTTTGATTCATAAAGAATCGCACAAGTCACCTACCATGAGTTTTTTGATATTCGCTCAAGAAGGATTTCCATCTTCATTTTAAATACTTTCGTATTACTCGGATGTTCAGGCAAGATCATGACGATTTTGTGTAGGACTCTTAAGATCTTTCTTACTTTTCACAGTGTGTGAAGAAGCAAGGAAATATGAAAGTGTGTCCTAATGAGATATTTGATGATCTCAAATGGCTCTAGACTCAATCGTGCATTTTGGATTTTAGTGATCAGAGGCTGGAGAGGAGTGCCACCATTTCGATACCAATTTATTCAGAGTGAATAAATCAATAGATAACGTGTTGTCTCCATGTGATTAAAACAAATACCTTTTGAGAGATATCTGAGTTTGCTGGGATGGGTTGTGCATTGCATCACCGGGTCCATGATGTCTATCTTCAATATTGAGAATCATTAAAAAGATCTCAATAGCATATGTGTTGACCCGGTTTCTGCCTAAAGTTGTAAGGAGGGCTTCTTTCTTTACACCCTTTATCTTTACAATTCTTTTTCATTCTTCAACCCCTTCAATGCTTACCAATAAGTCATAACTAGCACCTTGTTGTGATTGTTCCAGTGCTAACTTAAGTACTTGGTCAGCATTCAGCTACGTTCACAATCTTTCTCCATCTTTCCTAAGGACTACTATTTCTAGCTATGGAATGTCCTTGGGAAGATTCCTCCGGTTCTGGAAGAATCATAGGACTTAACCTATCCTACCATCCTTATGTCACCGCAATCTTCATCGTCGTGAAATACATGGGTTTTGGGTAAGTATATGTCACTATGAAAATCCATTTTGATATAGCAAATCCATTTTTCTCCCCGTTAACATATGCCACGATATTCGAAAACATTTCGCACATGTCGGGATGAGCCAACACATTAAGTCAAACCATTTGTGATAATATCCCATATTAAATCACATTTTCTCCCCCATATTAAAAATATTAACCCAATCGATGTTTTTGATATCAATTGATTTAATGAAGTTTTAACAAAGGTTTTGGGAAGAAAAATGCAAGTCCATTTTATCTTCATGATATCAAACGTATGAGATATGATACCGATTTGTAACATGATCACATATTCACCATATTAAAAAGAATTGACAAGGTTGGACCTGATGGATGAGAACATCATAGGATAAGATCAAATGGTTCTTGTCAGCATATGTTGGTCGCCTCGTCACGTCTGAAGTCATCTCTTGACAACACATGTACGATTGGTATTGTTGTCTTGACACCAACTTGTGAACTTGGCACGTTCGGCATCGAATATTCTGAATGCTTGACAATTTCTCCCCCTCAATTGTTGACCCGTGTTCTATCGAAAGAGCTGTAGTCGTCGGTTGAGTAGTCGCATCGTCGAGTATGTAGATACCAATTGTAGATAGCATGGTTGTAGAGATGATAACTTCCTAAAAACAAGACTTCTCTTGTTTTAACAAATAAATGCACTGAAACGTACATAGATTTGTGTTAGACCAAGTTATAAAGTAAACTTGATCCCTTACAAGGTTTTAATGTAAACCTTGCCCGAGAAAATTAATTCCCGTTGTGAGCCAAAGATTTCATAAGAAATACTTGACTTTAATATGAAAACCGGGTTGCAGTCAGAAATAACTACAAGCCATTAGGCATGTTTTATGAAATATTTACAACTTTTGTACGAACTCTATTTATGGCGCCGTGTCGATATTAATCAACATTTCTAAGGCCGTAAATATTATCGTACCAAAAGACATGCCTTTGAAAAATAAAGTAAAAATATTTTTGGATTTTTATGAATTTTTCAATTTTTATGGTTTTTATATGGTTTTATATTTTTCTATTTTGCTTTTGTGGATAAAAATATAAACAATATATACAGATGATCACCAAGGATACAGAGAATAGTTTTACCACCACTATTCTTTCGCTTCATCTGCCAGTTCCTTTAGAGTCTCAGGCGAGAAAGTTCTCATTCCTAGCTTGTCGGCCAAAAATTCAATTCGAGCGCGATCTAAAGCCTTCGTGAAGATATCCGCCAATTGATACTCAAATCGGACAAAGTAAAGCTATATTACTCCATTTTCCACTTGCTCCTTGATGAAATGGTAGCGAATGTCAATATGCTTTGACCGGGAGAATTGAACATTGTTGCAGCATAAGGCAATTGCACTTTTGTTGTCGCAGTACATCGGAATCTTGTTGAAACCTAGACCATAGTCGGTTAATTCCGATCTCATCCAAAGAATTTGAGCACAGCAACCGGACATAGCTATGTATTCTGCTTCCGTACTTGAAATTGCAGCGCTTTTCTGCCTTTTCGATGCCCAACTGATTAGTCGATCTCCTAGTAGTTGCAAAGTTCCACTCGTGCTACGCCTTGTATCTTGACAACCCGCATGATCCGCATCTGCATATTCCATTAGTGCAATAGAAGAGTCCTTCGAATACCAAAGTCACCGATTAATGGTTCCTTTAAGATATCGAAAGATCCTTTTAACAGTAGCTAAGTGTAACTCAGTAGGCCTAGTTTGATACCTGGCACACATACATATAGCAAACTGAAGATCGGGTCGACTGGCTGTGATATACAGAAGAGTACCGATCATTCCACGATAAAGTGTCGGATCAACGGCAACTCCATGAGGATCTGCATCAAGCTTAGTTCGTTCCACCATTGGAGTATCCACAGGGTCGCAAGATTCCATCTTATACTTCTTAAGCGATTCAAGGGCATACTTGGATTGATTGATAAAGATGCCTCTGGGACTCTAAGATATCTGAAGACCTAAGAAGAATGATACCTTGCCCATCATTGACATCTTAAACTTGGAAGATATGAGTGTCCCAAACTCATCCGATAAGGTTTGGGTCGAGGCGGCAAATATAATATCATCAACATATATTTGTACCATAATCATATCCTTACCTCGTTTCTAAATGAACAGCGTGGGATCCACCTTGCCTTTTGCGAAGCCTTGTGTAATGAGGAATTGTGACAAAAGATCATACCATGCGCGAGGAGCTTGCTTCAACCCATAGAGAGCCTTCTTAAGCTTATACACATGATTAGGATAATTAGGATTCACAAAACCATCCGGCTGTTGAACATAGACCTCTTCCTTGAGTTCACCATTAAGAAATGCCATCTTCACATCCATCTGATAGACGATCATATTCATATGGGCTGCATAAGCGAGGAATAGTCGAATAGCTTCCAAACGGGGAACAGGTGCAAAGGATTCCAAAAAGTCGATGCCCAATAATTGCTTGTATCCAAGAGCTACTAGTCGAGCTTTGTTCTTCAATATTCCGCCTAACTCACCGAGTTTCACCTTGTAAACCCATTTCAAAGTGAGTAACTGCACTTTATCCGGGCATGGGACAAGTTCCCATACTTCAAGACGTATAAATTCATTAAGTTCTTCTTGCATAGCTTCTATCCAACATGATTGAGTAAAAGCTTGTTGCCATGTCTTAGGTTCAACTTCAGTGAGAAAAGCATCAAAGTGACAAAACATTGCACTTTCTTGTAGCTGATTTCGTGTGGATACCAGACGATTAGGGTCACCAATAAGAAAATCTATAGGATGATCCTTTGTCCACTTGCTGTCATGTTCATGAATCCGTGGATTGGAGTAAACCGTACTAGGAGCTTCGTTTGAGGTGGACGACCCGGCTTGATTAGGGTCGGGAATTGGTACACCAAAGAATGGAAGTTCACGCATTTGAGCGAATTCCAAATCGTGATCATCATCATCCTCTTCATCATCAATAGGCATGACATGGGTAGTTGGAACAGGTGTTGATTGAGAATTACTTGTTGATGGTATATCTAGACCAATTGTAGGTGCAGATGTGTCTGATTGTGCTTCGGTTGCTGGAGCGACAACTTCGGATACCGGATCTATTACTTCAGGTTCTAGAGCAATGATACTTGGAGGAGTAAAGAATTCATCAAAGAACGGTTGAAACAACGTATCCCATTCAGTCCTAGAAGGTGGTGTAAATGATGATGAAGTGGGGTTGTTTGGGACAAGACCAGAACTAATATTACTGGGTCCCATTTCATGAAGTGCGGGTTCAGAGCTGCTTTGCTCAGAAGCCATTGCGGTCAGCTCATCAAAATTAACATTCATAGTTTCGAGGATCTTGCGAGAGTTACGGTTGTAGATTCGGTATGCCTTCTTTGCGGGGGCGTAACCAATGAAAATACCAATATCAGCCTTTGGTTGAAGTTTTCCCAAATTGTCACCATCATTATTTGGATAGCAAAGAGAACCAAATACATGAAGATATGATAAATCTGGTACTTTTCCATGGAGAAACTCATAAGGTGTTTTACCATGGCGTTTACGAATTAGTGACCGGTTTTGGGTGTACACTGCTGTAGATACTGCTTCTGCCCATAAAAACAATAGAGCCTGTGCGTAAATTAACATCGTTCGAGCAGCTTCCATAAGTGTGCGATTTCGCCTTTCAACGACACCATTTTGTTGTGGAGTGCGTGCAACGGATGTTTCATGAGATATACCAACTTCTTCATAATAATCACGTAAGATTTGATTCACAAATTCGGTTCCATTATCTGTACGAATGCGTCGGACAGTAGTGTTGAAACGCACTTGACTCATCTTGAGAAATCCAATGATGAATTTAGGTGCCTCATTTTTTGCTTTAAGAAATTTCACCCATGTAAACCGAGAGTAATCATCGACAATGACGAGGATGTACTTTTTGCCACTAAGACTTTCAACATGCATGGGTCCACAAAGATCCATATGCAACAGATAAAGTTTCTCTTGGTTGGTGTCTTCCATCTTGGGTTTATATGATTTCTTAGTGCTTTTCCCCATTGTACACGCGGAACACAAATGATCCTTGTGAAATGATAGTTTAGGAAGACCACGAACAAGTTCGTTTTTCGCCAAATGATTAATAGCGTCAAAGTTAAGATGAGATAACCATCGATGCCATAACCATGACTTAGTCTTCGATGCTTTGGAGAGAAGACATACGGGAGAGGCGACCATCATGTCTTGTAGAGACAAAGTATACAAATTATTCCCTCGAGTACCTTTCAATAAATCAACCCCTTGCAAATTACGAATGAAGCAGGTATGCTCTCGAAAAGCAACTTCTAGGTTTGCATCACAAAATTGTCCCACAGAAAATAAGTTGTGACCAAGACCTTCCACGTAATACACTCTCGAAATTATAACATTCCCAATATGATATTCACCATAACCCATTATCTTTGCAATATGATCATTTCCAAATATAACCGTACCAAGAAACTTGCTGACGAAATTTCTGAGCTGAGAGCGATCTCCGGTCATATGCTTGGAGCAACCAGAGTCCAAATACCATAGAACAATTTGGACCACCTGTTTTCAATAACAACAGTAGACAATGCATTGGAAACTATTGGTTTCGGAGTGTTAGCAGATACAGATATAGAATTATCAGAATTGCTAACATTTTTGAGACCCTTAGATTTCCTGTGTTTTCTAATGTGAGTTTTAGCACTTACAGGTTTTACTGTTCCAACTTTCTTAGGTTTAGGATTATTCGCGGGCACTACAGTGGGAGTAGACCTATTTAAAGGGCACTTGTTTCCTACAGTAGTGTCGGTGTTCCTAGTTAAAGGACACGCTTGTGTTTTGGTAGCCTTGGTACTCCTAGTTAAAGGGCACGCTTTCTTCGCTTTAGTGGGAGTGATCCTAGTCAAAGGGCACGTATTTCCTACTATAGTGAAAGTTCTACCAGTGGGGCGCCACAACCAACCAACTTGGGTTAACACTTTCCCAGTCGGTTTCCATTCTAATCCATTTTTCCGGGCATGCATCTCATTCACATGGTCAATAAGGCAAGAATCATGACGACTAGAAAACATACATTCATTGCAATTCCAACATTTAAAATTAGAATTCACAGTAGGCTTAGAACGCTGCACAACCGCAAAGCCTTTAGGTTTAGATACATGATTCTTTTTATTCAAAACCGAAATAACATTCCTAGGATGGGCTTCTACTTTCTTCTTCACATGACTACTAGATGGGGGCAAGATCCTATCATTCTTCTTGTTACGTTTAAGCTTAGATCTTTGAGCCTTAGTAGTGGTGCTTACTCCTGTAGAAGGCAACACGGGAATATTAGAAGCTGGTTTTGATTCCGCCTTATCTTTAGTGACCAATGTTTGAGAATGCTTAGTCCTAGGGCCCTTGTTAAGTGGTGTGACGGCAATAAGGGTTCTTTCTATTGCACTAGAGGACGATGCTGAGATAGTGGCTGCGTTATCTACAACATTCTTACCTTTGAGGGTACGAAGTGTTTCCTTTAACTCAGCCAAGACCAGGTTCTTATCACAAAATTGTTCCCTCAAATCAGATATTTCCACCCACTTTCGACTCAATTGTTCAATCAATGATTGAGTCTGTGTAGTGGTATCAACACATGTGGGCTTTACTGAATCGAAGAGTCGTGTATTTTTCTGTTTTAAGTTATCAATTTTGGACAAAATCTTGGAAACTCGATTATCTAGATCAAGTTTAAAATTCTCAGCGTCCTCAAGTACGTTCACACAGTTAAGCTCCTTAGATTTCTCTATTTCTATCGGCAAAGAGTTAGAAACTTTGTCACTTGGCTGACGCTGTTTTGATTGTAAATTCAATCGAAAATTCTTTTCAAAATTTGCATCATCGATATTAACACCTTCGAATGACGTTTCAAAGATTTCTTGAATAAATTGTTGCTTGCATTCAAGCGAAATACAATGTGTTTGAATCTCATCAAAACGTTTTGAAAGCGATGAATATGAATCTTGAAGCTTTAAAAATTCAGCGTCAGATTCGTGACAAGTACTATCTACCACATTATCCACAGATTCAACATTATGCACAATAGAATCATTATCAACACTAGTATTCACACAGACACAAACTATATCATGAGACATCACTTGCTTCAGAAGCAGATCATTATGGCGTGAAACCCGTTCTATTTCAAATAAACTGTTTTCATAAGCATCTTCCATTTCATTGAAAACACGTCTAACTTCTTCTATTTCCAAAAACAAATCTTGATCAATATTACGAAGACAAACTTTAACATTGTTTACAAACGGAACAATTTCATCTCGAAACGCAGCTCTAGTGTGCTCAAAGTTCCATTCACCTTCCGTTATGGCCGTGGCCGTCGTACGTTCCAAAATGACATTGTCAAAATCGGCTAAGTGTTGGTGAACCGTATTTAAGTTAACGGACGCCTTACTTACCGGTGGAATTAACTTCGTTAAATCCTTTTTGACGAGTGTAGGAGACGTACTAGGAAGGTTTTCATTTGACAAACTTTGGGGCACAAGAACTGTTAATTCTACTAATTCCTTTTGTAAGCGAATGCGTGTCTTTTTCGAAAATTGATCTTTGTTATGTTGATCATAATCAATTGTATGGAATTTTGAAAGCATTTTAGAATGAGTTTCATCCCCAAGTGATTGTGTCTCCTCAGTACTACGAACAAAAGGTGCTTCTTTCGATTTTCCAATTATGGTCATATCATAAAGACCAGGAATATATTCCTGAGCTTGTTTTGCATAACCGGGATTAGGTGGTAAATCTTGAAGACGCTTAAGTTCGAGTTCTTTAAATGATTTAGTTAAAAGATGAACCTTTTCTGTGGAAGCGTATTGTTTTAAAAGCTGTTGTTCTTTGAATTTAAGAAGTTTGGTAGCATTAATTTCCGATTCAACCTTTTTAGACTCGAGAATTTCGAAATCCATTTTAAGTTTCTGAAAATCATTGACAACCGACTCTTTTTCTTTTAATTCATTGGAAAGATTAGCTTTTAATGATTCTATTTCTTTCAAGTGTTCAATCTTTTCAAAACGAAATTGGTCAAATTCAGAACATGTTATTTTCTCTTCTTGAGGGACCATTTCAAAAGTTTTGACCTTTTCTTTATGCAACGCAAGCTCAGCAGTTAGGGTGGAATTCGTATCTACGGATTGTCGGAGTGCCATATGCATTTGATACATAATATGTTTAGGCACCATGACCAAATCATGTTGAGCATAAGATTCCATACCCGTCGTAGCATTTGGTTGAGGTTCACTCAAATGTGTAGGTTTGGGTACCACATCATTTGAATTACTAATTCCCGAATGCTGTTCGAGGTTATCATTTTCATGCCCAACTTGATGTTGGTTATCATCAATATTATTAGATGTGGTTGGTACCTCACTGACGACATCAGAACCGTAGTGAGAGAGATTAGCAACGAGAGCAGCTTGGGCAGAGTGAATGTCATCACAATCAGAATCATATGCGTCAAGGTCATCTGCTTGATAAGCTGCATTAGAAGCGGAAACGACTGCAATGCCTTCAGTATCTGCAAGAAATGCCAACTCCTCTGAATCCAAAATCTTCCCCTTAGACTGAGCATCTACCAAATACATCTTCTCACGAAACCATGCATCATCCCTCCTCCTTTTCGACTGAGTGCATTCCCTAGCCATATGACATTGTCCTCGGAAATTGTAGCAAGTCATAACCTTCTTAGGACCAATAGGACTCCCATTTCCACTAGCTTGAGAATTCACAGCTTGATTGTTCCCAGTCCTTGTAGGAGGTCCATATGAATTTTGACTTCCCTGAATAGGTTGCACCATCACTTGACCATCTTGAACAGTGGCTTGTTGTCGAGGATTTGATGAGGTGCGGAGCTGATTGTTTGTTGGTGGAAATCCTCTAGTTGCAACAAGTTTTGACAAGTAAGCGGTGAGATGGTTTAGTACATCAGCTGGCGTATCATTTGGAGTAAAGATCGGTGCCTGGATTGGTGGAAGTTCATTAGAGTAGAAGGCTTGTGCTGGTTGTGCTTCTATTGGAAAATATCCTTGCTGAGGAGTATAGCCCAATGGAGAAGTTTTGGCTTGTGATGTTGATGTCTGATATGGTGGTTGCTGATGAACACTTTGTTGATATGCTTGTTGTGGCATCATTAGTGGTTGAAAAGATTGTTGCTGTGGTTGCTGATAGTTGTGTGGTGGTGGCTGCTGCAAGTATGATGGTTGCTGATAAGTATAAGCCATGTTTTGTTGAGAAGCATACATGGCAAGTGGATCATGAACTTGAGGTGTAGACAACCGAGCCTCGATCACATGGCATTCATGTTGTTGAAGAAAAGCTTGCAGTTGATCCACGTTGGTGTTATGCAAATCCTTAGCCAATTTAACATCCGTCACGTATTTTTTCCATTCTGGAGGAAGAGTGTTCAAATACTTGGTGTTCAATTGAAAGGTAGGAATTCCCATGCCATAGATATTTAGCTCATTCAACAATAGGGTAAATCTCAGATAGTAGTCATTGAGAGTCTCCCCTGGTACATAGGCAAACTTATCAAACGCATCATAAAGCTTACACTCTCGTTCTTGTTTAGTTAACGAGGTGCCTTGCATTAGAACCCGAATTCTATCCCATAACTCTTTGGCAACTTTATGTTTGCTGACGAGTTTGTAGACATCTGGAGGAAGGGCTTGGAGAATGATGTTTGTAGCATACTTATCACATTTATCTTGAATCTTCATATCTCCAGTCAGTTCACCCGTTGTGCGAGGACGAGTGGTCGTACCTTCCGTCACTGTACCATAATCTAATGGTCCATTGAGCACCGATGCCCAAATAAGATGTCCGTTCTCCTTGTTCAACATATAAAGTTCCATTCGGGAAGTCCAATCCTCGTACATAGACTTCTCCAACATTGGTGGACGATTATCCGTACCCGAGAGGATGGACTTATCTGTAAGAGATATGTACTCCATTTCGATAAGTTAATATTTACAAACAATGATCGAACAATGAGAGAAAGTAAATGTGCTTGTCGTCGTGTGTTGAAGTCAAGAAACTATGTTAAAATCCCCTAAAATTGTCTTCGTGAGAAACCAAAAATTCCACTGCAAAATTACACTCGAATACGAAATTTTCTAAATCACGTTTTTCAAAAATCTTGAAAAAATCGTGAAAAGTTCCAAAGATTTCGCAATGTGAAGATTCCTCAATAAGTAAAATGCATGAATTCGCAATGCATAAATCCGCAACTTGTGACAGATTTCGCAATACCCAAGATTTCGCAACTTTTGAATGATTTCGCAATACCCAAGATTTCGCAACTTTTGAATGATTTCGCAATACCCAAGATTTCGCAATTCAGTACAATTCCGCAATTAGTCACAAATCCGCAATCCTTCTTGCACTCAATTCCGCAATACAACAAATCCGCAATTATTCAAATCCGCAATTCTTTTTGTACTCAATTCCGCAATACAAATTGCATTCAATTCCGCAATAATAATTCCGGAATTATTGCAAAGATTTCGCAATAGGCAGACTTGCAAGATTTCGCAATATAACAGATAATTGCGAAATTATATCAGTTATTGCGAGATTTTGAGAAAAACAAGGAGATTGTTTTGTACTTGAAAATGACAAATCTTGAAGCCAAAAGTGAATCCAAACACTCAAAAATTTTGCGTTTTTGAGCGATCCAAGTAACCCAAATCACTAATACGTGTATGTAGATGATATTGGTGAAGCTCAAACCACAAAAAACACCAAAAAAAATTTGGACGAGGGATTAGGAGATAAAAAACGCACGAATTTATAAACACAAACACAAGAACAATACACTCATCCCATGGCTCTTGATATCATTTGTAGAAGTGTAAATCTTGCTTATGTTTTTAGAGAGAGAAAGAGATAGAGAGATGGTGGATTAAACACAATTCTAGAGAGAGAAACAAGAGTAAACTATGTGAAAAATGATTAACCACACAACCCTCTCCATCTAAGGAGAGGGTTTATATACCCAAGACCTTGTCATGGGCTTGGGCTTACATTTGGGCCGGCCTACACATGTTGTAGGCTAGGCTTGTTCTTGTTTAATAAATAAAGAAAGTTAACTAAACTACGAGCTATTACATGGACTATTAATGGAGTGACTAATAAGTGTGAAAACACTTATCCTTTTACCACTTATTTCCAATAATAACAAGACCAAAACGTGTGATTTATGTCGTAAAAGTCGGAATTATACGTGGTTTGTGTTTTTATTGTGTTTTAGGACCAAAATATGAAAAAGGAAGAAAACACGGATTTTCACGGGCTTTTATCGAAGAAAACGGGAAAAGACGAAGTCAAAAGATCAAGAGTGCAAAAAGAACGGAAGTCCAAGGCCTATTCTGAAGATTTATCGAAGAAAAAGTCTAAAGACGGAAGTTTAACGAAGTCGAAGAACTTAAGTCTAATAGAAGAAGAAAATTAAAAGACAAGTTCAAATCCCGAGACGACATCGAGAAAAGACGAAGAATTAAAGTCGAGTCGAGAAGAAAAAGAAAGAAGAAAGCACCACACATACCTCCCACTTCCCTATAAATACCCTCCTAATCACATTAGGAGGGGAGTTAGCTAGTTTTTTATTTTTAAGTTTCTTTCTAGTTTTTAGAGAGAGAAAGTCTTAAACTTTCTCTCACTAAATTTCATCCTCTATCTTAATCTTTCAAGATAGAACATCTTTGTATTGCTTATTTTCATTAATCAAAGTTCAATTTTAAGCTTTTAAATCTTAAGTCTCATTCTTCACTTCTTGATTTATTTTACCTTTGATCTGAATATCATACTTCATGCGTATGATTTTATGATTTCGTGGTTGAAGGATTGATCTTCTTGGTTTACACATAAGTTCTTTCGCGTTTAGGTCATAAGCTTGTACTGCTTTTTGGCTTATTCGAGTTTTAGCTTATTGATTTTCGGATTTGATAAAGGTATTAGTTATTTTAAAAGTCTCTTTCATAATGTTCTTGATTTCATATCTTGAAAAGTTGTCGAATTTAAGCTTTTTGAAGTGATTAAGATCCGGTTAGAATAGCTTATTGCATTTGCTTATTGAGATTCACTCTTGCCACCAATTTCGGAACTGTTGCCATCCATCGCAAAACAAGGGTTTTTGTACACATTCCGACGGCTTCTACACATTCCGATAGTTTTCGGTATTTGATCGCAATAACCCAATAGGGTTCCACTTTGCGATCGGTTGGTTATTACCCCTTATTCCGATCTGGGTTGCGATCGCTTATTGCGATCGCATATTCCGACGGGTCTTAAGGTCTTGGTTAAGGCGAAGTATTGCCCATTTTTTGATAGGAACATTGCGACAGCATCATTCCGATAGATACTCATTGCAACATTCCGATGGTAGTAAGTTTAACATTCTGATGGACTCTTGTTTAAATTATTCCGACGAGTAATTTTAGTGACATTCCGATGGTTGCAATTTTGGTGTATTCCGATGGACATTTATTGTTTTATTCCGATTGATTAAGTTTTCAAGTTTTACAAAGTTTTTAAGTTTTAAGTATTTTCATAAATTAACTTTAAGTTTAATTTTGTCAAAGTTCCAAATTTACTCAACGACACTTTAATTACTTGCTAATAGTTTAATCTAGATAAACAAACCAAACCATTCTCTTGATTCACCAAAAGACGATTGAGTCGCACTTAAGACCGGTTTTCAATTCGGAAAGGATTCGGAAGATAAGATTTTATACCTAGCCAAAAGCGAAGTATTAAATGGCGCCGCTGCCGGCTCTTTTCGTTACGATAAACGGTTTTTAGTAAGAGACACGGTTATGACCTTCGCCTTCAACTCTTTCCCCACTCGCTTTCTCACCATGCCGAAAAATGGTTTGACCGTCTTCCTAAGAATTCTATTCATACGTGGAATGACATGACTCAACGCTTTCTATCGCGCTACTTTCCCCCATCCATGGTCACCAGCCTTCGTAACCAAATCAGTGGATTCATGCAAGAGAATGATGAATCACTTTTCGATGCTTGGGAACGGTACAATGATTTGATCGACCGCTGTCCTAATCACAATATGCTCCCCGTCACTCTCATTGACACCTTCTACAATGGTCTCACTTTTCGTGATCGTGACACGATCAATGCCGCCGGCGGTGGTACTTTTATGAAAAGAAGACCGGAGGAGTGCCGAGAGTTGATCGAAAACATGACTACTCACCACAAGAATTGGGATTCATCCGCATCCTCAAGATCTAACTCGAGAGTCAATGTTTCTTCTACTACCTCCAATCCTGAAATGTCTGAAATTTCTCGACAACTCGCTGAAATGAACAAGAATTTCATGGCCATGGCCACAAACCACTTTCAACAAGCTAAAGCCGTTGCTATTTCTTGTGACACATGTGGTGGCCCTCACTCTTATAATGATTGTCCTTCTACCCAAGGCAATTATTCTGAAAACGTTAACGCAGCTTACGGAACTTATCCCACGGGAGGCTATCAAGCCCGCCCTCAAGGAGACCGTGGCTTGCTAAGTTATCGTTCCAACAATTATCTTGCTCCTCCTGGTTTCCCTCCTGCAAACCAAAACCAACAACAAAGCTATACCCGAAACAACCAATCCCAACCTCGTGCTCAAAATCAATATCAATCCCAAAGAAACCCATACCCAACTCAAGGAAATTCTCAAGCTTACCAAGCTCCACCTCTCAATCAACCGATGGCAGTTAACCAAGACGTCGAGACGTTCATGAAGACTAATCGTGAGATGGTGACGAATCTTCAGAGTCAATTTGTCAACTTGAAGAATGACATGGTGAAACAAGGGAGCGATATTCGAGCCGAGCTAAGGAATGATATGGCCAAACACAGCAATGAAATTAATGCCAACATGCAAAACTCTTTTAATAATCAAGCGGTTCACCTTCGTGATATGATTGGTTCGCTCATCCAAGGTAATCAACCCTCTTCTTCGGGTACTCTTCCGAGTAATACTGTTGCGAATCCAAGAGGGGAGATGAAAGCAATCACCACTCGAAGTGGAAAAGGTTATATGGAACCCGAGCTTCCTACACCTCCACCCGTGATTGTGAACAAGGAAAAAGAGCAACTTTCCCCACCTCCTTCACCTTCTATCCCCATTTCCCCACCACCAGTGGTTGTGAGTGATCCTATTCCCTTAAAGCCTTCCTCTTCATCCAATATACCTTATCCTTCAAGGTTGAGGAAAGAGAAGCAAAAGAGCAAGGATGATATTCAGGTTTCAAAATTTCTTAAAATGTTTAAACAATTGAATTTCAACATCTCCTTTGCCGAGGCTCTCGCTCACATGCCCAAATACGCTAAGATGTTTAAAGATCTTCTAAGTGATAAGGAAAAGCTTCTTGACATCGCTCAAACCCAACTTAATGAGAACTGCTCCGCAGTGCTCTTAAGGAAATTGCCCACCAAACTTGGTGATCCGGGTCGCTTCTTGATTCCTTGCAACTTCCCGGGAGTAGAGAATTGCATGGCCCTAGCCGATCTAGGTGCCAGTATAAACTTAATGCCTTTAAGTGTTTGGAAGCAATTATCTCTCCCCGAGCTAGTCCCCACCAAAATGACTTTGGAATTAGCCAACCGTACGGTTGCTTATCCAGTGGGGATAATCGAAGATGTCTTTGTTGGCGTTGATAAATTCACCTTCCCGGCGGATTTTGTCGTCGTTGACTACGAGATGGATCCTCGTGTTCCATTAATCGTCGGACGTCCATTCCTAAGGACCGGTCGCACTCTCATTGATGTAGACGCGGGCGAAATAATCATGAGAGTTGGTGACGATAAAATTGTCTTCAACATGGGTAAGATTTCTAAGCAACCTTATTCATATGAGAGTGTTAATGCTATTAATGTTCTCGATGAGGCTTGTGAAGAACATTTTCATGATGCTTGCAAAAGTACTCTTTCTTCTCTACCCAATGTTGAGACCGTTGCCTCAATTGCTCCAGCATTGACTCCTTTCGGAGAAAGTGACTTGGATGATTTCGAAGCTAGCTTGGGTCCTCTCGATATTAAGTATGATAATTTGTCCACCAATTGGGATGAAGACATTCGTACTATTGAGAGACTTCTCAATGAGGACCCGTTCTCTCCTCCTGCTCCTAAAGAGGTGACTAATGATGATCCATCGTTAGTTTCACCATCTATTGAGGATCCTCCCACTCTCGAGCTTAAGGACCTACCTCCTCATCTTGAGTACGTTTTCCTGGAAGACAACGAGAAGTTACCGGTCATCATTGCGAAGGATCTGAAAGAAGACGAAAAAGCCCGACTTGTCGCCGTGTTGAAGAAGCATAAAAGAGCTATCCCTTGGAAAATCTCCGACATCCGTGGAATTGATCCTCACTTCTGCACACATAAAATTCTCATGGAGGACGACTTTAAGCCCACCATTCAAAGCCAACGAAGGGTGAATCCTAAAATCCATGAAGTCATCAAAAAAGAGGTTATTAAACTTCTTGATGCGGGTATGATTTACCCTATTTCGGATTCACCATGGGTTAGTCCAGTCCATTGTGTGCCTAAGAAAGGCGGAATCACCGTTGTGCCCAATGCAAACAATGAGTTGATCCCTACCCGTCTCGTTACTGGGTGGAGAGTTTGTATAGACTACCGCAAACTCAATGATGCCACGAGAAAGGATCATTTCCCTCTACCTTTTATGGACCAAATGCTTGAACGTTTAGCGGGTAATGAATATTACTGCTTTCTTGATGGTTTCTCGGGTTATTTTCAAATACCCATCGACCCCCAAGATCAAGAGAAGACAACAATCACTTGTCCCTATGGCACATTTGCTTATAAAAGAATGCCTTTTGGCTTATGCAATGCCCCCGGGACTTTCCAAAGGTGCATGTTGGCTATCTTCCATGACATGGTTGAGCAAACCATGGAAGTCTTCATGGATGATTTCTCGGTCTTCGGGGATTCCTTCTCTTCTTGCCTTGCCAATTTGGAGCGTATGCTTAAGCGGTGCGAAGACACTCGCCTTGTCTGAATTGGGAAAAATGCCATTTTATGGTAAGAGAAGGCATTGTGCTAGGACACAAAAACTCTAAAGCCGGTCTTGAAGTCGACCGTGCTAAAGTAGATGTCATAGCCAAATTACCTCCACCTTCAACCGTGAAGGGTGTGAGAAGTTTTCTGGGTCATGCGGGCTTCTATCGTCGATTCATTCAGGATTTCTCTAAAATCGCTCGCCCGATGACCCACCTCTTGGAAAAAGATACTCCTTTTACCTTTTCTAAAGAGTGTCTCGAAGCCTTCAATCTTCTTAAGGATAAGCTAACTAAGGCACCGGTCTTGGATACCCCTAATTGGGAGCTGCCTTTTGAATTGATGTGCGATGCTAGCGACTTTGCTATTGGTGCGGTTTTGGGCCAACGAGTGAATAAACACTTCCAATCAATCCACTAGACAATGACGGGGGCTCAATTGCATTATACGACAACCGAAAAAGAGCTTTTAGCTGTTGTCTATGCTTTTGAGAAATTTCGCCCCTATCTTGTTTTATCCCCCACCATCGTATACACGGACCATTCCGCGTTGAAGTACTTGATGACAAAGCATGATGCTAAGCCAAGGCTTCTTCGCTGGGTTTTACTCCTTCAAGAATTCAACATTGAAATTTGTGATAAGAAGGGAGCCGAAAACCTGGCCGCGGATCATCTGAGCAGACTTGAGGATCCTTATGAAGGGGATCATCCGAACAAAGAGATCAATGACTCTTTCCCCCTTGAGACCTTAATGTCTATAAATCTCAATCTTGATGGCACCCCGTGGTTTGCGGACATTGCAAACTACTTAGCGGGTGGTATTCTCATCCAGGGGTTAACATCCCAACAAAAGAAGAAGTTCTTGAATGATGCTAAGACTTACTTTTGGGATGACCCTTTTCTATTCAAACAATGTGCTGATCTGATCATTCGTAGATGTGTTGACGGACCGACAGCTTTTGACATTCTTCAAGCTTGCCACAAAGGACCCACCGGTGGTCACTTTGGTCCCAACTACACCGCTAAGAAAGTGTTTGATTCTGGATTCTATTGGCCCACCATTTACCGTGACGCTCACAAAATGGTTAAGCATTGTGATGCTTGCCAACGTCAAGGCAAGATCACACATAAGGATGAGATGCCTCAAAATTTCATACAGGAATGTGAAATCTTTGATGTATGGGGCATCGACTTTATGGGGCCATTTCCATCATCCAAAGGGACCAAGTACATCCTCGTCGCCGTCGACTACATTTCTAAATGGGTTGAAGCTAAGTCTCTTCCTACGAATGATGCGAGGGTGGTTGTGAACTTTTTGAAGCAGCTTTTCGCTCGATTTGGCGTTCCTCGTGCTATCATCAGTGACCGCGGGACTCATTTTTACAACGATCAATTTGCAAGAGTCATGGCTAAGTATGGTGTCAATCACCGTCTTTCCACCGCCTATCATCCCCAAACCAATGGGCAAGCCGAAATTTCCAATCGTGGCTTGAAGAGAATTTTGGAGCGTACTGTGGGAGAGCATCGTGTCGCGTGGGCCGATAAGTTAGATGATGCTCTGTGGGCTTTCCGTACTGCTTATAAGACCCCGATCGGTTGTACACCTTATCGTCTTGTGTACGGGAAAGCCTGCCACCTACCCATCGAGCTGGAACATAAGGCGCACTGGGCCTTGAAGTGGGCTAACTTCGACATCAACAAAGCCGGTGATCATCGCAAGGTTCAACTCAACGAGCTAAATGAACTGAGGAATGAAGCTTATGAGAACTCGCTGATCTACAAGGAGAAGACGAAGATCATTCATGACGCAAAAATCAAGAATCGAGAGTTCCACGTTGGTGATCAAGTCTTACTCTTTAACTCTCGGTTGAAGATCTTCTCTGGCAAGTTGAAGAGCCGCTGGTCTGGTCCATTCACCGTCGCCAAAGTCTTTCCATATGGGACCATTGAGCTTTCTCAGCCGAATGGGCCCAATTTCAAGGTGAATGGCCAGCGTCTGAAGCTGTACTTTGGTGAGGACATCTCTCATGAGATGATTCCATCCCTCACCACGTTTCCCATGAACTAAATTTGGGTCGAGTCAGGCTCGTGACTCGGTGAACAAAAACAAGCGCTTCTCGGGAGGCAACCCATGATCTATCCTTTACTGCTTTCATAATAAGTGTAAGGGGAGCCCCGTATGTGTTTGTTGTCTTGTTTCTTATCATGTGCAGGGATTAGAGCTTCAAAGACACACTCTTGATGACTTTTGACGAACCGTGATTCCGTGTTCCCTTCTTCCCGGTTCTATCCTAAACTCTTTTCGATTCACTATTTTATATTTCTCAATATTAAAATAGGAATCTCTTTAGTTGTCCCTTTCTTAGCGAGATTTAAACAAAGTGCACAATGTCCTAAGTGTAGGGGAGTTTACTCCCACATGCTTAAACATTGAGGACAATGTTTATATTAAGTGTAGGGGGGACTTCTATCGAAGTTAAGTGGCATTTTCCTTGTATTTGTCCTCATTTTAACCGGAAAATTTGATTTTTCGACATTTTTCAAAATTTTTGATCTATTTTGGCCTAGTAGTATAGTTGTTTTTACCTTTGTATAGTTATTTTCTTTCTTTATTAGAATAAATTTTTAATAAAGTGGTTTAATTTTCAAACGTTGTGAATCTTTTGACTCAACCCGAGTTTACTTGTCTAAGTTTACTCTAGCTAGTATCATTAACGTGTTTAAGTCAATTTTTGCCTAGGCTTTTGTATAGGGAGCTATAAAATGCGAAAGTCTTAACTCTCACGGGTTAAGAACAAGAACTTTTCGCAAGTTCCTATAATTGATCCTAGAGAGTCGTTTATCAAGGGAACATTAAAATGCGATTTCTAAAACTTGAAAAAGTCTAAGAATTTGCAAGATCCTATAGATGACTCGAAAACCCAAAACTTTGATTTAATAGGCTAAGCATCCACGAGTCTCATTCCTTGAGATTTTAAATTGTGGAGAACGAGAGATGATAGAGTCAATTATAAGTTCGGTATTCTTTCGTGAATTTATGTGAGTTAATTATAAGCCTATTCTCCCTCCGCTTGTTAATAAATTTATCTGCAGTAAATAAGGTTGTACGATTTAAAAAGTTACTTAGCTTCTAGCCCCAGATCGTTTAAAAGTTGCTCGGTACGGATTAGAGTTCATAGCCAAGGCATAACTTATTGAAGCGGGATGTGAAGATTGGCGAGTCCGAAAAGGCCCTAACAAGGCATGAGGGCTACATTTTGTTGCTAAAGATCCAAAAGTGAAGTGAAGAATCATTTATCGAAAATCAATATGAAGGATCGAGACACACGACGAAAAGCAAAGAACTCCCCAAAAGTCATGGAGAAGTCTATCCGAAAAGACCCTAACAAGGTATGAGGATAAATAGATCCAAGTCCTAAAAGGAGGCGGATCGTTGTATATCGAAGTCCAAAATAAAGATTGGAGAAAAATGAAGAAGTCGTGGTCCAAAGATGAAGAATCTCTCAAAACTTCAAGTGAAGAAATTCCTATTATGAAGAGAAGACCATTATTTCAAGAACGTCTCTCAAAGGCTCGAAGTATGAAGTCGCTGCCAAATATCGGTCCGAGAAAGGTCTCAAATCGTGAAGCGAGTTATGCCAAGATATGAACTTTATGAGGTCCCGATAAGCAGTTTTAAAAGATTTGGTCCTTTAGCTAACTATTGATTAAATCGTTCACCTTATTTTCGGACTAAATAACTATCGAAATAAGTCAAACAATGCATCCTCGTGATCATTCAAGACAAAAATAAAATATAAGAGATACACCTAGGAATAAGGGAGTCTAAGTGAGTAATTGGCCCACATGAGTTCGTGATAGTTTTCTAACTTATAATAACAATGATCTCGTTTTTAAGCTTTGTATGGGGAACGTGAAACTTGAGGATGATAAACGTTCATGGCTGCCAAAACCCAATGTAAGTTTTTAATTTCTTTACTTGTTCTATCTCTTCATGTCTAGTATTTAATAAAGGCCAAGGTGGGTTATTTATGATGGAAAATGTAAACCGTGCTTTAAAATTATTGCATTGCATGAGGGCATTGCAATGGTCAAGTGTAGGGGATTTAATAAGTGTGAAAACACTTATCCTTTTACCACTTATTTCCAATAATAACAAGACCAAAACGTGTGATTTATGTCGTAAAAGTCGGAATTATGCGTGGTTTGTGTTTTTATTGTGTTTTAGGACCAAAATATGAAAAAGGAAGAAAACACGGGTTTTCACGGGCTTTTATCGAAGAAAACGGGAAAAGACGAAGTCAAAAGATCAAGAGTGCAAAAAGAACAGAAGTCCAAGGCCTATTCTGAAGATTTATCGAAGAAAAAGTCTAAAGCCGGAAGTTTAACGAAGTCGAAGAACTTAAGTCTAATAGAAGAAGAAAATTAAAAGACAAGTTCAAATCCCGAGACGACATCGAGAAAAGACGAAGAATTAAAGTCGAGTCGAGAAGAAAAAGAAAGAAGAAAGCACCACACATACCTCCCACTTCCCTATAAATACCCTCCTAATCACATTAGGAGGGGAGTTAGCTAGTTTTTTATTTTTAAGTTTCTTTCTAGTTTTTAGAGAGAGAAAGTCTTAAACTTTCTCTCACTGAATTTCATCCTCTATCTTCTTCTTTCAAGATAGAACATCTTTGTATTGCTTATTTTCATTAATCAAAGTTCAATTTTAAGCTTTTAAATCTTAAGTCTCATTCTTCACTTCTTGATTTATTTTACCTTTGATCCGAATATCATACTTCATGCGTATGATTTTATGATTTCGTGGTTGAAGGATTGATCTTCTTGGTTTACACATAAGTTCTTTCGCGTTTAGGTCATAAGCTTGTAATGCTTTTTGGCTTATTCGAGTTTTAGCTTATTTATTTTCGGATTTGATAAAGGTATTAGTTATTTTAAAAGTCTCTTTCATAAAGTTCTTGATTTCATATCTTGAAAAGTTGTCGAATTTAAGCTTTTTGAAGTGATTAAGATCCGGTTAGAATAGCTTATTGCATTTGCTTATTGAGATTCACTCTTGCCACCAATTTCGGAATTGTTGCCATCCATCGCAAAACAAGGGTTTTTGTACACATTCCGACGGCTTCTACACATTCCGATAGTGTTCGGTATTTGATCGCAATAACCCAATAGGGTTCCACTTTGCGATCGGTTGGTTATTACCCCTTGTTCCGATCTGGGTTGCGATCGCTTATTGCGATCGCATATTTCGACGGGTCTTAAGGTCTTGGTTAAGGCGAAGTGCTGTCCATTTTTCGATAGGAACATTGCGACATCATCATTCCGATAGATACTCATTGCAACATTCCGATGGTAGTAAGTTTAACATTCCGATGGACTCCTGTTTGAATTATTCCGACGAGTAATTTTAGTGACATTCCGATGGTTGCAATTTTGGTGTATTCCGATGGACATTAATTGTTTTATTCCGATTGATTAAGTTTTCAAGTTTTACAAAGTTTTTAAGTTTTAAGTATTTTCATAAATTAACTTTAAGTTTAATTTTGTCAAAGTTCCAAATTTACTCAACGACACTTTAATTACTTGCTAATAGTTTAATCTAGATAAACAAACCAAACCACTCTCTTGATTCACCAAAAGACGATTGAGTCGCACTTAAGACCGGTTTTCAATTCGGAAAGGATTCGGACGATAAGATTTTATACCTAGCCAAAAGCGAAGTATTAGTGACCGATCCTTCTTAATACGTAAAACGTATTTCCAACAGATAGGAATTTGAAAATACCCGAAGAAACCGTCTAAGAAGCAATAATAGTCATTACCCGCTAGACGCTCGAGCATTTGATCCATAAAAGGAAGGGGAAAATGATCCTTTCTCGTAGCATCATTGAGTTTGCGATAGTCTAGACAAACTTTCCACCCTGTAACGAGACGAGTAGGAATCAACTCGTTGTTTTCATTGGGCACAACGGTGATTCCGCCTTTCTTAGGCACACAATGGACCGGACTAACCCATGGTGAATCCGAGATAGGGTAGATCATTCCCGCATCAATAAGTTTGATAACCTCTTTTTTGATAACGTCATGGATCTTGGGTTTCACCCTTCTTTGGTTTTGAATAGTGGGTTTAAAGTCGTCCGCCATGAGAATTTTATGTCTGCAAAAGTGAGGATCAATTCCACGAATATCGGATATTTTCCAAGCAATCGCTTTCTTATGATTCTTCAGCATGTCGATAAGTCCAGATTTTTCTTCTTCGTTCAAGTCCTTAGCGATGATGACGGGTAACTTCTTATTGTCTTCAAGGAAAACGTACTCGAGATGAGACGGTAGGTCCTTAAGCTCTAAATCTGAAGGATTTTCGATGGAAGGTATAGTCAAATTTGGATCATCGATAGAGATTTCCTTAGGAGATGTTTGAGAAATATGGTCCTCATTGAGAAGTTTCTCAATGGTACGAATGTCTTCATCCCAATTTGAGGGAGAATCGTCGTATTGTAAGTTCACATCTCCCAAAGTTGCTTTAAATTCTTTCAAAAGGAAATCACTTTCTCCAAATGGAGTTAGTGATGGAGCAATAGAGGCAACGGTCTCAACAATGGGTAGAGAAGAAGAACCACTTTTACAAGCGTCTTTGAAATTTTCTTCACAAGCCTCATCAAGAACGTCAATGAAATTAACGCTCTCGTTTTCAGAAGGTTGTTTAGAAAGTTTACCCATGTTGAAGACGATTTTATCGTCACCAACTCTCATGATTAATTCGCCCGTGGCTACATCAATGAAAGTGCGACCGATCCTCAAGAATGGACGTCCAACTATTAATGGAACAAGGAGGTCCATCTCGTAGTCAACGACAACAAAATCCGCCGGAAAGGCGAATTTGTCGACACCGACGAAGACATCTTCGGCTATCCCCATCGGATAAGCAATCATACGGTTAGCTAATTCGAATGTCATTCGCATGGGGACTAGCTCGGGTAGAGACAATTGTTTCCAAACGCTTAAAGGCATTAAGTTTATACAAGCACCTAGATCGGCTAGGGCCATACAATTCTCTACCCCCGGGGAAGTTGCAATGAATAAGAAAGCGACACGGATCACCAAGTTTGGTGGGTAATTTCCTTAAGAGCAATGCGGAGCAATTCTCATTAATTTGGGTCTGATTGATATCAAGAAGTTTCTCCTTATCAATGAGAAGATCTTTAAACATTTTAGCATATTTCGGCATGTGAGCTAGAGCCTCAGCAAAGGAGATATTGAAATTCAGTTGTTTAAACATTAAGAAAGTTAGAAACCTGAATATCATCCTTGTTCTTCAACTTCTCTTTCCTCAACCTTGAGGGATAAGGTATATTGGGTTGAGATGAAGGCTTTGGTATGGAATTCTCACTCACATCCTTGGGTGGTGGAGGGGTGGAAGTAGAAGGTGGAGGAATTGGAGAAGGGGACTCGTTTTCCTTTGTCACAATCACCGGTGTAGGTGTAGGAATCTCGGGTTCCTTTAAACCTTTGCCAATTCGGGTGGTGATTGCTTTCATCTCCTCTCTAGGATTAGCAATGGTTTTACTCGGAAGAGAACCCGAACCAGAGGCTTGATTACTTGGGAAAAAACTAGCCATCATATTCCTTAAGTTATTCGTTTGACTGCTCATACAGTTTCTTATATCGGGTCGAAGGTCATTCCCTTGTTTCGCCATGTCATTCCTTAGCTCGGCTCGAATATCATTCCCTTGTTTCGCCATGTCATCCTTCAAGTTAATGAATTGGCTTTGAAGATTCGTCACCATCTCTCTATTGGTTCTCATGTAAGCTTCGAGGTCTTGGTTTAATGTCGTGGGTTGATTGAGAGGTGGGGCTTGGTAAGCTTGATTATTTCCTTGAGTTGGATATGGGTTTCTTTGGGATTAATATTGATTGGTAGCTCGAGGTTGGCTTTGATTGTTTCGGTTGAAATTGTTTTGGTTTTGGTTTTGAGGAGAAAAACTGGGTGGAGTTAGAAAGTTGTTGGAACGATAACTTAGCAAGTTACGGTCTCCTTGAGGACGAGCCTGATAGCCTCCCGTAGAAAAGTTACCGTTAGTGGCATACACATTTTCCGGATTGTCAAGAGTCGAAGGACAATCGGTGTATGAATGCGATCCCCCGCAAATCTCACAAGAAGTTGCTACAGCTTTAGCTTGTTGAAATTGGTTTGTATCCATGGTTAAGAAGTTTTTGTTCATCTCAGCTACTTGGCGAGTAAGTTCGGTTATCTCTGAGTTGGATGATGTAGAAGAAACATTGGCCCTCTGGTTATTCTTTGAAGATGCAGATGAATCCCAATTTTTGTGGTGAGTGGTCATGTTCTCTATCAGCTCTCTACACTCCTCAGGTATTCTCTTCATGAATGTACCACCGGCGGCAGCATTAATCGTATAACGATCACGAAAAGTTAAACCATTATAGAAAGTATCAATCAAAGTAACGGGGAGCATGTTATGGTTTGGACAACGGTCGATCAAGACATTATATCGTTCCCAAGCATCAAAAAGCGACTCATCAGGTTCTTGAGTGAATCCACTGATTTGGTTGCGAAGACTAGTGACCATGGATGGTGGAAAGTAGCGCGACAAAATTTTTTGAGTCATGTCATTCCATATTTGAATTGACTTTTTGGGAAGACGATCAAACCATTTTTCGGCATGGTGGGATAAATTGTGTGGAAAAAGGTGAAGGCGAAGAATATCCATGGAAACACCGGGCAGTTTCATGCTTTGAGTGACGGTGATGAACTTGTTGAGATGTTTGTTGGCATCATCATCCGGTAATCTGCGAAACGGGCAAGCGTTTTGAACTTGCTGGATAATGTGATGCTTCAACGAAAATTCAGGAGCCGTGATTTGCATCAGCGCAATCGGGTGGGGGAACATTGTTGTTGTTGTTATTGTTATTCAAATTGGGGTGGGGTTGGTTGTTATTATTGTTATGCACACCGACCATATCTATGTCTCTAAGAGTCTCGGTCTCAGGATAAGACGTAGAGCGAGTACGCATACACTAAAAGGAAATAAAATATTTTTGATTTTTTTATCTTTTTTATTGTTTTTGGATTTTTGAAAATTTTATATTTTTTAGGATTTTTGAAAATTTTTGTGCTTGAAAATAAAGTTCCTGAAAGAACGGATCCCAAAATCAAAATTTTCACTAAAAACCGTTAATCTTTACGAAAAGAGCCGGCAGCGGCGCCATTTAATACATGACTTTTGCTTAGCATTTGTGTACTCGATATCGTTCTCGGTATCTAATCGAATTGATCACGGTTAATGGTGGAATAGTTGGTAATGGTCACTAAAAAGGAGGAGTTGATTTTCTATTCTACTAGAAGGGTAAGTGCGAAACGTAATTAAATTAAGCTAAAAGCAAATCTAGAAAAACTGTCACTTTTTCTCTCTAAAATTAGAAAAAAAATTGGTAATAACAGAGATTTCGAGAAGCGTTCTACTTTTGGAAATTAAAACGTAATGAAAAGTAAGCTTGAAACCTAAGATAAATAAAACAAAGACATAAGTCAGATCGCAACACGATCGTAACTCAATGTGGATCGCAGTGGTTGATCGCACTATTGGATCGTGACCACCGATCGCAACCAAGATCGTAGCTTACAATCGTAGTACTCGATCGCAGCCTAGATCGTAGTATAAAGGATCGCAGTCAATGCGATCGTACCTAAGAGATTGACCCTCGATTTCATCCAACGATCACAACACGTGGATCGTAAGATTGGATCATAGTCAATAAAATAAGTATGGATCGCAGTCAATGCGATCGTATCCAAGGGATCGTAACTATGTATCGCACCCAACAATCCTAACCATGATCACACTATGTGATCGCAGCCAGTGATCGTGATGTGGATCGTACTTGGTGATCGAAGTAAAGGATCGCAAGTAGAAACCCTAGGGGTTTATGCGATCACACTTACTTGATCGTAATTGGTAAAACCCTTAGACTCAATACGATGTGATTCAAAGGAAAATAAGCAGAACCGAATAAGCACAAATAAGCAAAGACAAATAAGCAGTTATTTAAATCTACACAAAATGAAAACAAGCACAAATTTAAAAACTTTTAAGACACGAAATAAGCAAACTTTATGAATTAAACTTTAAAAAGTCTAAACTTTTAGGAAAACAAAAAAGTAAATAAGCTAAACACAAAATAAGCCAATAAGCATGATAAGCTCAAAGCTTAATCCGTATAAAACTTAGATAGAAACCAAAAGATAAATTTTTTGATCTCATAAACATCAAGATTAAACAAAATCAAAGAGGATTTCAGATCAAATATAAGTAAAAATCAAGAAAGGTAGAAAGAGATTGTGAATGAAAAACTTATCTTGAACTTATAGATTAATGATTCCAAAATACAAGATCAAATCAAATATTAAACATGAAAAGAAAGAAAAGATGAAGTTCTAGTGAGAGAAAGTTAAACACTTTCTCTTTCTAAAAATAAAATTAAAGAAAAAATATGAACTAGCTAACTTAACTAACACCCTCCTAATGTGTCATTAGGAGGGTATATATAGGAGGTGGGAAGTGCATGTGTTGCTTCCTTCTTTCTTTCTTCTCGTCTCGACTCGATTTAAATTCTTTGTCTTTCTCGACGTCGTCTCGGGATTTGTCGATATAAATTGAACTTGTCTTATAATTTCCTTCTTCTATTTGACTTGAGTTCTTCGACTTTATTAAACTTCCGTCTTTATACTTTTCTTTGATAAATCTTCAGAATAGGCCTTGGACTTTCGTTCTTTCTACACTCTCGATCTTTTGACTTCGTATTTCCTCGTTTTCTTCGATAAAAGCCCGTGATAGCCCATGTTTTCTTCCTTTTACATATTTTCATCCTGAAACACAATAAAAACACAAACCACACATAATTCCGACTTTTACGACATAAAATACACGTTTTGGTCTTGTTATTATTGGAAATAAGTGGTAAAAGGATAAGTGTTTTCACACTTATTAAATCCCCTACACTTGACCATTGCAATGCCCTCATGCTATGCATTAGTTTTCAAAGCACAGTTTACATTTCTCATCATAAATAACCCACCTTGGCCTTTATTAGATAATAAACTTTTAGAAAACTAAAAAGATAGAAATATGTACAAAATAAGTAAAGAAATCAAAGACTTACATTGGGGTTTTGGTTGTCATGACTGTTTGTCATCCTCAAGTTTCACGTTCCCCATACCACGCTTAAAATCGAGATCATTGTTATTATAAGTTAGCAAACTAACATGAACTCATGTGGCCTAATTATTTACTTAGACTCCCTTATTCCTAGGTGTATCTCTTATATTTTATGATTGTCTTGAATGATCACGAAGATGCATTGTTTAACTTATTTCGATAGTTTATTTAGGCCAAAAATAAAGTGGGACGATTTAATCAATAGTTAGCTAAAGAAAAAAATCTTTTAAAACTGCTTCTCGGGACCTCTTAAAGTTCATATCTTGGCATAACTCGCTTCACGATTAAATTTCATATCATTATTCCTAAATCAATATGAAGGATCGAGACGCACGACGAAAAGCAATTACTCCCCTAAAGATCATGGAGAAAGTCTATCCAAGAAGACCCTTACAAGGTATGAGGATAAATATATCCAAGTCCTAAAAGGAGGCGGATCGTTGTATATCAAAGTCCAAAATAAATATTAAAGAAAAATGATGAAGTCGTGGTCCAAGCATGAATAATTTCTCAAAAAACGTCAAGTGAAGAAATTCCAAAATATGAAGAGAAGATCATAATTTCAAGAACGTCTTCCCAAGATTTGAAGTATGAAGTATATGCCAAATATCGATCCGAGAAAGGTCTCAAATCGTGAAACGAGTTATGCCAAGATATGAACTTAAGGAGATACACGAGAAGCCGTTTTAAAAGATTTTGTCCTTCGACTAACTATCGATTAAATCGTGCTACTTTACTTTCGGACTAATAAATACTAAAATAAGTCAATATGAATCACTTGTGATCCATGACAAATAGTTAAAAAATTCTAGAAACCCATTTCTTTTCATAATAACTAGGATTGCGGGGAGAACAAGTATTACACAATTTGAACGTATGAGTAGTGTTACAATGTAACTTGTACCAACAATGATCTCGTTTTTGCACTTAGCATGGAATGTATGACAACCAAGGATGACAAAATTTACTATATAGGACATTTACTTGTTTCTATTCATTAACACTAATAGTCACTTTCGTGATAAAAATCATACATTATGTCTTTACACATCTTCGTAGTATTGTTGTAAGTCTTTTAGTTTTCAATAAAGGGTAATAAAATTGAATCTTGGTGATGCTTAGATACTTTATTCTAGCATTGCGTGAGGGCACGGCAATGGCTTAGTATGGGGGAGTGATGAGATGGCATTTATACATGATCTCATCGTTCTTTTCGGGCTTTAAATGCATAAAATGTCATTAATATAACATATATATGCTTGTATTTGTTTACTTGTGTGTTTTCGGTATGGATATCGTGAAAAAGACAAAAGATTACAAGAAACAAGGAAAAACGGACACGAGAAACGAAGCCGTACAAAGAACCGGGCCCTAGTTCATGATTTATCCAAGAAAAACCCTTGAAGACTTGAAGATGTACAATATTGATCCTCAATTTATGAAGAAATGACACTTAAAACCCTTTTATATTCATAATTACAAGATTGGTCCCTTATGTTTGTCAAAATTACAAAAAGGTCCTTCAACTTTGAAGAATTGGCAAGTTTAGTCCCTCAATAATTCTAAATTTTCAATAATGGTCCCTCATGAAGTCAAAGATACAATGAATACCTTTGAAGATCAAGAATGTCCAAGATCAGTCCTCAAACAATGCAAAAATGGCAAAAACAACCCTTGAAAACCTCTTGCCAATGTTTTGGGGCAAAAGTGTGAAGTTTGTAACTTCATTAACAAATGAAATCAAGTTTTGTTGGCTGAAAACACGTTTTACCCTTTTCTCCAAAATATAAGGACTCATATTGCCATTCTAAAAGTTCAAACATAACAAACACGCGCCAAACACTTTCACTCCTACAAAAACGGATCAAATTGTTTACTGTTTACCATGATGAACCCAGTTACCACTCCACTTAAAACAAAGGGTAAATCCCAATTACCTTGACACACGTTTAATTAACACACTCTAAAACCCATCCCACACAAAAAACACTCACTCCCACTCACCCAAGGACCCCACCATTCAAACCCGTCCACCTATCACATCATTCCTTCATCTCCAAGGATTCCCACGTGGCCAAATCAATAGCCCAAACTCTTTGCTTGGATACAAAGCTAAAATGAACAGCCAGGATGCATTTCGACAACTCAACAACACAATTCGTCTAGAAGATTTCAAAGGCAATTTTGGGACTTCATAGCCTAGGGTTTTGCTTATCTCTGCTTTGTATTTACCTATATAAGAACTCCTCAATATGTGAGAGAGCCTTGTTCCAATTTTACTCTTTAAACATTGTAATTCCTTTTTATAATTTATAAAAGTTGGTATTTTAAGAAAATTGTAATTCCTTTTTATGTTTTTGAAAGTTGGTGTTGTTTAAGGGTAATTCTGAGTTCCATTTGATGTTATAAGTGTGCTTAGATCTTGTGGTTTAAGTACGTTTATGTTTGGTAAGGATTTCAAAGTTGGTAAAACCTTGAAATCAGTCATCTGTTTTGCTTATTTTACTTGTACTAACCCTTATCCAAAAGCTATAAGCCCTTGCAAGCTTGTTAACACCAAGCTAGTGAAGGTTTATCAACCTTTGGATAGGTTGTTTGTTGTTTGTGTTGAAGACATAAAGCCCTTGAGGTTCTACTTTGAACCATCAACCAAGGCACATCTCATCTCCTTTGTTCAAGTACCTTGGTCTTGTTCTAGCTGTTGAACAAGGTCCAAGGAGCATATATGATACCTCTAGGAAGTTGTGGGGGATAGGTATAACCTCTTGTTAAGATTCCTCTAAAAAAATTTATGTTTATGTCTGATTTGTACTTTGCCATGTGATTTGTTTCTCTGGTGTTTGTGCTTTTTGTTTTATAGTTGGTATTTGTTAGTTGTCACCTAGTTGAAGTTTTTGAACCATAAAATCAGTAGGTTATGTGATTGAATAAAAAGTTTGTTTGAAAAAGGACTAAAACAAGGATTTTTGGGATTCTAGGTTCATAAGGCCTTGTGGCCTTGTGCCCTTGGTTCTTAGGGTTTGGGGAGTCTAAACAAGTCATATGCAATAGGTTTTGGTCACTGGTTAAGTTTCAAGAAGTTTGGAAAAGGGATTTCAAGTTTTGGAAAAATCTGATAAAATTGGTTTGAACTTGGTCAAACACATCAGATCCAATAAAATCTTTGTTTGTTGGATCTAAGGTCTGGAATCTGGTTTGGGAAGAGTCTAGGTGATAAGCTATATGTGCATTATCTGTTTGTTGAATTTGGTGTCTTATTGTGGGTGCTAGAGCTTATCAAAGTTGGCTGAAGTGGTCATTTGCATCAGCAAAGTGACCACCTCAATTTTGCCTTGCATTTTGTTATCTAGTGTATACCCTGCTTGTTTATTGCTTAGAACTTGTTTTTGTGCTACTTGTGAGTAGATTTGGCTATTTGGTTTGCTTTGTTGCTGGCTTATAAGCTAACTGGCTTATTAAGCCTTATTTGGCAAAATCTGTCATCAATTGGTCAACTGACCTCTTGATTCACTAGGACTCCACCTTGAGTTCTTCACAAAAATTGCTTAAAACAAGCATATAAACAATCCCTGAGCATTTGGTGAAATTTGGAGAACTTTGACTTTTGGTCAAATAAGTACATTTTGGCTTATTTTTTAGAACTGCTTATTGGTACATGCAACAACTTGGCTTTTGTGATAGGTGTCATTTTTCTCAGCTTAATAACAAGTCTGGAAGGTTTCAAGTCATTTGGTTAAGCTTTTGCTAGAAAACTAGCTTATTTGGCTTTTTCAGCCAGCTTATTGGTTCACACAGCTTATTCTACTTAGCTTTTTGTGAATTTTATGATTGATTATTCTTAGTTAAGCTTTTTGTGAGCTTTTGCAAAAAGAATCAACTTCTGAAACAGCCTAGAACTCTAACCCGACTATTTTGTCTTTTAGTGAAATCCTTCTTTGCTTATTTCTGGCTTATTGAGTGTGCTTTTTCAAAATTTCTTTTCATAGATCTCTTAGGAATCTCAAAAGAAATTTGTGTGTTTAACTAGAGCTTATGGCATTGGCTTATTGCTTAATGGGCTTATTGGCCCAATAAGAATAAGTTGTTGACTATTTAAGCTGTGATAAGCTCAAAACTAGCTTTTGGGCCTTCAGACTTTTGTGTTTAGAATTAAATTTTGAGTCAGATAGGGCTTTTTCAGGTCATTTAGGCCAAGTTTGACTTTTTGGGCCCATTTAACCCATTAAGGTTGACTGTTTTGTTTTTTAGCCCATTTGGGGGCCCATTAGGGGTAATTTGGTAATTTCACTTTCATTTTCTGATTATTTAGGTTAAAATAAACTAGTTTGCAAGTTTTTAGAATTTTTTATAATTTTGGGATTTTTAATATTATTTTAATATTATTTTATTATTAAATTTCAAATTTCACATTTTTGCACTTTTTATATTTTTCTTAGGTTTAATACATTAAAGTAGGATTTTTGCAACTCTTAGATTAAATTTATCATCATTCTTCTAATTTCTAGAATTATTTTTAGTTTTTAATAGATTTTAATCATTTTAAATAGTTTTAATTAGTTTAAAAATTTATAAAAATAGTTTTTAGTCTTATTTGGTTATTTTAGAGGTTTATAAAGTGAAAAATCTTTATTGGGCTTCTTAATAATTATTTTGATTTTTAGGGCTTTAATTAATATTTAAAAATTAATATTTAATTAGTTAAAAGGTTTGAAAAAGTTTTGATCATTTGTAAACGCTTAGTTTATTTATTTTGAATTTTGGTAATTTTTTAGGAATTTTTAGAATTTATTTTTATTTTAGAACTTTTTACGGTTTTAATTTTAGTCGTCGTAGTAATAATTTTCACGTCTTCGTTATTCTATTTTCTCATCCCCTTCTTTCAAATATTAATCTAAAATCAATTACGAATTATTCACACACATATACCTCCTTGGGAAACGAAGTTAATTGGGTCATTAACACTTGATTTTCCTAAGTCATTTGTTTAATACTTACCGCTTTTACGCCTTTTTCCTAAAAGGTCGTATTTTACCACAATCACATGCCCAAAGACATATTCAACAATCAAGAAAGCTAAAGACTTCCACAACTCTGATGATCAAAATCTTCCTTAATTATTAATGTAGAGGAATGACCTCACTTCAAAGGATATTGTTAGCAAGCTTTCAAGATGGTGCATAGTGTGAGTGTAAAACCCACATGCTTTTACCATGAATAGTGCCCTTAAGATCGTACGTACATGATTAGAACTTTCCTTTATAACATGTTTACGTTTCACGTACAAGAATTACAAGTATTACGTACGTGATATAACACGATAAGTATTTATTACGTATGAACACACGATAATTATTTTCCAATAATAATTATAATCACGAACATGCGATCATGAAATCATGAGAGTTGATTAATCACGAGCTAATATTAATTACGTATATATATTTAGTACGAACACGAATAACTAAGTCACGATCGTAAACTAATTAGAACACGTAATTTACGAACACGATAAAACACGAGAACACACTATTATTTTTAGACACGGAAAAAGGTACGGGTTACCCCAAGTGGGGCCCCCTACCCGCGACTACACAAGGTAAAGATGGGCTTGGCCCATGTCATTTTTACTAAACAAGAATTAGGGAAAAACATGTTCATTATTTACAAAATCAAGAAAATAAGAAAAACCCTAGTTTCTTTTCCTCTCCTTTTTGGACGCCGAGTTTTGATCACCAAAAGCGGTGTTCGGGTTGATTTTTATCTTGGAAATTTTGCAAGGATTGGTGTGTGTTCATCCTTATTTGATCCACGTATTCGGTATAACTTTTTAAACCTTTTCTTTTTATGTTTGATTTTAATAATCACAAAAAATCATTGATGCTTTTAATTAAACTAATTAAAAAAAATTATTTAAACATTTTAATAATCATGGGGTAAATCAAAACAAGGGTTTAGGGGTGTTTTTGTTTTGGCCGACGCCTAACCGAACCCCATAGGGGTCTCGGCTTGGCCTATGTCGCACCACCAAGACCATATGGTCTCAGTATGGTGGTGATGGTGTCACGGCAGCAGCAAGGGGCAAGGGAAACCCGACCTTGGTCGGGGTATGGTGATGGTTACGGGTCTGGTTCATGGTTTTTAGTCACGGGTCCGGTTCATGAATTATTTTCAAGGTTTATGATTTTCACTAGTTATGTTTTAGACTTAAACTAAATAAATAAAAGCATGACATGATTAATTTAATGTACATGACTTAGGTTATAAATTTAATTAGTAATTCATGAATTTAACCTAAGTATTTATATTTAATTAGACTTTATAATTAATTAATTATTTAAAACCATGACTATAATTAATTAATTAACATGACTTAGGTTATATTATTAATAGTTAATAATACATGTCTTAACCCAAGTATTTTACCTTTATTTAATTAAAATCATGTTATATTTAATTAAATACTTTTAACCTATAGTTTATTTAATTTACATGTAATAATTAATAAACTATACTTTATAATGGCATGACTTAGAATAATAATCAGAAAACGCTTAAGCTGATATAATTAGCTTATTTAACCAGCTTATATCTGTTTATGGAAACTTTCTATTTTTAGAAACATATTTAATTAAGGCAGTTAATCTATTTATGGAAACTTTCTAATTTTAGAAACTTATCTATTTTAAACAGTAATTCTATTTTTGGAAACTTTCTATTTTTGGAAACTTTCTATTTTTGGAACCTTTCTATTTTTAGAAACTTTCTATTTTTGGTAACTTTCTATTTTTGGAAACTTTCTATTTTAGGAAACCTTCTATTTTTAGAAAGTTACTTATTATTACGCAACAAGTATAATAATACATGAAATACAAGTAATACTTAATCAGAATAGACAGAATATACGATAAACACAGTATAAAGCTTAAAACAGTAAAACATGACATGAACATATAAAACAAGCTAAGACATGATATAAAACCAGTTACGTATTCAGTAATCAGATACTTATACACGTATGTATTTATGTAGCATTAGTGATACCGAAGTAGGACTCTCTTTCGTTCGTCTTCTTCGTTCACTGGACATAAGGTACGAATTCCCGTCCTTTCAGTATGGACATTCTTTCCTTATTAGGATTCCCCGTATGCAGCCAACTGTTTTCCCATAGTATAAGTTTATATGTTTGATTGCTTATGTTTAATTAGAATACCTAATGCCATATACATGCATGACCAGTTTCACCTAGTTATGGAGGTACCATAACCATAACACTAGAGGCACTAGTGTTATGACTTCCCCACGGCGAAGTGATTGCTCGTGGCGTCCCTTCAGCTTTTGGCCATATTATTATATTTATCATGTGGGGCGTATGGGTGCATCCTAGTTACATGTTTTTCAGCAGATTACTCAATGTGAATGTGGTGTGTGCATTGCATCCTTCACAAGGAGCTGATCCCTCCCACCCAAAACCAGTATATTAAATTAGAGGTAGCCCCTCTAATTTGCATGACGAGGTAACCCCTCCAAGTATTCATGCACGTTGATATTTCATGACCTATATTGGCTAATGGTAAAATATGATAAACAGTTTTTACAAGATAAACATAAGGCTTTTCAAACTATAAAACAAGTTTTACTAAGACTTAAACGGGTTATTCATGACTTAGTTTCTTCCGCTGTTTCATGCTTATATGGTTATATTATTCATGCTTTATTTGTACATCCGTGCATTGAGCGTATTGCTCAGCCGTTTTCCTTTTCATGTTCCCAAAACGGAAGGTACTCAGGGACGCTCGTAGACTTTAAGCATACATGCATATGGACTGGAAGCTTTCTAGCCTTTCTTTACTTTATTCATTATCTATACATTGATACTCTTTCCATGGACATTGTTTAGTCGTTTCATTTACAGTACTTATGTTTGTGTGTGATGAGCTTTACTTTTGAACTACCGATGTTTGATTCCGGTATTTCCTTTTATGGTCATGTAATGTTTTAGACATTTATCCTTGTATGCTTTGATGACACGCCATAATCACGCGTGACATTCCATTTATCAAAATGGGGTGTTACAATTATGGTATGAGAGCCAAGGCTTCGACCTGTAGGCTCTCAAAACATGACCTGTGATTAGTGGGTAGTCAATATGGTCTTTCTAGAACTGACAGTCGGTTTTCATGCATTCATCATTTTCATGCATACATATATATGTCATTGTCGCAGGTGTATGACTAAGTAATGGTTGGTACAGGACTGGCCCTATTTAGTCGCATGTGTTTTATCAAAACTTTTAAATTTTGGACCGACCCATAGGCGTCCCCTCGCCATGTGTTTTATTTTGGGTGAACTGACCATAGGCGTTCACTCTCGAGCATACAAAAGTTTTCATAAAACCGCATCATGTATTCATGTACAAATTTTCTAGCATAAAATTTTTCTCATGATTTATTGGTATAAGTTTTTTTTCATGTATATATTTTATGTTTTGATCAGTTTAATCATGTATTTTATGTTATACTGTCAGATGGTTCTCATACGCGAGCAGGAACAACTCAATGCAGCAATCCAAGCTGCAATGCAAGCTTTGCTTCCTCAACTGAGGAATGACATCAGGGCTGAGGTTCAGGCTGCCAACAATCAGCAGCAAAACCAAGCACCCCTTCCTCCTCCTCCTCCTCAAGTGACATTGGCAATATGGCTGGAGAGATTCAACAAGCTCCATCCTCGAGCTTTCGAGAGAACAGATAGCCCCAGTGAAGCTGAAAGTTGGTTGGCTCACATCGAGAAGATCTTAGATGCTATGGGTTGTAACCCCGTCTTCAAGGCAAGGTTGGCATGTTACCGGTTCGAAGGCGATGTGTTAAATTGGTGGTTAGCATTGAAGCAGTCTGAGGGAGGTGATAATTGGGTGGCTGGTTTGACATGGGCTCAGTTCAGAGATAGAGTAATGGAGTAGTTCTTTCCCAAGGCTGAGCATGACAAGCTGAAGAGAGAGTACCATGGGATCCGGCAGAGAGCTGGGGAGAATAGAAATGAGTTCATGCAGCGCTTTCTTCGCTTAGCTGGTTTCCTTGGTGCAGCGGCAGGTACTCCTGAAGAGCAGGCACACCACTTTAGGTGGGCTCTTCGCACATCGGTCGCAAATAATCTGGTGTGTGCTACGTTCAACACGGTAGCACAAGTGGCCGATGCAGCACGTAAGCTGGATATGTTACATGAGAGAGATGAGTTCGGGGAAGCTAAGAAACCCGATAAGAGGTAAACATTCGTATTCAAGCGATGACCAATCCCTATTCTTTTAGTATATGTCAATTTTTCATCTCTTTAAATTGTATCTTCCAGGCAGAAGACTGGGGACCGGTCTCAGCCGGCTACTCAGCAGCAGCCTAATCAGCCCAAGGGAAACGGTCAGACTAACGACCGTTTTTCTACGGATAGGCGTAGCGGTAATGATAATTACCGTAATAACGATGGACACTCTAACGGCAGCAGGTCCTAATACTTACGCATCTTTTTTATGATTCCATGATATAACTCAAAATTCTAACACTTTAGCAAATCTTCTACCAGGAACCATGGAAACGGTTAGGACCAGAACCAGAGAGGTTCACAGCCTAGCCGTCCAGCTATCACTGGTATTCAATTATTAGATTGTCCTTTGTATCCTATTATCATGTCTCATGTATAATGTTTATTAAGGTTCTCAGCCAGCCAGAGCACCTGCTGGAGGATATACTCATCCTCTTTGCTCTACTTGCCACCTGTTGGGTCCACTAGATGTGGATCTTGCAGCCTGTTAAGAACGGTGAACGACTTCTGTAATCACAAGTCTATTCACAGAGAGACTCTATATAAATCACACAATATAAGTGCGGAATACAAATACTATGAACAAGAAGAACATAATAACTATAACGACTTGAACCTTTACTAAGGATTTCTAATATTAATATGAACTAGAATTATATTTGATGAAGGTGTCTTGAACCCTTCTGCCTAAGGTTCCTTTTATACTACAAGGAAACCCTAATACATCATTAAACCAACACGTGTAAAACTGATATGCATATCCTTTCCTAACATATCTCATGCATATCCTAACAGAATCATCTTTAAATAATAAAGTTTGACTTTCTATAAGACCAGGAGCACGGCTGACTCCTACTACTACTAGGACCAGGAGGATCTACATACCTCCTAGTATACCTGTGACAATCTAACATTTTCAAGTAGTGAATTATTTTCTCGTATAATATTTTGAAACTTATTTTTGTGTTGGTTGATGAACTCACAATTGACTGATTTAAATTTAGGCTTACGTGCATAATTTAGCGTCCTTTACGACTAAACCGGAAACCTTAGGACTATGTATTTACGTTTTTGAACTCCGTTTTTGATGATACAATTTTTATTAGATTCGTTTTGTGCCGTTGATTCATAATTTATAAAAACGTTTTTCGTAAAACGACCCGAGGGCACGCAAATCGAGGAAAATAGAATCGAGGAATACCCGTAAATTAGCGGGATGGGACAAAATAATTTATCCCACCCTACTATACAAGGGACGGCCAAACTAGACACCACATCAAAGATGTGGCATTTTTGTAACTCTTAGCTTACAAGTGTAAGCTTAGCCTTACACTTAAGCTACCACTAACCACAAAACCACAAGCTAAACCATTTACCACAATTTCTCTCATGCAAACAACTCTCAAAACTATCTCACACTTACCCTATTGCCGTCCCACTCTACCACCATACACCACCATTTGATCTTTTCTAGCCACAAGATACTTGTTATCTAGCTATATTATGGAGTAACCATGAAGCCTTGATTGCTTGGTGGCCATTTTAACAACAAAGGAGGTGATTTGCTTGTGTCCTAGGGCTAATTTCAACAAACTTTCTTGGTGTTTGATGATCTTGGAAATATATTTGGTTTTCATCAAGTTGTTGTCTTCCAAAAATAAGATATACTCTTGGTTGGTAAAGAAGATCATCCTTTCCATTTCTCTTGTTATTTTTGTAAAGATCAAATGTATTTTCTTTCTTGTTGTATATGTATATGATGAATATATGATGATAAAAATGTTGTGTGGGGATCAAGTGTTGATAAATATGCTTAAAAAGATGAATAACCATAAGAAACAAGGCTAAAATCATGCTTAATTTGTTGGCTGTATAAAAACAGTAAGTAACCAAAACTTAAACTGATAAAATTGCATGGTGGAATCCATTTACAGTAAGTATAAGATGTCATACACATGTGAGAGTTGGACAGTAATGGAATCATTAAAATGAGTGAGATATGATCAAAACAAGATGAGTGTGCTAATCTGAATAGTCTGTTTTGTAGGGACTGTTAAGGATAGTTAGACTTGGAATGAGCAGTAGCTATAACTAACTTAATTTTATCACATAATATGAAGTTCATGCCATCCAAAAATGAGCTTCTAATTCATTGTAGAACTCTAGATATGATAAAAATGGTTAAGATGAAACTAAAAATCGGATTTTGAAGAATTAATGTTTAATACTATTATATAAGCATTCAAATAATATAGTATAAAATGTGAAATTAAAACCCAATAACTTATGAATTTCATTTATATAAATATGTATAAGGTTAAAAAAATGTACAGTTTATAAAAAATGGCAGTTGAATAAGATTTATAAGTTATAAAAACTATAAACATGATTTTTACGACTTTTTCGGCTATTACCGTAAAATTAACGTTTTTCGCCAATTAAAACTTAGACGATCAAACCCGTCTAATGTAAAGTTTTAAAAAGTCATATACTGATATGTAAGTATCTAATACAAGTAAAAACCGATAAAACCCGAACTATAGGACATACAGACATTAACGAGCTAAGTTAGCATATTGGACTAATAATTGGACTAAATAAGTTAAACACTTATAAAAAGTATTTATTGGGCTTAACCCATTTGGGCCCAACATGTAAAGTATAAATACTGATAATACAAGTATAAAATGGACTAATACAAGTTAATGAACTTATAATAAGCTTATTGGACTTAAAACATGTAAATAGGTAAAACTAGTAAACTAGTAAAAAGTTACCAATACATAAACACTAAAATGAGTAAATAAGAATATATAAACCCACTTGATCATCATCATATGTACAAAATTATCATATGTATATTTTTTATTTTGATAAAGTCATTGGACAAAAGTCTAAGACCGATTATTATTTATATAGGTTTCCGTGACCGAAGCACGCCCGTAGCTGATAATCCGCCTTTCTCTATCAACGTGAGTTCATAGCCTCGCACTCTTTTAAATGTTTTATAAAATGATTTGTAAACCCGCGAGGGAGATAAAATGCTAGATTTTGATAAAAATAGAACACAAGTAGTCCCGATGGTATGCTTAATGATATGGACCCGAATGATGCTATGACCTTATAAACGAGATAAAAAGGATTATTAGTAGTTAGGTTATGTCACTTAAAGTCCCATTAGCATGAATTGTGAACTACCGGGATATGGTAGACGCTTATGCATATGATAGAACTATTTGGGGACGATCACCCCAGTTCGCGCCTTGACGGTTGATCCCCGTCGTACCACATTGATTGGTAAGAGAAATTATGTATGAGAAGATTTACATGGCGTGATTTTTGTGACGATACGCTAACTTAGATGGGCAAATTGTTTGTTGGGTTCGCGGCCCGTTGTTTTAATAGTAAGGTAACAATGTCATGCGGCTAATAATAATCCAAATGAATCAAATGTAATCCAATAACGATGCTAATAACGATAATAATATTACTTATAATGGTAATATAGAGGCTACGGTCTCATGGACGGTTTAAGATGTATGCTTGATTTATATATTGCCTGACTAGCAATACGAGGACTTACTTCCGATATTATACTTGTGTTCTGATTTCAACGATTGTTTTATATAACGGTTTTATTAAACTCTATGAATTCACTCGGCATTCGCTGATATGATTTTTGCATGTTTTTATCTCAGGTGCTTGAAGTTAATCTGGATGGAGATCGACTCTGATGGCCCACATAATATTAAAAATGTTCATTCGATCTATGTTTTGTAAACTTAATGACCTGTATAATTTGGGACCTGTTGTACACTTTAAAACTTTTTATCGAATGAATGTATGTTGAACCTTGTACAACCATTTTCATGTGTTGTCTATGATTGGAGTTATTGTGCTATCCCGTAACACTCTAAAAGACCCTTCCGCTGTACCGATACAAAAATTGAGAGTGTTACAGTTTGGTACCAGAGCTCTCGTTATAGAGAACAAAAGATTTTAAAAACCAAGGTTTTGAACAAAACTTTTCAAAATCTTTTAACTATGAACATTTGACAAAATATTTGAAAAATCTTTTGACTATAACGGTGCCAGAGATCTCCGACGTTGCCAACAAGCCCTATTGAGAAGATATATATTTTGATTTATATAATTTAACTTATATATATGTATATATCGTGGTTTCAGTATGTAATTGTTTAATAAGTATGTTATCTTAATACGAGATATATATAAATGCAGATTGTCATGGCTGACCCTAATATTCCTGTAGAGAACCATGCTATTCCCGAACCTAATGTAGATGATGATCCTTATTTAGACTTAGTAGATTATGATATGTATGATGAGGAGGAACCATTTGAGGATCCCGAGCCCGAGGTAGGACTAGGAGATCAGATTGCCCCTTAGGTTGATATGGTAGAAAATGAGATTGATAATGTTGTTATTGAGAATGATGATGAGATTGGGTTAGATAATTTAGATGATGAGCCTGACGACGAGGATGTCGAGGAGGATGTAGGTATAGACGATGAGGTTGATGATGATGAGGAAGCTAAGCTTATTTATCCTTATGATGTTCCAAAGGGCGAGCCTTTACCCCCACCTGTTTATTTGTCTGATTCTGAGGTTGAGCTACCTAGGGATGAAATGTCTGAATCATCTGAATCTGATTCTGAATCAGAGGAGGATGAGGATGACAATGCACCTGACGGTACTGATGGTATTGCTACTCGTAGACGTGTGATAGGAGAGTCGTCTAGTACTCGAGAGGCTACTCATATTGATGGTCTTGCACCATGGGCCTTGAGACGTGATCTAGATGCTTCCCGTGTTAAGAGTAGTATGACAGAGATTGGATTAGGTGTTGTTCAGACTCATGTTGCTTATTTGGAGTCGAAGACTAAGGTTGGTGAGAAAGAGCGGGAATTGCTTAGTTTGGATTTGACTGATGTAGAGCGTGGTTTGAATGAGGCTTTTAGGAGGTTATCAGTGTTAGAAAGTGGTGAGTTTGCTGCTATGAAGAAAAAGGTGAATTCTATGGAGATTCAGTTGAGTGTAGCTCGTGCGATGCGTGAGAAAGCTGAAAAGGAGTTGAATATATCCGTGGGTTGGAATAGTAGATTTTATGCTGACATGGTTGAAAGAGGAGTGATCCGTAAGCGCCCAGCTGAAGATGTGTCTAGTGATCGTTCGACAAAGATACCGAAGACGATGGATGATGGACCATCTGGCGGTTCTCAGTAGACCAGTCTGTATTTAGTAGTGACCTTGTATCTTTTATACTTTTGTAGCTTTGACTAAACCGACTTGTTAGTAGTAGACTTGGCACGAATTTTGAGTATATATAGTGCTAGAACTTTGATATGGGATGTAACTAAGACAATGCTTTTGTTTCAAATCGAATGAAATATGTATCTTGTCTTGAATTCCATATTGTGCCTTATTTATATCTTGATTATGAATTCAATCCATATTATATGAATCCTTTGCTGGGTGAATGCTTAATACTTTGAAATTGTGAAATTATAGAACTATGCCGCCCAAGAAAGCTGTGACTAAGGATGATGTACGTAGGATTATTACGGAGCAAGTTACCGCATCTATGACTGAATTTATGGCAAATGCTAGAAATGAAGCTGGCGGTAGTGGAGCTGGCGGTAGTGGAATTGGCGGTACTAATGTGAATGTGAATGCTAATAATGTGAATGCTAATGCTGGAGGAAATGTAGGAGGACTTGGAACTAATGCACCTGAAGTTGGTGGCTGTACTTATGTGACGTTCATGAAGTGTGAACCTCTACCTTTTAATGGAACTGAAGGTGCTGTAGGATTAAGCCAGTGGATTGAGAAGATTGAGTCGGTGTTTCGGATTAGTAAGTGTAAGGAGGAAGATAAGGTGACTTTTGCTATGGCTACTCTTAAAGGTCGTGCGTTGACTTGGTGGAACGGGAGAATTGCTTTCATGGGTATTGATGCTGCTAATGCTACTCCTTGGGCTGAAATTAAGAAGTGGATGACTTTGTAGTTTTGTCCCCGTAGTGTGATTATTAGGTTAGAACAAGAGTTGATTCATCTGCGAATGAAAGGTGTGGACATTGATAGTTATACAAACCGATTCCATGAGTTGGCCTTGCTATGTCCTCGATTGGTGGAACCCGAAGAGATCCGAATTGAACAATATATTAAAGGGTTGATGAAATTGTGTATAATGCAATTCGTTTTTCTCAGTTCTTGTCTAATTGAAAGTCCTAACAATATCGGGTTTTTAACTGTTTTTGGTTGTTAATATTTTTGGATATTCTATTTGTTAATTCAAACAATGACTTGCAAAACTGAAAAATATTGTCTACTTATATGTAAAACATCGTGCAAATACCAAGTTTTTATTCAAGTAAAATTCAAAATGTAAATTTTACAACTAAAAGGACTGAAATTGTAAATTATATGAAAAATAAATGCTCAAAATGTAAAATTAACAAGTACAAGGACTGAAAAGGCCAAAACAGTTAACTATGAGGATCAAAAATGTAAACTATGCAACTAACTAACCAATTTTCAACAAATTCTAAAACTACTAACTGAATTTTAACAAAATAGGAAAGTTAAAGGACCTGATTAAAGAAAACCCTAAAAAGTTGTAAATTTAGCCAGGTTTAAAAGTATTCTAATTCAAGAAGGACTAAAGTGCAATTTCTGAAAAGTATTAAGCCAAAACGGGTTTCAAGAACAAATAAGCTCGTTTGTGCTTATTTCTCAACCAAAATTGTTCAAACAACTTGCAAAATGCTTAAAATCACAAATAAGCTAGACCTGTAAGAGGAAATTTGCTGAAACTGACTAAAAAGCTGATAAGCACTTTCCAATAAGCACAAAATAAGCTCTACAAGAATCTAGACATGCACAACTGGATTTTTGTACTGAAACTGATTAATGAACTCAAAATATGAACGGGAAATCAAGTCTTATCAAAAATCATCCAGTAATAAGCTTGGGATTTGAAATAAGTTGAAATTGGCTTATGTTGACCAGCGTTGACCAAGCTTTTTTTCAAAAAGCTCAAAATCTCAAAATTCAACCACCAACACTAACTAAGTGATTTTGTAAAAGAAAATTGACAAGTTTATGAAAAGAATTAAGAGATATGAAAAAGCAGTTTTGATTTTACAGAAACTTTCATTTGCTTAAGTGTTCAGATATTTGCTTATTCCCACTTGCTTACTGAAAACTGTATAAAATGCTTATGGACAATGAAACTTCATATTATGAACTAGCTTTGAAAACTGGTTTGATGTAATTTCATTAAGAATTAAGTAAATGCCAAGCAAATGAAATTGATAACTTTTTATGACCAAACTGACTGAAAATTGACCCAAACCTTTTACAATGCCAATTGCCTTTTTGACCTTAAAGTTGACTTGAAAAAAACTTTAAACCTTTAGTAATGACTATTTGACTGAAAATGAAACAAGATTAAGCAATTTCTTGCACTTGATTATCAAACACTAACTAATGCCAAACACTCATTAACTGAACTTTTTGGAATTTTGTGAAGCCTTTTTAAGCACAGGTTTAAACTGAATGAAAAACTATAGCAGATCAAAATCAGTGATCAAAATGAGATGTATAAAAGCTGAATGCAAGTATTGAAAGCAACTAGAACTCAAATAAGGAAGCAAGGCTAAAAATGATTGAGAAAAGCTAACAACTAGGACAAATTTCAAATCAATAAGCAGAAAGGCTACTCTTAAGCTATCACAAGTCTAGAATCAGATCAAAATCAGGTTAAACAAGTTTTATCATGCAGTCAACAAAGTTTTAGCTAAGAATGAAGCATGCATTTTTACAATTAAGTGGAACCAAAACAAGAGGCGTTTGCACCTTGTGAAGTATCCTTTGAGCAGTAGAGGAGTGCTGAACTCTCTAGTCTAGTGCTAACCACCACCTTAGCACTAGATTCACCTATCTACAATCAACAAAACAGCTACACATCATCAACAAGGCTAAAATGCCTTGAATTCATCACAAATGTTATGAACTTGGACTGAAATCAATCAAACAGCTACAATCTTCTCTCAAAGTCAGTTATGATCAAGGAATGATCATAACAAACTCAAATCAGCAACAATAGTAACAATGGAAGCAGGTGATGAACAGTAAAGATGATAAGGAAATTTGGCGGGAAAGTAAGGATTTGAATTTTATTAATGGAAAGTTGGTTACAGAACTGTTAAGAGGTTACAAACTAACTAACTAACTCAAGAGTGTGTCAAACTCTTGAGTAATTTAGCTAAAAAGGAGAAATGGTGAAAGGAAAAGTAAATGTGTGTGTTTTCACACTTTACAACTACTCTCCAAGAAATGAAGACTAAACAGGCTATTTATAGACTTGGGAAGAAGATAAGTTGGGGTTGGTGACGTGTTGGAACCAATCCAAGGTCTCCACGTGTCCAAATTCTGCTTAATTGATTTTGCAGGTATGAACTCAAATTGGGGATTCTTTGTGGAGTTGTTTTCAAGTTAATTGATTATGACCAATGGACTCGTCTTGTGATTTTGAGCAAATTTGATGTTTATAACTTTTCATGAAATTGCCTCTAGCTCCAAATCGATCCTGGAAATCTTTGATAGTTTGAAGATGACACGTGTCAAGATATAACTAGCTGAAATGGATGCACACGGATTGAACTGTTTTGATACGCTCATTTAATGAAGGCGGCGCTAGTGGGTATTTAATGCCATTATGTGGCAATCCATGTCTTTCTATTCCTGGCTTCTCATTGGTCCAAAGTTTAGCACACGGATCACACTTGTATTAACTTTCCAAACTAGGCAGAAATGACCCTTGAACTTTGGCAGATTGTATTTTTGAGCTTGTAACTTCATTTCTTTGGCATATTTGGTCCTTCAAACTTCATTCTTGAACAAAATTGGTCCTTTGACTGAGTTGACTTGAGAGTGGACCAAATTTGACTATGATCTTGACTTTTACAATATTTACACTTTGGTCCTTCATCTTTGGCAGTTTGTCAAGATAGGTCCTTGCACTTCAAAGTCTTGTCACTTTTGATCCTTCTTTGTCTTTTTCATCAAATTAAGCTTGATTATTCCTTGTTTGCTTGAAAATGTATCCTTTTACCTACACAAGTGTACACAAACACAAACACAAACATACCACATAATACTGTTTTTACAAGATAAATTGGTATTTTGCTTCATGTTTTAGGGTTATTTGTTGATAAATTGATATGAGTTTTAGCTCATATCAAATCCCCTACACTTGAACATTGTCATGTCCTCATGCAATTCTATATATTTTAAAGCACAAATTTACATTCTCCTCATAATTAATCCACCTTGGCCATATGGAATGCATCTACACTACTCTAAACTACATGATGCATGATTTTGACTTTTAACAATGCAATGAACAAAATACAATTCTATCTATATCTTTTTGGTTTTTTCCTTGAAATGGTTTTGATGGAAATAACTCATAAAGATTTCAATGACTTTGATTAGGGCTTAGGTACCATGGACATTTATCACCCTCAAGTTTCACTTTCCCCATACCAAGCTTAAAAATGGGATCATTGCATTCACAAGTTAAAAAGTGCATCAACTTATTCATGATAGTTAAATGTGGAACCGGTTATTATTTGAGCAAATTGCTTGTGGGCAAATTTGTCATTATTCAAGTGTGAAATATAAGAAATGTAAAATCCAAAAATAAGGAAGCACAGTTTTAATCCTAAGTAATCCTCTCATCCATTACTTGAAAAACCGCTCACAATTAATACAAGTCCGTTTCAAGAATAATAAGTCATTCGCCTTATGTATAAAATCCTCATGTCATGCTTTCATAAGTAACTACACACTCGCTAAGGAAAGAAAAATAAAACTCACGCAATAATTTACATCCCTCATCTTTTTGAGACTTTGGATCTTCAACCCCGCAACCCGTCAAGGTAATATTGGATTGGAGCAATCTATTGAATCCCCGCAACCCGTCAAGGTAATATTGGAACTCAATAGTCACTATAATTAACACCACACTGCCCCTCTTGGGAGTCTTGTATTATTTTTCTTTTCTTTTCTTTTTCTTTTTTCTAGCCACTCATTTTTTTGTAAGCCGCTCTTATTTTTCTTTATTTTTCACAAAGAAAATTGAAAAGAATAAAAGGAAAAACACCCGCTAAATATTAAGCATGACATAAGTCTAGTACACATAAAACGTTCTAACTTAGAATCTTAAGACGTACTTATATCAACCATGAATGTTTAGCCAAAAATGCATAAGAGACTACAAATCAATTAAAACCGTTCTTGATTATTTATTAACAATTATATACATGCGAAGAAAATAGGGGTAGAGAAGAGAAGGGTTTAACCACAAGTAATTATCATGAAGTTTATCTAGCCCTTTTATACTTGCTTCAACTCTATCATTTCCCATTCTCCACAAATTTAAAATCTCAAATAATGAGATTGGTGGATGCTTAGCCTAATAGACCAATGAAGGACTACATGGTTAAGGATACTAGCTAGAGAATGCTAAGATAAGCAAACTCGGGTTGAGTCAAAATATCCATGGCGGGCCTAATATGTCAAAGAAGTCTAAATTTGTTAAAAACATTTTTTATTATATTTTTTCCTTTTTATATATTTTTGATGAAACATAAAGAAGAAATATATACAATGCAAATATGTTATGCAAATGAAAAATGATTGATGCAAAAATTATGAATGCATATTTTTGGTGGCCAAAGTAGATCAAAAATTTGAAAAATGTTTGAAAATCCAATTTTCCATGTTATAATGAAAGACAATGACAAGTTCTAGGTAAGGTCACTTCGATAGAAGACCCCCTACACTTAAGCTAAACATTGTCCTCAATGTTTAAGAGCATGGAAGTATAAAAACTTCCCCTACACTTATGATAATGAATAGACTTTGCTTAACCCAAGTTAAGGAAAGGGCAACTATTAGTGAAATCATGTTTAAGCACAAGGTGTCAATGAAAAATCACTATAGTAACGAAGTGAACCGGATACAAGGGCCTCCTCCATAAGCTCCAAAGCATGAAATGAGTGAGCAACCCTACAAACAATCATGAAGACAAAAGAAGGTCTCCCCTACACTTATCTCCAAGTCTATACCTTTATTTCTAACCTAAAACACTCTAAACCTAGTTATACGATGCTTGAGTTAATGAGTCTCTAGCTCAACTCGTCCCTCAATGAATCAATTCATGGGGAAAATGGGGATCTCTTGGACCATTTCAACGGAAATGTCCTCCCCAAAGTAATGCTTAACACGGTGACCATTCACTTTAAAATTTGGACCATCGGGTTGTGACAACTCAATAGTTCCATATGGAAACACTTGAGCAATAGTGAATGGACCGGACCATCTCGACTTAAGCTTGCCCGCAAAAAGTTTCAATCTTGAGATAAAGAGGAGAACCGGCTCTCCAACTTTGAACTCACGATTCTTGATCTTAGCATCATGCAATTTCTTAGTCTTTTCCTTGTAAAGCAAAGAATTTTCATAGGCATTGGCTCTCAATTCATCCATCTCATTGAGTTGATCTTTCCTATGGGAACCGGCTTGGTTTAAATCAAAGTTAGCCCACTAGAGAGCCCAAGATGCCTTGTGTTCTAACTCAAATGGGAGGTGGCACACTTTTCCATAGACAAGCCTATAAGGAGTACAACCAATTGGTGTTTTAAAAGCCGTCCTAAACGCCCACAAAGCATCATCAATCTTATCCGACCAAGAAGCTCGATGCTCTCCCACCGTTCTCTCTAAAATTCTCTTTAAACCACGATTTGTGACCTCGGTTTGACCATTTGTTTGAGGGTGATACGCGGTAGAAAGTCTATGATTAACTCCATATTTCTTCATCACTCTCGTGAATTGATCATTACAAAAATGCGTACCACGATCACTTATGATGGCCCGAGGTACACCAAATCTAGCAAACAATTGTTTCAAAAACTTCACAACAACTCTAGCATCATTGGTAGGTAAGGATTTAGCCTCCACCCATTTTGACACATAATCCACCGCCACAAGTATATACTTGTTTCCCTTAGAGGATGGAAAAGGTCCCATGAAATCAATGCCCCACACATCAAATATCTCACACTCTTGAATAAAATTTTGTGGCATCTCATCACGTTGCGTAATTTTTCCTTGTCTTTGACACACATCACAAAATTTCACCATTTCATGGGCATCTTTGTAAATGGAAGGCCAATAGTAACTCGAATCAAAGACTTTCTTGGCGGTATAGTTGGGCCCAAAATTTCCACCCGTAGGTCCTTTATGACACGCTTCTAAGATCTTAAATGCCTCGGGCCCATCTACACACCGTCTAATTATTTGGTCCGCACATTGCCTAAAAAGATAAGGATCATCCCAAAAGTAGTACTTAACTTCCTTAAGAAACTTCTTCTTTTGTTGATAAGTAAGACCCTCAATAAGCACATTGCCCACAAGATAGTTTACGATATCCGCAAACCAAGGAGTGGCATCCTCTTGGAAGAGATAGACATGAGCTCCTCTAATGGAAAGGATTCATTAATTTCTTGATGTGGCAGATCTCCTTGAAAAGGATGCTCAAGTCTACTCAAGTGATCCGCCGCTAAATTCTCGGCCCCTTTCTTATCACGAATTTCTATCTTAAACTCTTGATGCAACAAAACCCATCTCAAAAGCCTAGGCTTAGCATCTTGTTTTGTCATAAGATACTTGAGAGCGTAATGATCCGTATACACTATAGTTTTGGAAAGCACAAGGTATGGTCTAAACTTCTCAAAAGCATATACTATAGCAAGCAACTCTTTTTCCGTGGTAGTGTAATGAAGTTGTGCACCGGTCATGGTTTTACTCGCATAGTGTATAGGTTGAAAATGCTTATTAACTCGTTGTCCTAAGACGGCCCCCACCGCATAATCACTAGCGTCACACATAAGCTGAAAAGGTAATTCCCAATTTGGAGAAACCAAAACGGGAGCCTTAGTCAATTTCTCCTTAAGAGTCTCAAAAGAGTCCAAACAATCTTGGTTAAAAATGAAAGGAGCCTCTTTCTCCAAGTGGTGAGTCATCGGTCTATCTATCTTAGAAAAATCTTGTATAAAGCGCCTATAAAATCCCGCATGACCTAAGAAACTCCTCACACCTTTAACCGAGGTGGGTGGGGGAAGCTTAGCAATCACATCAATTTTAGCTCGATCAACTTCTAATCCCTTGTTGGATATTTTGTGTCCTAAAACAATTCCCTCTTTCACCATAAAGTGACATTTCTCCCAATTAAGCACTAAACGTGTTTCCTCACAATGCTTAAGAATTCTCTCAAGATTGGTGAGACATGAGGTAAATGAATTTCCAAAGATGGAAAAATCATCCATAAAAACCTCCATAGTTTGCTCTATCATGTCATGGAAAATCGTCATCAGGCACCTTTGAAACGTCCCCGGTGCATTACATAAGCCAAAAGGCATCCTCTTGTAAGCAAAGGTACCGTAGGGACAAGTGAATGTGGTCTTTTCTTGATCCTTAGGGTCAATTGGTATTTGGAAATATCCCGAAAAGCCATCAAGAAAGCAATAGTACTCATTTCCCGCTAAGCGTTCAAGCATTTGATCCATAAAAGGTAATGGGAAATGGTCTTTCCTAGTCGCCTCATTGAGTTTTCTATAATCAATACAAACTCTCCAACCGGTCACAAGTCTCGTGGGAATAAGCTCATTGTTCTCGTTAGGTACCACGGTGATTCCACCCTTCTTTGGAACACAATGAACCGGGCTAACCCATGGAGAGTCGGAAATGGGGTAAATCATACCCGCATCTAAGAGTTTAGTCACTTCCTTCTTAATAACCTCATGGATTTTTGGGTTAACTCTCCTTTGATTTTGAATGGCGGGTTTATAGTCATCCTCCATGAGGATTTTGTGTGTACAAAAATGTGGATCAATTCCCCTTATGTCGGATATTTTCCATGCTAAGGCTTTCTTGTGTTTCTTAAGGACTTCAATAAGTTGCTCCTTCTCATCCTCTTTCAACGCTTTAGCAATGATCACAGGTAATTGGTCTTTGCCCTCTAAGAAAGCATACTCTAAGTGGGATGGAAGGTCCTTAAGTTTAATAGGAGGTGGACTCTCTATGGAAGGTTTTACTATGGAAGGTTCCTCAGTGGTAACTTCTTATGGAATAGGAGAAGGGATAGGATCCTTATTGAGCAACTTTTGGATCGTAAGAATATATTCTTCCTAATTAATGGGAGAATCATCATCACCAAGAAAGTTTGACTCAAATTCCTCCAAGACGAAATCACTCTCTCCAAAAGGTGTTAACGAGGGAGCAATTGAGGCCACGGTTTCAACATGGGGCATCTCATCACTAGTACTCTTACAAGCATCATGAAAGTGTTCATCACACACCTCATCTAGCACATCAACAATGTTAATAGTCTCACAAGGTCTAGACTCCTTAACCTCTTTCCTATCACAAACTTTCCCTAACTTAAACACCACTCTCTCATCTTATACTCTCATAATTAGTTCTCCTTCCACCACATCTATCAAAGTACGACCCGTTCTCAAAAACGGTCTACCAACAATTAAAGGCACTCTAGGATCCATGTCATAATCAACCACTACAAAGTCGGCCGGAAACGTAAACTTATCCACACCTACAAACACATCCTCCGCTATACCTACGGGGTAAGCTATGGTTCGGTTGGCTAGTTCAAGAGTCATCCTAGTGGGAGTGAGCTCGGGAAGAGAGAGTTTTTTCCAAACCGATAAAGGCATGAGGTTAATGCTTGCCCCTAGATCCGCCAAAGCCATGCAATTTTCAACACCGGGAAAATTACAAGGTATCAAGAAGCGCCCCGGATCTCCAAGTTTTGTTGGTAAGGTTTTAAGTAGCACGGCAGAACAATTTTCATTAAGGGATGTGTTGGGCAAATCAACCAATTTTTCTTTGTTTGAGAGTAAATCCTTGAACATCTTAGCAAACTTTGGCATATAAGCAAGAGCTTCCGCAAAGGATATATTGATGTTGAGTTGCTTGAACATCCTTAAGAAATTGGAGACTTGGATGTCATCCTTGTTCTTTAACTTGTCCTTTTTCAACCTTGAAGGACATGGAAGAGTAGGTTTTGGTGTAGGTGGAATAGGTGTTGTAGTGGAAGATTTGTCTTTGTTAGCTTCTTCATTAGGAAGTGTGGAAGGTAGAGGAGAAGTATGAATGGTTTGAGAAGGTGTGTTTTAGTGAATGGTATCATTTTGAGGTGGTGAAGTAGAGGTAGAAGGCTTGTCACAAGTAGGAGCACAAGTGGGTTGAACAATAGGAGGTTTAGGAGGTGAAGGATCGTTTGTTGACTTTCCACTCCTTGTTGTAATAGCGTTGACATTTGCCCTTGGATTTGCTTGTGTGTTGTAAGGTAAAGCCCCTTGTGGTCTTTGATTTAATGCCATTAAAAGCCTATTGGTTTGTTCATCCGATATACGTTTCATTTGGTCATTCATTCTCTTCTCAATTTCACGCATTTTCTTGTCAACATACTCTTGAGTCTCTTGCATCCCATATCCTTGATTTTGAAGTTGAGGATAAGCTTGATTTGATATTGGAGCATATCCTTGATTGGGGAAAAGTGGAAGTGGTTGATTAAATCCTTGATGTGGTGGATAAAAGGTATTTCCTTGATGTTGAACATTGTTGGGTGCCTTGTAGTTATTTCCTTGGTAAGGTGGTCTTTGCCCTTGATTTCTTTGTAAAACTTGAGGAGGATTTTGTTGAATTTGGGTGGATTGTTGGGGTGGGAATCCCGGTGGAGTAAGGTAGTTTTGGGACTTGTAAGAAAGGTTATTTGGATTGATATTTGGCTTGAAGTGTTCACGATGTTCGTCTTGGTAAGCATAGCATTCCCCTTGATAAACTTGCACCTTATCACATTGTTCATAAGAATGGGGACCTCCACAAGTTACACAAGAAAGAGTAATGGCATTCACATCATTTGAAGAGTTGTTCAATGAAAGGATCTTAATAGCTTGAAGCATTTCTTGTTGTACCTTAAAACTCCTCTCACTAACTCTATCCATCTTTTGAATGATCTCTTGTTGATACTTGAGGAATTGGTTATCACAAGGTGCTTGAGAATTGTTTTGGATAACATGAACCCTTTCTTCACATTGAGAATTTGTTTGAACCATTGCTTTAGTCTCAATGATGTCCACGGCCTCTTGCATGGATTTAAGAAGAATATTCCCTCCCGCGGAAGCATTGAGTGAATCTTGGTGGTGAGATTTAAGTCCATTGTAGAAAGTATTGATTTGGTGAACATCATCCAATCCATGGTTAGGGCATCACCTCAATAACTCTCTATACTCTTCCAAAGCATCACTAAAGGATTGACTAGGTTTTTGTTGAAAGCCTATAATTAAACTCCTCAAGGCCATGGTCTTAGATGGAGGAAAGAACTTGTTCAAAAACTTAGTGGTGAAACCATCCCATGTGGTGATACTATCGGGTGGTTGGGTGTCTAACCAATGCTTAGCTTGTCCCTCAAGTGAAAATGGTACTAACATCAACTTAATAGCATCATGTGGAACTCCATTTTGCTTAATGGTATTGCAAAGAGAAAGGAATCTCTTAAGGTGATCATGAGGATCATCATTCTTGTTACCAGAGAAAGGTGTTTGTGCAACCATAGTAATCATAGCCGTTTTTAGCTCAAATGAATTTGCGGGAATGTCGGGAATCCTAATAGCACTAGCATATCAATGAACATTGGTTTGCAAACGTTCCATCAAAGAACGATTATCAACAGCCATGGCTTCTTGTGGTGGAGGAGTCAAATCACGATTCTCGTGATCGGCTTGATGGACGGTGGTGGTCTTACTCTTTCTCTTTTTCTTCCTTTTCAGAGGAAGAGGTTGTACACCAATCGGTATTTGTGCACGCCCGCGAGTGATCATGAAACTCAATACGAGGAATGAGAGAGAAGCTCTCGTGTGACTTTGAAAAGAATAGGATTATCCTCTTCGAGTTTCAATATGAAATATCCACAAGAAAATAATATATATGTATGTACTACTTGGGTGCAAGACCCCCAATGAAGCCTTCATTTTTAGAATACTCACAAGTGAACGGGGGGTTAGGTGGCGCGAAGCACTTAAGTACCTATTGACCCTTAGATGGCATTTTATAGCACATCGCCTTTCTATTCACTTAAATGTTCGTATTCTTCGAATTGTTGCTTGTTGAGAGTATTTATCTATTCTTGCTTTATTTTGTTTGATCGATACACGTGTCAAGGACCGGAACGCCCCTCAACACGGTGTATTGCCTCGGCAATACTTATGGAGAATATGTAGATTGGTTGTTCTTATACGTATACGTATTTACTTATAATAATATATGGAAAATATTTTTGTATTTATGAGTTTTTAAGAGAAAATACTATATGTACATAAAAACCGAGAGAATCCAATAATATATATTTTTGGGTGCAATCTCTTAGGAAAAAGATTGCTTTTTGGATTTTTTAATTTGTTTGGTCAATTCTTTAGGAAAAGAATTGTTTTGTTAATTTTTTTAAGTTTTTATATATTTTTATATTTTTGATTTTTTATTTGTTTTTTATTTATGATACGTAAAAATAACGTTCACAAGGTGAACGGATCCCAAAAGCCAATGAAAACCGTCAATCGATAGTCTCTCGTAAAGTCAAAGAACCGGCAGCGGCGCCATTTGGAATTGTGTATAATGCAGTTCGTTTTTCTCAGTTCTTGTCTAATTGAAAGTCCTAACAATATCAGGTTTTTAACTGTTTTTGGTTGTTAATATTTTTTGGATATTCTATTTGCTAATTCAAACAATGACTTGCAAAACTGAAAAATATTGTCTACTTATATGTAAAACATCGTGCAAATACCAAGTTTTTATTCAAGTAAAATTCAAAATGTTAATTTTACAACTAAAAGGACTGAAATTGTAAATTCTATGAAAAATAAATGCTCAAAATGTAAAATTAACAAGTACAAGGACTGAAAATGCCAAAACAGTTAACTATGAGGATAAAAAATGTAAACTATGCAACTAACTACCCAATTTTCAACAAATTCCAAAACTACTAACTGAATTTTAACAAAATAGGAAAGTTAAAGGACCTGATTAAAGAAAACACTAAAAGGTTGTAAATTTAGCCAGGTTTAAAAGTATTCTAATTCAAGAAGGACTAAAGTGCAATTTCTGAAAAGTATTAAGCCAAAACGGGTTTCAAGAACAAATAAGCTCGTTTGAGCTTATTTCTCAACCAAAATTGTTCAAACAACTTGCAAAATGCTTAAAATCACAAATAAGCTAGACCTGTAAGAGGAAATTTGATGAAACTGACTAATAAGTTGATAAGCACTTTCCAATAAGCACAAAATAAGCTCTACAAGAATCTAGACATGCACAATTGGATTTTTGTACTGAAACTGATTAATGAACTCAAAATATGAACGGGAAATCAAGTCTTATCAAAAATCATCCAGTAATAAGCTTGGAATTTGAAATAAGCTGAAATTGGCTTATGTTGACCAGCGTTGACCAAGCTTTTTTTTCAAAAAGCTCAAAATATCAAAATTCAACCACCAACACGAACTAAGTGATTTTGTAAAAGAAAATTGACAAGTTTATGAAAAGAATTAAGAGATATGAAAAAGCAGTTTTGATTTTACAGAAACTTTCATTTGCTTAAGTGTTCAGATATTTGCTTATTCCCACTTGCTTAGTGAAAACTGTATAAAATGCTTATGGACAATGAAACTTCATATTATGAACTAGCTTTGAAAACTGGTTTGATGTAATTTCATTAAGAATCAAGTAAATGCCAAGCAAATGAAATTGATAACTTTTTATGACTAAACTGACTGAAAATTGACCCAAACCTTTTACAATGCCAATTGCCTTTTTGACCTTAAAGTTGACTTGAAAAAAACTTTAAACCTTTAGTAATGACTATTTGACTTAAAATGAAACAAGATTAAGCAATTTCTTGCACTTGATTATCAAACACTAACTAATGCCAAACACTCATTAACTGAACTTTTTGGAATTTTGTGAAGCCGTTTTAAGCACAGGCTTAAACTGAATTAAAAACTATAGCAGATCAAAATCAGTGATCAAAATGAGATGTATAAAAGCTGAATGCAAGTATTGAAAGCAACTAGAACTCAAATAAGGAAGCAAGGCTAAAAATGACTGAGAAAAGCTAACAACTAGGACAAATTTCAAATCAATAAGCAGAAAGGTTACTCTTAAGCTAACACAAGTCTAGAATCAGATCAAAATCAGGTTAAACAAGTTTTATCATGCAGTCAACAAAGTTTTAGCTAAGAATGAAGCATGCATTTTTACAATTAAGTGGAACCAAAACAAGAGGCGTTTGCACCTTGTGAAGTATCCTTTGAGCAGTAGAGGAGTGCTGAACTCTCTAGTCTAGTGCTAACCACCACCTTAGCACTAGATTCACCTATCTACAATCAACAAAACAGCTACACATCATCAACAAGGCTAAAATGCCTTGAATTCATCACAAATGTTATGAACTTGGACTGAAATCAATCAAACAGCTACAATCTTCTCTCAAAGTCAGTTATGATCAAGGAATGATCATAACAAACTCAAATCAGCAACAATAGTAACAATGGAAGCAGGTGATGAACAGTAAAGATGATAAGGAAATTTGGCGGAAAAGTAAGGATTTGAATTTTATTAATGGAAAGTTGGTTACAGAACTGTTAAGAGGTTACAAACTAACTAACTAACTCAAGAGTGTGTCAAACTCTTGAGTAGTTTAGCTAAAAAGGAGAAATGGTTAAAGGAAAAGTAAATGTGTGTGTTTTCACACTTTACAACTACTCTCCAAGAAATGAAGACTAAACAGGCTATTTATAGACTTGGGAAGAAGATCAGTTGGGGTTGGTGACGTGTTGGAACCAATCCTAGGTCTCCACGTGTCCAAATTCTGCTTAATTGATTTTGCAGGTATGAACTCAAATTGGGGATTCTTTGTGGAGTTGTTTTCAAGTTAATTGATTATGACCAATGGACTCGTCTTGTGATTTTGAGCAAATTTGATGTTTATAACTTTTCATGAAATTGCCTCTAGCTCCAAATCGATCCTGGAAATCTTTGATAGTTTGAAGATGACACGTGTCAAGATATAACTGGCTGAAATGGATGCACACGAATTGAATTGTTTTGATACGCTCATTTAATGAAGGCGGCGCTAGTGGGTATTTAATGCCATTATGTGGCAATCCATGTCTTTCTATTCCTGGCTTCTCATTGGTCCAAAGTTTAGCACACGGATCACACTTGTATTAACTTTCCAAACTAGGCAGAAATGACCCTTGAACTTTGGCAGATTGTATTTTTGAGCTTGTAACTTCATTTCTTTCGCATATTTGGTCCTTCAAACTTATTTCTTGAACAAAATTGGTCCTTTGACTGAGTTGACTTGAGAGTTGACCAAATTTGACTATGATCTTGACTTTTACAATATTTACACTTTGGTCCTTCATCTTTGGCAGTTTGTCAAGATAGGTCCTTGCACTTCAAAGTCTTGTCACTTTTGATCTTTCTTTGTCTTTTTCATCAAATTAAGCTTGATTATTCCTTGTTTGCTTGAAAATGTATCCTTTTACCTACACAAGTGTACACAAACACAAACATACCACATAATACTGTTTTTACAAGATAAATTGGTATTTTGCTTAATGTTTTAGGGTTATTTGTTGATAAATTGATATGAGTTTTAGCTCATATCAGTTGACCAGGAATATCCGGGGGGACGTGACATCATATAAACCACTGACCATTGATGATGCTGTTCGAATGGCTTACCAACTCATTGGACAGATAATTCAGGATAGGGAATATGAAGCCCGTGTTGGTGAGAAAAGAAAGGGAGACGGTGATTGTGTAGATAGAGGTGATAATAGGAAGAATTTCAATCGCCGTCAGAACCATAGAAAGGGGAATGCAAATGTTCTTACCAACAACACACCACTCAAGGATGATAGATGTCCTAAGTGTGGCAACAAGAGGCATGCTGGCGACTACTGGAAGTGCCGAAATTGCGGAAAGCTTGGACACAAGGTTGAAAGGTGTAAGAAGGGAAACATTTGCTTCAACTGTAATGAAGAAGGTCATAGGAAATCGGAATGCCCCAAGTTGAAAGCGATTGTACCTGGAAGAAACCCCCAGGATGGTGTCTATCAACTTGGAACAATTGAGGTGAAGAAAGAGGATCCAAATGTTGTTACCGGTACGTTTTTACTCAACAATCATTATGTTGTTGCTTTATTTGATTCGGGTGCTGATAGGAGCTTTGTATCCACTAAATTTAGTGCCCTTATTGACATTGAACCTGTTGAGATAAATACCAGTTACGGGGTGGAATTGGCTGATGGTAAATTAGTGAAAACTAATAAGCTATTAGAAGGATGCTCTCTAAATCTCTTGAACTATTCCTTTCCGATTGATTTGATGTTGATAGAATTAGGTAGTTTCGATATTATTATTGGTATGGATTAGTTGTCGTTGAATAATGCTACTATTTTATGTGGAGAGAAGAAGGTTAAGATTCCTCTTAGGAATAAGACGTTAGTAATTGATGGTAATCGAGGTGAATCCCGTTTGAAAATCGTTTCATGTGTTAAAGTCCAAAAGTACATCAGGAGCGGTTGTGAGTTATTCTTAGCTCATGTGACCGGGAATGAGTCTAGGGAGAAACGATTGGAATATGTACCTATTATTTGTGAGTTTCCTGAGGTATTTCCTAAAGATTTACCCGGACTTCCACCGATAAGGCAAGTAGAGTTTCGAATCGATTTAATTCCTGGTGCTGCACCGGTGGCACGTGCGCCTTACCGATTAGCCATTTCTGAATTAAAGGAGTTATCTGAGCAACTTAAGGAGTTGTCTGATAAAGGTTTTATTCGACCGAGCTCGTCGCCTTGGGGAGCTTAAGTCTTGTTCGTTAAGAAGAAGGATGGATCTTTCCGTATGTGCATTGACTATAGGGAACTAAATAAGTTGACAATTAAAAATCGATATCCTTTACCTAGGATTGATTATTTGTTTGATCAACTACAAGGATCTAGTGTGTATTCTAAGATATATTTGCGGTCAGGATATCACCAACTTCGCGTCCGTGAAGAAGATATTCCTATAACTGCATTTAGAACTCGTTATGTACACTATGAATTTCAAGTAATGCCATTTGGGTTAACTAACGCACATGCGGTTTTCATAGATTTAATGAATCGAGTGTGCAAGCCCTACTTGGATAAATTTGTGATTGTGTTTATTGACGATATTCTAATCTATTCTAAGAATGAAGATGAACATAGAGAACATTTAAGGATTGTTTAGAATTTGTTGAAGGATGAAGGTTGTATGCTAAGTTTTCGAAATGTGATTTCTGGTTAGATTCTGTGCAATTTCTTGGTCATGTGATTAACAAAGATGGAATTCATGTTGATCCTGCCAAGGTTGAAGCTATTAAGAATTGGTCTGCACCGACAACGCCAACGGAAGTGCGACAGTTCTTAGGATTGGCTGGCTATTATAGGCGATTCATTAAAGAATTTTCTTTGATAGCTAAACCCTTGACTAAGCTTACCCAGAAGAATAAACCTTTCGTTTGGGGAAGTGATGAGGATGGAGCATTTCAGACATTGAAGCAAAAATTATGTAGTGCGCCAATTCTATCATTATCCGACGGGAGTGAAGATTTTGTAGTGTATTGTGATGCATCTCTTAGAGGCTATGGAGTTGTTTTGATGCAGCGAGAGAAAGTGATAGCTTATGCTTCTAGGCAATTAAGGAAGAATGAGGAGAATTTTACAACTCATGATCTTGAGTTAGGAGCTGTAGTCTTTGCTCTTAGGTTGTGGAGACATTATCTGTATGGCACCAAGTGTACGGTATTCATCGATCACAAAAGCTTACAGTATATTCTCGATCAGAAGGAATTGAACATGAGGCAACAAAGATGGATAGAGTTGTTAAGCGATTATGATTGTGATATAAAATATCACCCAGGAAAAGCCAATGTTGTTGTTGATGCGTTAAGCAGGAAAGATAGAGAGCCTATCAAGGTACGTTCTCTAGTCTTGACCGTGCACAATAATTTGCCTGAACCAACTAGAAATGCGCAAATAGAAGCTTGTCAGAAAGAAAATATTGTTGATGAAGGGTTCCAAGGAGAAGGAGATCCTTTAGAGGCTAGAGCTGATGGAGTGAAATGCTTAAGAGGTCGTATGTGGATACCTATGTTTGGAGGCTTAAGAGACTTGATTATGTTAGAATCCCATAAATCTAAGTATTCCATTCATCCGGGATCTGATAAGATGTACCATGATTTGAAGAAGTTGTACTGGTGGCCAAATATGAAAGCTGATATTGGTATGTATGTTCTTCAATGCTTGACTTGTGCTAGAGTTAAAGCTGAACATCAAAAGCCATCAGGACTACTTCAACAACCAAAGATTCCTGAATGGAAGTGGGAGCGAATTACGATGGACTTTATCACCAAGCTTCCTAGAACATCATCTAGAAACAACTCGATTTGGGTTATTGTCGACAGACTGACCTAATCAGCACACTTCATTCTGGTTAAAGAGCAGTTCTCACTGGAGAAGCTGACTCGTATATACCTTAAGAATGTTGTATGCAAGCATGGAGTGCCTCTATCGATCATTTCGGATCGAGATCCTAGATTCGCATCGAATTTTTGGAAATCTCTCCAAAGATCTTTGGGAACGAATCTCGACATGAGTACTGCTTATCACCCCCAGACTGATGGGCAGAGTCAAAGGACGATACAAACACTAGAAGATATGTTGAGAGCTTGTGTGTTAGATTTTGGTAAGAGTTGGGATAAACATTTGCCTTTAGCAGAGTCTTCGTATAACAATAGTTACCATTCTAGTATTAAGGCTGCACCGTTTGAAGCTTTGTATGGTAGGAAGTGTAGATCTCCTGTATGTTGGAGTGAAGTTGGGGATACCCAGCTCACGGGACCGGAATTCATCCGGGAGACTACGGAGATGATAGTTCAGATTAAGAATAGGTTGTTGACTGCCCGTAGTAGACAGAAAATTTACCCGGATGTGCGGAAGAAGCCGATGGAGTTTAAAGTGGGTGACCGAGTAATGTTGAAAGTATCGCCATGGAAAGGCGTTATATGATTTGGAAAGCGAGGAAAATTGAATCCCCGTTATATTTGACCCTTTAAGATTTTATCTAGAGTAGGTTCGGTGGCTTACAAGCTAGAGTTACCCCCAAAACTTCATGGTGTTCACAACACATTCCATGTATCTAATCTGAATAAATGTCTAGCAGTGAGTGATGAGAAAATTTCGTTGGATAAGGTTCGAATAGATGGGAAGTTGCATTTTATCGAAGAACTCGTAGAGGTTATGGATCGTGAGGTAAAGAAACTGAAACAAAGTCGGATACCTATTGTCAAGATCCGATGGAATTCAAAGCATGGACCGGAATATACTTGGGAACGAGAGGATGAAATGTGGAAGAAATATCCGCACCTCTTCGATTTCAATAAGAAACGGACATCAGTATGAAATGGATCACGAGGACGTTGATCCCTTTTAGGAGGAAAAGCTGTGACAATCTAACATTTTCAAGTAGTGAATTATTTTCTCGTATAATATTTTGAAACTTATTTTTGTGTTTGTTGATGAACTCACAATTTACGGATTTAAATTTAGGCTTACGTGCATAATTTAGCGTCCTTTACGACTAAACCAGAAACCTTAGGATTACGTATTTACGTTTTTGAACTCCGTTTTTGATGAGACAATTTTTATTTGATTCGTTTTGTGCCGTTGATTCATAATTTATAAAAACGTTTTTCGTAAAACACCCCAGGGAACGCAAATCGAGGAAACTAGAATCGAGGAATACCCGTAAATTAGCGGGATGGGACAAAATAATTTATCCCACCCCACTATACAAGGGACGGCCAAACTAGACACCACATCAAAGATGTGGCATCTTTATAACTCTTAGCTTACAAGTGTAAGCTTAGCCTTACACTTAAGTTACCCCTAACCACAAAACCACAAGCTAAACCATTTACCACCATTTCCCTCATGCAAACAACTCTCAAAACTCTCTCACTCTTACCCCATTGCCGTCCCACTCTACCACCATACACCACCATTTGATCTTTTCTAGCCACAAGATACTTGTTATCTAGCTATATTATGGAGTAACCTTTAAGACTTGATTGCTTGGTGGCCATTTTAACAACAAAGGAGGTGATTTGCTTGTGTCCTAGGGCTAATTTCAACAAACTTTCTTGGTGTTTGATGATCTTGGAGATATATCTGGTGTTCATCAAGTTGTTGTCTTCCAAAAACAAGATATACTCTTGGTTGGTAAAGAAGATCATCCTTTCCATTTCTCTTGTTATTTTTGTAAAGATCAAATGTATTTTATTTCTTGTTGTATATATATATGATGAATATATGATGATAAAAATTTTGTGTGGGGATCAACTGTTGATAAATATGCTTAAAAAGATGAATAACCATAAGAAACAAGGCTAAAATCATGATTAATTTGTTGCCTGTATAAAAACAGTAAGTAACCAAAACTTAAACTGATAAAATTGCATGGTGGAATCCATTTACAGTAATTATAAGATTTCATACACATGTGAGAGTTGGCCATGCAATGGAATCATTAAAATGAGTGAGATATGATCAAAACAAGATGAGTGTGCTAATCTGAATAGTCTGTTTTGTATGGACTGTTAAGGATAGTTAGACTTGGAATGAGCAGTAGATATAACTAACTTAATTGTAGCACATAATATGAAGTTCATGCCATTCAAAAATGAGCTTTTAATTCATTGTAGAACTGTAGATATGATAAAAATGGTGAAGATGAAACTAAAAATCAGATTTTGAAGAATTATTGTTTAATACTATTATATAAGCACTCAAATAATATAGTATAAAATGTGAAATTAAAACCCACTAACTTATGAATTTCATTTATATAAATATGTATAAGGTTAAATAAAAGTACAATTTATAAAAAATGGTAGTTGAATAATATTTATAAGTTATAAAAACTATAAACATGATTTTTACGACTTTTTCGGCTATTACCGTAAAATTAACGTTTTTCGTCAATTAAAACTTAGACGATCAAACCCGTCTAATGTAAAGTTTTTAAAAGTCATATACTGATATATAAGTATCTAATACAAGTAAAAACCGATAAAACTCGAACTATAGGACATACGGACATTAACGAGCTAAGTTAGCATATTGGACTAATAATTGGACTAAATAAGTTAAACACTTATAAAAAGTACTTATTGGGCTTAACCCATTTGGGCCCAACATGTAAAGCATAAATACTGATAATACAAGTATAAAATGGACTAATACAAGTTAATGAACTTATAATAAGCTTATTGGACTTAAAACATGTAAATAGGTAAAACTAGTAAACTAGTAAAAAGTTACCAATAAATAAACACTAAAATGAGTAAATAAGAATATATAAACCCACTTGATCATCATCATATGTACAAAATCATCATATGTATATTTTTTATTTTGATAAAGTCATTGGACAAAAGTCTAAGACCGATTATTATTTATATAGGTTTCCGTGATCGAAGCACGCCCGTAACCGATAATCCGCCTTTCATTATCAACGTGAGTTCATAGCCTCGCACTCTTTTAAATGTTTTATAAAATGATTTGTAAACCCGTGAGGGAGATAAATGCTAGATTTTGATAAAAATAGAACACAAGTAGTCCCGATGGTATGCTTAATGATATGGACCCTAATGATGCTATGACCCTATAAACGAGATAAAAAGGATTATTAGTAGTTAGGTTATGTCACTTAAAGTCCCATTAGCATGAATTGTGAACTACTGGGATTTGGTAGACGCTTATGCATATGATAGTACTATTCGGGGACGATCAACCCAATTCGCGCCTTGACGGTTGATCCCCGTCGTACCACATTGATTGGTAAGCGAATTTATGTATGAGAAGATTTACATAGCGTGATTTTTGTGACGACACGCTAACTTAGATCGGCAAATTGTTTGTTGGGTTCGCGGCCCGTTGTTTTAATAGTAAGGTAACAATGTCATGCGGCTAATAATAATCCAAATGAATCAAATGTAATCCAATAACGATGCTAATAACGATAATAATATTACCTATAATGGTAATATAGAGGCTACGGTCTCATGGACGGTTTAAGATGTATGCTTGATTTATATATTGCCTAACTAGCAATACGAGGACTTACTTCCGATATTATACTTGTGTTCTGATTTCAAGGATTGTTTTATATAAAGGTTTTATTAAACTCTATGAATTCACTCGGCATTCGCTGATATGATTTTTGCATGTTTTTATCTCAGGTGCTTGAAGGTAATCCGGATGGAGATCGACTCTGATAGCCCACATAATATTAAAAATGTTCATTCGATCTATGTTTTGTAAACTTAATGACCTGTATAATTTGGAACCTGTTGTACACTTAAAAACGTTTTATCGAATGAATGTATGTTGAACCTTGTACAACCATTTTTATGTGTTGTCTATGATTGGAGTTATTGTGCTATCCCGTAACACTCTAAAAGACCCTTCCGCTGTACCGATACGAAAATTGAGAGTGTTACACTACCTATTACAAATAACTATTCCAAAGGTCCTAACAATCCTCCCCTAAACTTTAATTTGACCTGTTGAGTTCAAGTTTCCTGGTAAATCGTGCAACATAGCTTGAGGGTTGGAACAGCAAAAGAAACAACATCATCACAACCATCAGCATAAAGAACATAAGGACTGCTGCAACAAAGAACACCTAGAAGCTTCTTGAAAGCTTGAAACAAATCTGCATCTTGTTGAATCTTCACAGTAACATGAGCAGATTTTATGAGCCTTTACCAAGTAGCTGCTCGCTCTTGGGCTAGCCAGTCTTTATGGTGGAATAAGCATCACCCTAGGATACCAGAACCCAGCCCAACTCTTAGAACGTGAATCAATAGTGAGTGGGGGTAACCTGATGATTTTAGGCAAACCATCACAGCTGTCAACGGATTTTATATGTCTTTACCATAAGCCGTACCCTTCTGGACTCGCCAACTCTTAGAAATGAAGCATCGGTGAGCTGAAAACCATATAGCTTTAAGCAAGCTATAATAGCTATCAACGGATTTGATAAAATCTTTACAAAGAGCCGTACCCCCTTGGATTAGCCACATTTCAGTATAGGACCATGGCAAGTTAAAACCATCCAGTTATGGGTAACCTGGCAACCATCAACGGATTTGACTATCACACCTGAGACGTACCCTCATGGTGAATCAACTCTTTCTTGTCTGTGAGACATGGTGAGTTGAGCACCATTTGTCGTGTGGACCAGGTCCAACACCAGATGTAACTCCACACCAGCACAAGTGTGAAACAGTCAAATGAAAACCAATTTATGATGGAAAAGTATAAGCAGATATTATATTATGTACAAGTGTGAAATCCATCATTTGTTTAAAGTATAAGCAGATATTATATAAAAAGTATATATATATTTTTCTATTTATTTATGTTTTTTTTTAACTCGAATGTATGTCACCAATCACTGTACAGATTGGTGAAAAGAATGTCAGTATAATCACAAAAACATAAAAACATACCCATCACATACCAGACGCTGCCACCTTGTCAGCTTGCAACCGAGCTTTGATCCCTTCCACCAAAGTAGTAGCCATGGAAGTCTCGTTCCCTGAAGGGGCATTGGAGATCTGCAAATGACACTCTAGCATGGCCTCCATAGTAGCAATCGTCAACATATAGTCCATATCCGTAAGCATGAACACTATGGCACCAAACTCCAACTCCAATATATGAACCCCACAACTAGCATAAAGCTTCCATCTCTTAATCACCCAGCGTGGCTGGTCTTTCCAGACTACCATTAGCCCCACATTGTCAAGAATCATCTTAATCACCCAGCGTGGCTGGTCTTTCCAGGAATGTGGAGCATTAAGAGGAGAGTCAAGCATCATCTTCAAGTCACCCCACATTGTCAGACCAGGCCATTTGCCACCTCACTAGGATGTTTAGGAATACCAGCATCCACAAACCCATACAACGACATAAGATCCCGACGATCCGCCCAAGTCAAAACACCTTGCAGACTTGAGACATAACGAACATAACCATCACTGATGGAAATCCTATGGGTGAATGTACCAGCAACACTCGTGGATGGCTTAACCGTCCAAGCAGTAATAAACCCCGTACCCATTGGCAACTCTGTGTCACTGTCCGAAGCTGCATCAATAAGGTTTTCAGAAGCATGCTTCTTAGAAGGAACAGACTTACCACGTCTAGCCTTCTTCTTTCGAATGGAACGATGAGGTGTAGGAACACCAGAAGAAAATTCAACCTTTACCTTCCCAACAGCAGGAATATCAGCATGAGTAGAATCAAAACCTTGACCAACCAAAGGATCAAAGGCGGCTGCACTAGGAGAAGGGGTAGGGTGTGGTTCAGTCACTGGTGGTGAGGATTGTTCCATAGCAGGGGTAGCAGGAGTGGTAGTAGTGGCATGGATGGTGGTGGTAGGAACCGAAGATGAAGCAGGATGAACAACCGAAGGTGTGGGTGTGGAACCAACAGTAGAAATATCAACAACAGATGGTATACCAGTAGAAACAGGAGGAACACCAGATGAAGAACCAGGACCAACAGCAGGTTGAGAAGTGGAAACCACTCGTGGAGGAGGACGATAAATGAAGCGCTCAGGAACTGGTGTGTTTTGACACTTTATCATCCTCTGGTATAGATCCTTAAGCTCGTCAAAAGACAATCCCCTAACCCGATCCCATGTCCAACCAACAGTAAAGTGAGCACCCGACTGATATTTGACATACCGCTGCATTAACTTCCTCTCCTCGGTTCTTGACAAAGGTCTGTTTCGATGCTTTTCATGGAGTTGAGCAGCAAGAGACAATTGTTGTTTGCGCATTAATGCCATTTCCCGGGGGATACAATTTTGTTCATTCACAACAGCACCCAAAAGATCAGTAAACTGCGAGTAATCAGATGTAAGAGTAGTAAGCACCCACATCCAATCATTATCATCCTAATGCATGGCATCATGCTGCAACTGTTCACGCCGCTGCTGTTGAAGAGCTTCTTCCTCAGCCCTAGCAGCTTGATCAATCTCCGACTGCAATCGCTGTGCAACCTCCTCCCCCAATCTGTCTTCCTCAAGTTGCCTGCGAGTACGCTTCCTAAGAGGTGAGGGTGCATCAGCCATAGGGGCTTTCCCCTTAGGATCATGAAACGGCCCAGAAGATGGACTAGCAGTAGTACCAGCAGAAGCACCAGCAAGATCCTCCATTGGTCTAGGACTAGCAGCAGCAGTAGGGATACTTGATGGACTAGGAGGAACATGTAAATCAGCATACGGCTTATCAGCAAATGCATCCTTCTCCAACAAAGTCAACCCATCCTCCGCAAGATCCTCAACATCTGCATCAGAATCAGAATGAACAACATGCTTCTTTCTCCTCCTCTTCTGTGTCTCCAAAGCCTTAATCCGATCCGCCATTGGAAGAACAAATTTCCTAGTAAGCTTGCGATGCTGATTCAGATCTGTCTCCAAAGAAACAATCCGTGCATAGTACCTGTACATGAGCTCAAGCAAAGAAGTTAGTGTAGCAGGTTCCTCCGCTTCCCCACCAAGAGGACTTGTATCAGGGAAAGCTTCATTGGAACCAGAAGCAATAAAGGGGTCAGCATTATGAGCACGAGAACTAGAGGGCTTCTCAACAGAATGAGGTGCTGGACTAGAAGGGGAGTATCCACAAATGGGGACTTATGTGGCAGAGAAGAAGGGGAAGCCTTGGAAGTGGATGACATTTCAACCACCACTTCTTTAGCTGGCTCTTCCAACACCGCATGAGGCTCACCACCAGTAGGATGCTCCTCCTCCATAGGATCATCTTCTAATGGAAGTTCCTCCTCGGCTTCAGCAGTCGGAGGAATAACATTAGGAGGACCTTGGGCAAGGCCCAGCATAACATCAGTAAGAGGCCTCCAAGCCCCCTTAAACCCAAGTGCCATATTGGAATAAACTTTAGAACTAAGCTTGGGGGTCTCATAATCCTCCCTGTCACGAGGTATGCACATAAGTATCTGCTGCAAGAACCTAGGATACATTAAAAATTTCTTCCTAGATCCAGTACTACTAAGATTGCAAACCATCCCATCAAACAAGTAGCGAGAAAAATTAAACACACGACCCTGTGCTATGTAGATCAAACCAGTAGCCAAAGGAATAGGAAATGCATCCCAACTCCCAGACTTTGGGCTTAAGCAGTGAATCAAAAAGTGAACTAGAAGCTTCCATTGGAGGGTAAACCTATTCTTTTGGAAGTTAAACTTCCCCCATGGTTATAACCAAGATCAGCCATCCCATCCAAAACCTCAGAATTGGGGATGGAAACAACACCACCTTCATCTTGAAGATGAAGTGCACTCCTAATAGAAACTTCATACACCACATAAGAACGTCCATCTATGGTAGCATGGAGTTCAAGTGGGCGTCCCAAAACATCCACAAGGTGGGCAGTGGCCCAAACTGGCGAATGACACTATCATAGACAGTCGGGCAAACAGTAAAAGCATACTTGAGGTAGAAGCCTCAATGAACTCGATGATGTCTGTGAACTCGTCACATTTAGGACCATCTCCCAGATAAGCCACCTTATTGTGATCGGGTTTGTATAGCAGAGCAGCCATGGATGATGATTGGAAGTGATGGAAGGTGATTGATTAGATATTGAGAGAGTAGGAGCGTGTGTGTGTTATGGTTGGGATGAATGAGTCAAGGGGGGTATTTGACCATAAATAATGGTCTTGTAACTGTTCATTGACCCCTAATAATGTGGTTGCCCTTTCAAATTAGGCAGTTAATGCAAAAGTAACCACTTGCCCTTATTAACTTTATTTGCAAATCTCAGTTACCAAAGTAAAATAATAGGATATCCACCAGAAGTAACTTGTGTTGACTAAAAGACAAAACGCATAAGGGTCAATACTAGAAGCACCATGTGGTCAACGAAAGTCAACAAAGTGAACAGTGACCCAAACCAAGACTAAAAGCCAACCATTAATGACAAGGAAGGATTTTTATCCACTAGAAGCTGAAGACTACCACCAGAAGTGACCAAAATCCTCCACTAGAAGTAGCACACACCGCAAATACTCATAAAATCTGTTGTTAAAAACTACCAATATGTTAGTCTGTGCAAGTAAATATGTACACTAAGCCTCCCCTTTGGCTTAGCCTCCCCTCAATCCTAGGTCTCAGGGATTGACCATTCCAATATGAACCACCAAGTGGTTGAACGAGGACCATCAAAGGCTTTAGTCAATAAATCAGCAACATTATCATCCGTATGAACCTTAAGAACCTGTATCAACTTCTTCTCATTGGCAACCCTGATAAAGTGGTGCCGAATTTCAATATGTTTTGTACGTTGATGAAAATAAGGATTCTTCACAATGCATATAGTGCTTTGATTGTCAATGAAAAATTTGGTGTTCATAAAGTTGAACCCATAATCAAGCATCCGATTTTGTATCCACAAGACTTGTCTACAACAGCTAGCAGCAGCTACGTATTCAACTTCTGTTGAAGAAGTAGCTACTATCGTCTGTTTCTTACATTGCCATGAGATAATTCTTCGACCCAAAAACTGACAACCACCAGTAGTAGACTTTCTGTCATTATTAGCACCTGCATAGTCACTGTCGCTATATGCTTCAAGAACAAAAGGTGATTCTTTTGGATACCACAAGCCTGGCTTGGGTTGAGCCTTGATGTACTTTAAAATATTCTTGACTACATTCAAGTTAGAAACAGTTGGAGCCACCTGATGTCTAGAACAAGCACTTACTGCAAACATAATATCCGGACGTGATGCAGTCAAATACACGAGTGAGCCAATCATGGACCTGTACATGTGAACATTTACCGGAGGATCTAGCTCATTCTTGAGTTTGACCTTAGTAACTTCATAAGGTGTTGCTGCTGGTCTAAGAGGATCCATATCAAACTTCTAAAGGATCTCATGAACATATTTGTCTTGACTAATGAAGATTCCATCCGACTGTTGCTTGACTTGAAGACCAAGGAAGAATGTAAGATCTCCCATAGCACTCATCTGAAATTCGCCCTTCATCAGTTGTTCAAACTCATCACACCATTCCTTCTTAGTAGACCCAAAGATAATGTCGTCCACATATACCTGAACAAGGATAATGTCCTTGGTATTCCTCTTAAGAAATAGTGTTTTATCAGTTGTGCCTCTTCTATAGCCATGTTTCAACAAGAAAGTGGAAAGACGCTCATACCAAGCTCTAGGAGCCTGATGAAGTCCATATAGAGCTTTGACCACCTTGTAAACTTTCTTGGGATGAAGTGGATCCACAAAGCCCTTAGGTTGAGTGACATAAACTTCCTCATCAATCTTGCCATAGAGAAATGCACTTAATGTTAGGGTTTTTGCAAACTCTTTTTAGTCCTATTAAACAATTAAAGTTCGTTTTTCCTCGACTCACTCGAAATTGATTTCCAATTAACGTAAGACTTAATTTTGTTTTTGGTAAATAAAACTTGTGGTAATTTAAACTAAAATCTATTTAATAATAAAAACTTTTTAATCTAATTTAAAAATCTAATTTAAACTAACTTTAATAAAAACTATTTAAAACTTAAACCAAATTAAAACGAATTTTTGTGAAACTACAATAAATACTTTTTAAATGAAATCTAAATTTAAAAACAAGTTAAATAAAATTTTGAAATCTATTTTTTTAAACAAAACAAAACAAAAATAAAATGAAAACTAATTTAAAATTGTAAAAGTACTTTAAATAAAATATATTTTTGTTTTTTTGTATTTTTTTTAAAACTGATTAAAAAGAAAATTGAAATAAAACTGTTTAAATTTAAATTTAATTAAAACATAAAACTTGAATTAAACTAAGTTTAATAAAACTGCCAGCAATATAAGATCCTATATTAATTAAACTAAACGGAATTAAACACAAAACAAGCACTAGCAGAGTTGGTTATGTTTGTTGGTTGTTAAGCAAGAGGTCAGGGGTTCGAGTCCCATGACAAACAAAATTTATGCTATTTATTTATTTACTTTTTGGAATTTGAGAAACCAAACAGATAAATGGTATCTGTTTTATGCACAGCAATATCAGCAATAAAAACCAAATAAGTAATTCAACCGAGACAAATAAGCAATCTAAACTAAATAGCCAAATAAGCATAAGTAAATAAGCCGAATAAATCAAAATCAACCACACCTAAATAAGCTAATAATGCTAGAACAGAAATAAGCGATAAGCAGTTATAATCTAAACAAATCAAAATCTAACAATTCCAAATAGTAAGCAAAACTAAGTAAAATAAGCAGTCGAAAATTAAAATAAGCAAACTAAAATCAAATCATAAACTGAATAAAAAACAAAACAATAAGCATATCTAAAATGCAAACAAATAAGCTAGATAAGCCAAACAAAACCTGAATAACCAGTTCTAATAATAATCGAAAACTAAACAGAAATATTAACTAACCAAAATAAAGCAGATAAAAATTTAAACATATTGAAACAAAAGCAGATAACAATATACGCAGATCCAAACCCAACTAAATAAACCAATCAACAAAAACAAAGCAGAATCAAACTACTAAACAAAACAGGAACATAAACACTAAATAAACATTAACAAAAAAACTATAAAAGAACAAGAACCTTGATGATGAATCCTCTGGGTCGAAGGATGGCGTTGAGCCACCTTGTGAACCGAAGCAACGTATCAAACACCACCTTCGAATTAACCCGAGAACATCATCAACACCATCGTCCTTGAACCTTCGCACGAACGGTAGCTTTATAATTTCCTAGTGGGGGAAATTATCTTTCCACTTTCCTTTATTATTTATTTATTTTTTTTATATTTTTTTTTCAATCGAATAAAAAAACAAACAGTAATATTCAAAGATTTGAAGATGAAAATTAAACTTGACAGGAATTAAAATGAGAGACGAATTAAATAAAATCAACTTTTCATTAACTATAAAAACAGTACAAATACTAAAAATGAAGAATTACAATATTAAATCCCAAACCGTGTGAATCACACGGATGAATTAAAAGCCCCAAAAATTCTTGTGTTTTTTTACTGATTAAGGTTATTAGGTTTTTTTTGTAGGATGGGTAAACATGGCTGCGAATTGAGAGATGAAAGAAGGTGGAAGGTAAACAAACATTGTTTGTATCAATGGGTGTTGGGACGAGGGTACAAATATAAAACCGTTTTATTAAATTAATGTGAGTGGGGTGAGGGGTTGGGTACGTGTATGGATTGGAGTGAAAAGTAAAACACGTGTGAGAGGTGAGGGTATATTTGTTTGTTTGTGTGAGTTAATTTGTGAGTTGATGTTGGTTTTGACCAGCTATAAACACATTTGACCGTTCCATTTTTTAGCACGATGGGCTTGTGGCCCATATACTCCCATCTGTCTCATAATAAAATAAATGGGCTTGGATTTGGCTTTTTACCAAAAGTAAATACTTTTAAATCCTTAAATGGGCTTTTGAGCCCATTTATCCAATGTGGGACCCACAAGACCCGAATTCTTCGTAAATGACTCAAACGAGCTTAATTCTGGCTTTCTCGACCTTTTCTTCAATCCCGTGTTGATTTTGACGGTTTTCGTGAATTTCGGCACACTTTTGGTCTTTTGACTTTGTCTTCGTCTCTTTTTGGACTTTTCTTCAACATATGACAGTGAAATCCCGTGTTTTCTCTTCTTTTGATCATTTGTACCTATTTTAACACAAAAACATAAAACCACGCGTAATTCCGACTTTTACGATATTAAACACATGATTAGGTCTTGTTTTTCCTTGATTTTAGTGGCAAAAGGATAAGTGTTTACACACTTATTAGCACTCTTGACATCCATCTGAAAAACCGTAAAGCCTACATAAGAAGCAAAGGCCAAAAACAGACGAATGGCCTCAATCCTAGCAACAGGAGCAAAAACTTCAGTATAGTCAATGCCTTCAAGTTGTGTGTAACCTTGTGCAACCAACCTTGCCTTATTTCTCACCACAATACCCCTTGCATCTTTCTTGTTTTTGAGAATCCATTTGGTACCAATTGTTGTCTTTCCATCTGGCAAGTCAACTAGGATCCAAACATTCTGAAACAAGAACTGCTGCATCTCATCCTTCATAGCCTCCACCCAAATTTGATCCTTACGAGCATGAGAGACTGATCTAGGTTCCACCTGTGAAAGAAAACAAGCAAACAAACAATGTTGAAAGTCCGTATGATTATTACGCTTTTGGTCCTCAATATAGCTCACAAGAGCATGATGATCAGACGTTGCTTGCTTATGCATTCTACGAGTCTTGACAGTTGTAAAATCCATGATTTTACCTAGATTTTTATGTAATGAAGTTTCACCCGTTAATCCTAGAACACATACTCACATGTGTATTCCTATAGGTTGAGTGTGAACTTGTTCATTTAGGTACTTATACCTTTACATTCACACTTGTTGTAAATAAGTTACATAGCTCAAACCTTGTACCTAATACTAGGAGAACAAATGGTAAAATGTATAATCAATACTTGACTATACACACAACACTAAATCATAATTGTAAAAACATGCTACATAGAGTATGTAGCCGTGTAAGTGTTCAAGGGTGTATACCACAAACATGTTCTTAACCTCCTTGGACTATCCCAAGACCTTACTCTTTATGTAGTAGCCCGACATGAGCCCAAGCTGAAACCCATTACCCTCCTTTTTGGCTAGCTAGACACGGCACCCCATATGTGGAAGAAGAAGAGTTGTCTTGGTTTTGGAAAATCCAACACATGGCACAATGATTCTTACCAAGGCAATCATGCCTTTTTGGCTTCACCCTTCTCTCTCCTTTAAGCCGAAACACGCACATACATTCTCTCAAGCTCTCATGCAACCAAATCTCATTCTCTCTTCATCTTTCTCTCTCAAATCATTCGACATTAAGCCACAATAATCCAAAGTTGTTCATTAAATCCACCAAGATCTTTGTCTCATCTTTACTACAAATCATTAGTAGTATCATTCCCTTGGATTCACTATAAACAAGCCCTAGCTAAGCCATCTAGACCACGACTTGATTTATACATAGGGTTTTCTTCATCATTTTGAGTAGATCTCAAACCACCTTGTTCACCCAGATCATTTGTGGTACTTTTAGGTCAGAAAGGTATACATTACTTGTTCTTTCATTTATTCATGCATGCATCATCATACATCTATAAACACAAGTAAGATAACATGTTAAAAATCAAGATTTGATGAAGCTATGACCATTATAGGTCACGGCTTATTTATAAAAATCATGTTCATGATTTAAAAACCTTTTGATAAGGAACTTATGATTGGTATGTTATGTTTTAAACTTGATATAAAAACCATATGAAACATTTTGTAAATCAAAAAGTTGCATGAGTTACAAATCTTGTTTTATGGGACTATGGTTAAACCAATAGTCATAGATCTCATAAAATGGATGTGTGTAACTTAAAAGTCTTGAAGACCATGACCTTAAAGGTCATGACATATATGGTTAATGTTTATGTGAGTCATGTGTTAAGTTTAAATGATGGAATATGAAATGATACATGTTAAAATGACTATTAAAAATCACAAATACAACTTATGTGTATAAATGTAACCGTGGGTTACATAAGATTTAAATGGATAAAATATACATGCATGTCATTATAAACCATAGATCTAATGGCAAAGGCTAACTTGAGTATGTTAAACATAAAACAAGATTTTGGGAACCTTGGGAAGAGGCAATATAGCCGTGAGCTATATGTGGCCTCCTTGGAAAAGTAGTAACCTTGGAAACATGCATGTAAACTAGATAATCATGATTGTATTTTTAAATAATTACAAGACTTAGAAACTAGATATAGTGTTCATCTTGGAAGTACCAAGATTTAAAATATAGACGTGAGATATATAAGAATGTACATGGATTTATGTTTGATTTTTAGGTCTAGACATAGTTTAGATCTTATTATGAACTTGTGATTTATTTTCTTGATGTGTACATAGTGAGATCTAATTTTGTAACACATATAAACTACATGCAACCTTAATATGGAACTTGATCTATCCTAATATGCTATAACTAATGTAGGTCATGAGTTATAAGCTCCTATTAGGGTTTATGACTTACTTGTAACCTTATGACACATCTAGATCTAAATTGGTATAACCCATAAAATTTTTAAGATTATTCATCTATTTATATTGAAAACTAAATATTAATAAGCATAGTAAGCTTATATTAATATTCTAAGTAAAAACTTATATAAAATGAAAATTAGTGTTAATAGACTATTTAAGCCCATGAAAAGTTAACCTAAAACTTAAATGGACCTAATAAGCGCATTTCATAAATTATAGTAATTTAAATGGACTTAAGATCACAATTAGGCCCATTTAACAAATTAAAGGATTTAAAAATGTATTAAGCCCAATAGATGATTTAAAGGGTCATATAAATAAATTAGTGAACATGAAATATATTTAAGCCCACTGAAATAGCCCAATAGATGTTTAGCCCATTTAATGAGCCCATATAAAAGTTTAAATGTTAAAATGAAAGTTTTTATTATAAAATATAACTTATAAAAACTTTTTGGATGAAAATGACATATTATAAAACTTAAGGACAAAAACCATAACTCATGAAACTTGTTTTAATAAACTAGTAAGCACAAGGACTGAAAATGTAAATATCCAAAAGTCTAGGGTTTAATAATTATTTTCCGTGGCCATTTAAATCCTAGGGACCATTTTGGGAAGTTATTAAAAGTTATTTTGTTATTCTAAAACCCTAAGGACCATTTTGGCAATAATCTGAAACTATAAGAAGCCTTAGGGGCTGTTTTGTCATTTTAGCGAAGTTACAAAACCTAGATAATACTAGAGGGACTAAATCTACCATAAGCCGAAACTATAACAAGCCCTAGGTGCTAAATATGCAAAAATCCGAGAGTTATACTTGTTTAAGAATATGGAAGGACTAGTTTTGCCATATCTCGAAACATTTCCAAGCCCTAAATCTAAAATCTATTTTAATTATAATAAAACATAATTAAAATACTTAGACCACAAGATTTAAAGTATAAATTCTTAAGTTTAAATTATTTTAAAATAATTCATGGGAACTTTAAAGTTAAACAAAATATTTTGTATATAAAATATTTATATTTACTTTAGGAAATAATTGTATAAACAATTATGATTATCTATTGTTAATACATGTACTTATATACTTTTAGGAAATAAAATTATGAGAACATTAATTAAATTAAATATTACTACGTAAATATGTTATAAGTAAAACTCCTTATGTTTACTTAAATATAGAACATGGTTATGAAATATAACGGGATTTTATTGATACAAGTACTATAAACACAGATTAATATTTTTAAGTAAAACATTTTCTTTTATGTTTACTTAAATGTAGAACTTAATTGTAAAATTGGATGATTACTATAAATATATGTATGCTAACTAATAGTAATAGTTAAACATGCGATGTGAGCTTAGAAATGAAACTTATATAAATAAGTTAAATGGATATTGATGCTACTTGAACTATGGTCATTTAGATAAATACCATAGTATGAATGAACTGAATAAAATCCGTATAAGCATACCTATATGTTCTTTGTACTATCTATTAAGACTGTACTATCTGATTAGGCATAACTTGGGTGTGAGCTTTATTTGGATACCCGTGTTAAACAAGCAATTGCATACTCCCAGGTGAGTTCACAGCCCCCTTTTAAACTTTGATAAAACTTTCCCTTTTGGGAAAGAAAATATGCAAACATATATTGGACATGATTGGATTGTATAAACTGGATTATGATTGCTTAGTATTGAAACTATTAAATTGTTGTAAATCGCCCAAATATTATAAATAGATCTATTAGGGATTGACCATCCCCGTCTGGGTGAGTCATGCTCACTGTGCCTTGGCCGGAAAAACAGACGTATACCATGTTGGAACAGGAATGGGTGTCTTTTTGTAAGACACTACGTCCTCATCTGTTGAAGACTATGGGGTTAAGCTTCAGTTTCTAATAATAAACAAATGTTATTTACATTTTAGTAAGAATGTTGTGTGCATTATTACTCCTATGATTATTGCATGTCCAAACTAATTAATTGTAAAAATTTGTAAATTCACCAACTTTGTGTTGACCCCGTTAGTATGTTTTGCACATGAATATGAAGTTAGTACGTGGTGTGTGCATGGCCTACAACATCTTAGAAATCTTCATCATAGGACTCGTTAGGGGTTCTATTTGGGAAACTCAAACAAACACTCTCCACCATGTTTAAGACAATTTTTATTTATTTGTTAAAATGGACATGTAATCTAATTTAACTTACTTTTATCTTATGCTCTATGGACTATATGCTGTCGATCCACCCTTGTGACATCTCCGTGGATATTTCCGCGTATTTTGACCTTACCAGATAAATTTGTAAATAAAATAAAAAAAAAATGATTTTTCTTTTATTTAAAACTGGACTATAACTTATAAAACTCTTTATGGGATTTTATTTTGGGACCGTCTTAGTTAAGCATATAGATCTTTGGGCATTCTATGCTATGTGAACTAATTGTATATATATATATATATATATATATATATATATATATATATATATATATATATATATATATATATATTTATATATATGTTTACTACACTTGATTATTAATACTGTTTAGTAAGGTATTGCTATATGTCAGACGTGCTAAACTTGAAAATTTTACACTACATAGTAAAATACTGAAATGCGAATATGAGTAATATTAAACTAAAACTTCACACTTACTAACTGATAAATGAACTCCTCACATGATAGTACATATATATTTATAAGTATAAATATTGGTAACCTTAAAACATTTCTTATAATTGTTTAAGAGGGGATATATTTGATAAAGCATGTAATCTAAATAATATTGTTCTTTGTTTGTAAGCATATACTCACTTCAAACTTAAAATTATATTATTTCAGAGCATCATGACTCCGCCTACTGCATCTAGGACTCTTCTACCCAGAGTAGCTCTTACTTCAGTTGTTTGTTTATCCCGACGATCGACGCAGTGTGGATGGTTTTCAGCCTCGGATTCAGAGGATGACCCAGCCACCGAAGCTGTACTCCCAGAGGACCCATTTTCTGTCTCAGCATCAGCCACACCGGCCCCAACCTCTATGGAAGAGGACCGGGTCCCTTCTAGCATACCATCTTCCATGCCTCTGTCAATCTCATCAGGACCCGCACCCGTCTCCACTTATGAGACCGGGGAAGGATCCGGGGCAGGACATGTCGTTCCCATCTAGGCCCAGATCTCCGCATTGGCTACACGCTATGAGCGAGAGATATCTGACCTCCGCAGCCAGTTGACAGTCAGTCAAAAGAGCCATGCTGTTATCTATGAGCGTATCGACACTCTTTTCCGCACTAGGAGGGAAGACTTCCAGACTACCAAGGGCATCCAGGCTAGGACGGACGAGGCACTGAAATGGTTATTGGATTAGAACTACCGCATCCACCAACGCATTCAGGTCATGGAAGGTCTACAACATCAGACCCATGCTGCTCTTGCTACTCATGAGCAATTCTTGTCCATCTTCTTTGATCTTGCCACTGTCCAGCATGATGGGGTTACTGGGGAGATGGCTTATCTCCGAGGGGTCGTAGATAGGCTCCGGAACCAGCTATTGTCTGCACTCCGTACGCTCAAGGAGACTCGAACGACAATTCGGAATTTGTGGAACACCAGGAGGAATTCTGCAGCCCTACCAGCTCCATCTGCACCATCAGCCCCGACATCATCTAGTGGACCATCCAGGCAGGATTAGCATAGACGTACTAGACTTCTTGTACGTCATGATAAGCTCACGGGTTGCATCCCGGCTATCATGACACAGGGCCTTTGTACTTTTATCTCTTGTTCAGTTTTTGTGATGTAATCCCGTACTTTATCTTTTCTTTCTTTTGGGAGATGTAACTTTGGGATATGATGTTTTTAAAGATTGTGTGTATCATTACTTTGGATATGACTTAGATTGTGTTATGCTAAGATGACTGTTAAATTTCTCATGGAAATAACATGTAATCACTCTCTTTATTATATCTGCTGTGCAATGTATTATATTATGAGATCTTAACAGGTTGTCCAAATTTGTTATGAAATCAGTGCAAAAGTTTCTTTGTGCAAATAATATAAAAACTGTACTAATGTTTGAACTAATAATCTCAGTTTTTATATGATTATAGACAAATGGTGATTACGAGGTCAAATCCCAATAATGAAACCACTTCCAATGCCGACAATGCTGAATCCCAGAAGCTACACAAAATGTCACTGTCGCGCAACTGGGGGAAATGATAAGTGAAGGCATTACAGCAGCTATGGCAGCCAGAGGAGCTAACCCAAATACAAACAATGATCCAGACTCCAACGCCCGCAGAAACAACACCAACAGGGGTTGCTCTTACCCCACTTCTTGAAATGTCAACCCTCATACTACCGAGGTAAAGAAGGAGTTGTTGAATTGATGCAATGGTTTGAAAGACTAGAGCTAGTGTTCCGTATCAGTGGTTGTGCTGACGAGAACAGAGTAAAGTTTGCCACGTGCACCCTACTTGAGAGTGCACTTACCTGGTGGAACTCTGTGGTCACTATCCTTGGACATGACGCCGCTTATTCTCTCACTTGGGCCAACCTCAAGGAAAGAATGACTGAAAAATATTGTCCCAGAGGAGAAATGAAGAAGTTGGAAGTCGAGTTGTGGGATCTCAAGTGTAAGAACAATGATATCATTTGGTACAACCAAAGGTTTCAAGAGTTAAGCTTGATGTGCACCAGAATGTTTCCTCTAAGGAGTGACAAGATTGAGAAGTATGTCAGCGGACTCCCTGACAACATTCATGACAGTGTGTTAGCTTCACGACCAACCACTGTTGAAGGTGCCATGGAATTTGCGACTGAGCTGATCAAGAAACGAGCTCGCAATCTGTCCGAGAGGCAAACGGACAACAAGAGGAAATCCGATGAAAACTCTCGTAACCAGCACCAATAGCCTTCCAAAAAGCAAAACGTTGGGCAAGCAGATGACACTACCTCCACAACCCGCACCAAGAGCTACATAGGGACAAAACCCAAGTGTCCAAAATGCAACTACCATCATGTTGTTGGATAACAATGTCAAGGATGCTACAAATGCGGCCAACAAGGCCACATTGCTCGCGAGTGTCCAACCAATGTTGCTACCCCAGGTCGACCCAACCCTACTCCTGGAAGCAGCAACAGGGGCAAGTCAAACGCACGAGGGAGTAGAAGTGGGCAACAAGGAAACCAAAACTCCACTGGCGGGAGCGGTGGCGAGCCGAAGAAAGTCGTGGTATGTTACGAGTGTGGAACCCCTGGGCACGTGAGACCTAATTGTCCCAAGAGGGCCAATCAGAAGAAGGACGACAAGGGAGCTCCTTCGCAAGTGTACATGGCTGGCAATGCCCCAAAAAAACCAGGCCCCAACATCGTACCTGGTACGTTCTTACTAAACAAATGATATACATCTCTCTTGTCTGATACATGTGTAGGACAAAGCACTACAATTGCTAAATTTAATAAGGTAATGGAAATCCCCCCTATAGTTCTAGGCTCCTATTATACTGTGGGATAGTCGACGAAAACGTTATGATGGTTAAACACCCTCATCCGAGGTTGTTCCTTAGAAACTTTCTGAATTAGCCGTCTTACACCAATCAGATCCTAGAAAGCCTTGATAACTTTAATGTCATTCTTAGCACAAATCGACTGGCAAGTAACATGCGATTATCCCTTATAGCCAAAAATGGGTTTGTGCACCTTGGTGAGATGAAACCTTGATTATACTAGGGAGCCATAACCCCGGTATAGTTAACACTAGATAACACTAGATTTAGTGTCATCTCTAGCACCAATGGGCTAAAGAATATTTGGTCCGAGTGTGACCCGTTTCCCTAACCCGTTTCTTCCCTGCCTAACCCTGAAGGACACACCCAACCCACAATGGGTGTATTTTGTAGGGTTACTTCCGCCACCCAGACAACCCTAAAACCGTAAAGGCACACCCAACTCACAACGGGTGTACTTTTTTGGGCTACGTTCGGCATCCCCCGTAAGGAGATGATGAATGTCCTATACTTTTGGACATCCCTCTTTTCTCTTCGGGTCCAATTAGTTCGACAATACCATCACCCACTCGATGCTGGGAGATGAGAATTCCACTCTTTAGAAGTCAAAATTTATACAAAATTTTGAACCAGTAATAATAAATGCATGACCCTTGTTGCGACACCCTGCAAGGTGCACACTTCTTTATTCATGGTATCTTCTTTTATTTCCACCATTTGAGGTACTTCTTTTCTGCGCCCCTCTCACTCGGCCTCACAGCAAAGGAAGCAGATTCCTTGCAACCTCTTACGCAAACGCCATTGATAAAAGTCTTAACCTCTTTGTTGGGTAGAAACTTTAGTACCATTATCTTATGTTTGTACCTCGTTGCCTGAGGTAAAGATCGTGTGTCTCTTCTTAAAGTTGCTAATATAGGAAGGGTTAGAGATAAACATGTTTGTTCTACCTTCAACCCCCCCCCCCCCAATTTTACATCCATGTGTATGGAGATATAACTTGTATCTCACCCATGAACAGGATGTAGAATTAGTGTGTCCCCAGATTCCCCACCGGATAAAACAAGCTGACATGTCCTCCTCATATCAGAAATCATTTGCAATGGATTTGCCCTCCAAACCAAATCCACAGCGTTAATGGTCCTCTCCCAGATCCAGGAAAGGTACGACTACAACACCAATTGGGAAGTTCCTCGCCTACCCATCCACATCAGCAGTCTCCTTTACTGCTCAATCGGATGTATAGTGCGATCCGGATAAAGATCTCTTTGCATTCCTGCCTACCCATCCACAACAGCAGTCTCCTTTAATGCTCAATCGGATGTATAGTGCGATTCGAATAAAGATCTCTTTGCATTCCTCGCCTACCCATCCACAACAGCAGTCTCCTTTACTACTCAATCGGATGTATAGTGCGATTCAGATAAAGATCTCTTTGCCTTCCTCACCTACCCATCCACAACAGCAGTCTCCTTTACTGCTCAATCGGATGTATAGTGCGATCCGGATAAATATCTCTTTGCATTCCTCGCCTACCCATCCACAACAGCAGTCTCCTTTGCTGCTCAATCAGATGTATAGTGCGATCCGGATAAAGATCTCTTTGCATTCCTCGCCTACCCATCTACAACAGCAGTCTCCTTTTCTACTCAATCGGACGTATAGTGCGATCTGGGTAAAGACCTCTATACATTCTCTTCTGTTCACCTTTAATGACAGAAGCTTCCATAAATGCATGATTAGGCGTATAAGAATAACCTAGGTGTAGACCACTTCGCGTTGTGCCGCCATCCGTACCTGAGAGAGAACCTGAAACGAATCATGTACTTGGAACATCTCTTACTTATAAGATAACTAGGTTTTTAGTATCTTTGAGGACAAAGCTAAAATAACGGGGTGGTGCTGTAAAATCCATGATTTTACCATGATTTTTATGTAATGAAGTTTCACCCGCTAATCCTAGAACACATACTCTCATGTGTATTCCTATAGGTTGAGTGTGAACTTGTTCATTTAGGTACTTATACCTTTACATTCACACTTGTTGTAAATAAGTTACATAGCTCAAACCTTGTACCTAAGACTAGGAGAACAAATGACAAAATGTATAATCAATACTTGACTATACACACAACACTAAATCAAAGTTGGAAAAACATGCTACATAGTGTATGTAGCCGTGTATGTGTGCAAGGGTGTATACCACAAACATGTTCTTAACCTCCTTGGACTATCCCAAGACCTTACTCTTTATGTACTAGCCCAACATGAGCCCAAGCCAAAGCCCATTACCCTCTGTTTTGGCTAGCTAGACACGGCACCCCATATGTGGAAGAAGAAGAGTTGTCTTGGTTTTGGAAAATCCAACACATGGCACAATGATTCTTACCAAGGTAATCATGCCTTTTTGCCTTCACCCTTCTCTCTCCCTTTAAGCCGAAACACACATATACATTCTCTCAACCTCTCATGCAACCAAATCTCATTCTCTCTTCATCATTCTCTCTCTAATATTTGGCATTAAGCTACAATAATCCAAAGTTGTTCATTAAATCCACCAAGATCTTTGTCTCATCTTTACTACAAATAACTAGTAGTATTATTCCCTTGGATTCACTATAAAGAAGCCCTAGCTAAGCCATCTAGGCTACGGCTTGATTTATACATAGGGTTTTCTTCATCATTTTTAGTAGATCTCAAACCACCTTGTTCACCTAGATCATTTGTGGTACTTTTAGGCAAGAAAGGTATCAATTACTTGTTCTTCCATTTCTTCATGCATGCATCATCATACATCTATAAACACAAGTAAGATAACATGTTAAAAATCAAGATTTGATGAAGCTATGACCATTATAGGTCACGGCTTATTTATTAAAATCATGTTCATGATTTAAAAACCTTTTGATAAGGAAGTTATGATTGGTATGTTATGTTTTAAACTTGATTTAAAAACCATATGAAATATTTTTTAAATCAAAAAGTTGCATGAGTTACAAAAATTATTTTATGGGACTATGGTTAAACCAGTAGTCATAGATCTCATAAAATGGATGTGTGTAACTTAAAAGTCTTGAAGACCATGACCTTAAAGGTCACAGCATATATGGTTAATGTTTATGTGAGTCATGTGTTAAGTTTAAATGATGGAATATGAAATGATACATGTTAAAATGACTATTAAAAATCACAAATACAACTTATGTGTATAAATGTAGCCGTGGGTTACATAAGATTTAAATGGATAAAATATACATGCATGTAATTATAAACCATAGATCTAATGGCAAAGGCTAACTTGAATATGTTAAACATAAAACAAGATTTTGGGAACCTTGGGAAGAGGCAATATAGCCATGAGCTATATGTGGCCTCCTTGGAAAAATAGTAACCTTGGAAACATGCATGTAAACTAGATAATCATGATTGTATTTTTAAATAATTACAAGACTTAGAAACTAGATATAGTGTTCATCTTGGAAGTACCAAGATTTAAAATATAGCCGTGAGCTATATAAGAATGTACTTGGATTTATGTTTGATTTTTAGGTCTAGACATAGTTTAGATCTTATTATGAACTTGTGATTTATTTTCTTGATGTGTACAGAGTGAGATCTAATTTTGTAACACATATAAACTACATGCAACCTTAATATGGAACTTTATATATCCTAATATGCTATAACTAATGTAGGCCGTGAGTTATAAGCTCCTTAGGGCTTATGACTTACTTGTAACCTTATGACACACCTAGATCTAAATTGGTATAACGCATAAAATGAATTTTTAAGATTATTCACCCATTTAGATTGAAAACTAAATATTAATAAGCATAGTAAGCTTATATTAATATTCTATGTAAAAACTTATATAAAATGAAAAGTAGTGTTAATGGACTATTTAAGCCCATGAAAAGTTAACCTAAAACATAAATGGACCTAATAAGCCCATTTCATAAATTATAGTAATTTAAATGGACTTAAGATCACGATTAGGCCCATTTAACAAATTAAAGGACTTAAAAATGTATTAAGCCCAATAGATGATTTAAAGGCTCATATTAATAAATTAATGAATGTGAAATATATTTAAGCCCACTAAAATAGCCCATTTAATGAGCCCATATAAAAGTTTAAATGTTAAAATGAAAGTTTTTATTATAAAATATAACTTATAAAAACTTTTTGGATGAAAATGACAATTTATAAAACTTAAGGACAAAAATCATAACTCATGAAACTTGTTTTAATAAACTAGTAAGCACAAGGACTGAAAATGTAAATATCCAAAAGTCTAGGGTTTAATAGTTATTTTCCGTGGCCATTTAAACCCTAGGGACCATTTTGGGAAGTTATTAAAAGTTATTTTGTTATTCTAAAACCCTAAGGACCATTTTGGCAATAATCCGAAACTATAAGAATCCCAAGGGGCTGTTTTTTCATTTTAGCGAAGTTACAAAACCTAGATAATCCTAGAGGGACTAAATGTAACATCCCGCCTACTCAGACCACAATATTGTCCGCTTTGCCCGCAAGCTCACGGCTTTGCTTTGTGGCCCTCTTGTGAAGACTTCCCGGCAGGTCACCCAAGCCAGTACTACTCTCCCATGAGCACGCTTAACTGCCAGTTCCTAAGAACCCCACTTACAGTAGACCACAAAACGCGTTGTGTCATGAGAAGGCAAATGTTTTCTTATGAGCCAAGATCTCTCCTGGCCACAGCCGATGTGGGATTTGCCTGGGTGTCACAATCACCCCCCCCCCCCCTTCGGGACTCATCGTCCTCGATGAGGTTTGCCCCACCATCCCGAAAGGCTCAGGAGTGGCTCTGATACCACTTGTAACATCCCGCATACTCAGACCACAATATTGTCCGCTTTGCCCGCAAGCTCACGGCTTTGCTTTGTGGCCCTCTTGTGAAGACTTCCCGGCAGGTCACCCAAGCCAGTACTACTCTCCCATGAGCACGCTTAACTGCCAGTTCCTAAGAACCCCACTTACAGTAGACCACAAAACGCGTTGTGTCATGAGAAGGCAAATGTTTTCTTATGAGCCAAGATCTCTCCTGGCCACAGCCGATGTGGGATTTGCCTGGGTGTCACACTAAATCTACCATAAGCCGAAACTATAACAAGCCATAGGTGCTAAATATGATAAAATCCAAAAGTTATACTTGTTTAAGAATATGGAAGGTCTAGTTTTGCCATATCTCGAAACATTTCCAAGCCCTAAATCTAAAATCTATTTTAATTACAATAACACATAATTAAAATACTTAGACCACAAGAATTAAAGTATAAATTCTTAAGTTTAAATTATTTTTAAATAATTCATGGGAACTTTAAAGTTAAACAAAATATTTTGTATATAAAATATTTATATTTACTTTAGGAAATAATTGTATAAACAATTATGAATATGTATTGTTAATACATGTACTTATATACTTTTAGGAAATAAAATTATGAGAACGTTAATTAAATTAGATATTACTACGTAAATATGTTATAAATAAAACTCCTTATGTTTACTTAAATATAGAACATGGTTATGAAATTTAACGGGATGTTATTGATACAAGTACTATAAACACAGATTAATATTTTTAAGTAAAACATTTTCTTTTATGTTTACTTAAATGTAGAACTTAATTGTAAAATTGGATGATTACTATAAATATATGTATGCTAACTAATAGTAATAGTTAAACATGCGATGTGAGCTTAGAAATGAAACTTATATAAATAAGTTAAATGGATATTGATGCTACTTGAACTATGGTCATTTAGATAAATACCATAGTATGAATGAACTGAATAAAATCCGTATAAGCATACCTATATGTTCTTTGTACTATCTATTAAGTCTGTACTATCTGATTAGTATAAATTCTATAAACTGGATTATGATTGCTTACTATTGAAACTGTTAAATTGTTGTAAATCGCCCTAATTTTATAAATAGATCTATTAGGGATTGACCATCCCCGTCTGGGTGAGTCATGCTCACTGTGCCTTAGCCGGGACAACAAACGTATACCATGTTGGAACAGGAATGGGTGTCTTTTTGTAAGACACTACGTCCTCATCTGTTGAGGACTATGGGGTTAAGCTTCATTTTCTAATAATAAACAAATGTTATTTACATTTTAGTAAGAATGCTTTGTGCATTATTACTCCTATGATTATTGCATGTCCAAACTAATTAATTGTAAAAATCTGTAAATTCACCAACGTTATGTTGACCCCGTTAGTATGTTTTGCACATGAATATGAAGTTAGTACGTGATGTGTGCATGGCCTACAACATCTTAGAAATCTGCATCATAGGACTCGTCAGGGGTTCTATTTGGGAAACTCAAACAAACACTCTCCACCATGTTTAAGACAATTTTTATTTATTTGTTAAAATGAACATGTAATCTGATTTAACTTACTTTTATCTTATGCTCTAATGCTGTTGATCCACCCTTGTGACATCTCCGTGGATATTTCCGTGTATTTTGACCATACCCGAGGTGTCACAACAGTAGAACCAGGATCTCCAATGATTTGAGTAGTAGGATGGTCTTTGTGTGACTGCAGAACTTGATTTGAAGCTACTTCCACTTCTGGTGCCAAGTTATTAAGATCCCCAACAAAGTCATCATCATATGAAGTAGAGTCGAAATTGCCATCTATTGGTTGCTTATGAATATCATCCAGCTTGGTAGAAGACTTCTTTTGATAGTTTCCCACGTCAGAAGGACTAGAGAATCTAGTAGAGGAAGTGGGATCACTAGCCGGACTACCAATAGGTGTGAAACTAGCACTAGGAATAACAGTTGGAGTACTAGGAGTAGCTTTGTCAGCAGATGTATTCAAAGGAAACTCAAAGCCACCTTGAGCAGCTGTTGTAGTAGCATCTAGTTGTTGCTTGAGCAATGTGTCAAGGGCTCCTTTTGAGTCCAAGATGTCTAATGGAGTAGCATCACTAGGAGTAGTTTTGGCAGTAGGAGAGACTATGGTGGAATAGGAAGGAACAACAAAAATATCATCCTCTTCATCTGATTCTGAAAAAACTAGAATGAGCACCTGCACTAGAAGTTGCAAACACTTGTGGACCTGCATCATGGTTAGTTTTGAAACGAAAATATACCAATGAATCACTAAGATAATCAAGATCAAAATACCATTTCGGACCCTTGCCTTGTATGTTTGACTTCTCCTCAAAATACCTGAGATTAATAGTTTCAATTACTCGCTTGGCTTGGAGATTGTAGACACGATAAGCCCGAGAGTGAGCTGAATATCCCACAATGTATCCTTCATCTACCTTGCCATCAAATTTCCCCAAATAGTCACTAGTATTCATAATGGTGACAGGACACCCAAATGGCTTCAAATGAGCAATGTTTGGTACTTTAGCTGTGAGTAGCTCATAGGGAGTCTTCCAGTAAGGATTATTAATAGAAACTCTATTCAAGACATAACTTGCAGTATTGACAGCTTCTTTCCAGAACATGGTTGGAAGCTTGGAATCCGCAAGCATTGTTCTCGTAGCTTCTATGAGAGTCCTGTTCTTTCATTCTGCCACGCCATTCTGTTGAGGAGTTCTTGTTGCACTATAATCTCTTTTGATACCTTTAGAATTAAAAAGTGCTATGAGGTCTGTATTTTTGAATTCTGTTCCATTATCACATCGGATACATTTAACCTTCTTGGACAATTGGTTCTCAATTAGTGTAATAAAGTCCTTGAGAATTGAGTAGGTCTCACTCTTGGCAGCCATGCCTTCTATACCCATCAGTTACCACAAGGCAGAACTATTTGTGGTCAATGCTCCTAATAGAGGTAGGACCAAATAAATCCATGTGTAGTAGCTGCAATGGTTCAGTTATAAGGCTAAGAGCAGTAATGGCCTTGAAGGATGCTTTATGTTGTTTGCCTTTGTTGCACTCAAGGCAATTGATATCATTTATGAAAGTTTTAGGAGGTAAACCAGAGACCAATTTCAGATTTGCTAATTTATGAATGGTCTTGAACTTCACATGTCCTATCCTTCTGTGCCATTTAGTAGCTTCATCTTCTGAGGCTTTAGCAACCAAACATGCTAGTTGACCAGTAGGATTGACTTCATTCAGCTTGATACTATAGAGGTTATGTCTTCTAGGGATTCTGAGTAGAACCTGTGAGTCATCCGGGAGTTTAAAGTCTTTGGATAACACTAGTGCATTGATAGGTGTGTAAACACCCATCCTTTTTACCACTTAATTACAATAATAACCGAGCTAAAACGTGTATTTTATGTCTTTTATGTCGGAATTATGTGTGGTTTGTGTTTTTGTTGTGATTTAGGACGAAAAGGTAAAAAGTGGAGAAAACACGGGTATTCACGGGCTTTTATTGAAGAAAAAGATGAAAGACGAAGTCAAGAGTGCAAAAAGAACGGAAGTCCAAGACCAATTCTGAAGATTTATCGAAGAAAAAGTCAAAAGACGGAAGTTTACTAAAGCCGAAGAACTCGAGTCTTAGTTATTGAAGAATTAAAAGACGAGTTTAAAAGAAATCCCGAGCCATAAGTCATTAAAGTTCAATATTAACAAAATACTAAGAAGGGAATGACTTAATGATGCAATTTAGAAGAAATGAAGGAGGGGAGGAAGCTTCCTAATCCTCCCCTATATATAGTCATTAGGAAAATCATTTTTACTCTTGTTGGCTAGAGTGACACTAGTTCTTCCACCTTTATTTACTTTCTCTTTAAATACATGTCAATTTAAATACTTGTCTTGCACTTTTAATACCTTTAATTTCCAAGTAAGTGTTCTTTAATTTTCTTGTTTTAATCTCTCATTCTACCTTTCTTTCTATTCTTTACTATTTGTTTACATGCTTATTGTCTTGCTTATTTGAGTAAAGGTTATGTTTTTGTGCTTTTTATTGTTTTAGATCATTGATTTTTATAGCTTATTGTGTTTATCTTTAAGTTTATAAAGTTTTTATAAAAGTTATTTTTATATAAAAGTTTGTTTTTCGTAAACCTTTGTCTTTTCGTGTTTCAAAAGTCTTTAAATTTCAGTTTATTAGCTTTTTCTTATACGGTTTTCATTAGGATTTTAGGTGTGTGCTTATTTGATTTATAGCTTATTAGTTTAGCTTATTTGTGGTTATCTTTACTGTATTCCGACCATAGTGATCGGATAAGGGTTTATCTTTCCGACCAGCGCTCCTTGGCTTGGTCGGAAAAGGGTTTGACATATTCCGATCAAAGGTAGGTTATTCCGATCAGAGAAAAGGTGACAGCATTCCGATTGGGTTTTCCGATCGACATTCCGACCAGAACGGTAAGTGTATTCCGATTGGACCTTATTCCGATCTGGGGTTGTTTGGTTATTCTGATCTGAAAAGGTGACATATTCCGATCTGGTGTTTTCAATCAACATTCCGACAGGTTGGGTTAGATATTCCGACGAGGTACATTCCGATCATAGTTAGATCGGAATATATTCCGATGGTAGGGGTGTTTTACTATTTTGTCTTGTTTAATTTTTAAGTTCTCATTTTAATTCTTTGTCATATTTAAATTCTCGTCACGCTTTTAAATTTTTGTCATTTAATTATTTTACTTTTCAATGTTTTTAATATTGCACCCTTTCTTTTAATTAGACTTAGATTTATTATAACGCCCTTTTACGTTAACGCCATTTTAATTTTAACGCTTTTAACTTTTACGTCATTTTACTTTAATTGTTTTGCATCTTTTTAATACACTACAACGACACAACTTTTGTTTCCACCAAAGAACGACTGAGTCGCACACATAAACTCCTTTTTCAATTCTAAGAGATTGGTTCAACGATATTTTTATACTTGGCAAAAGCCATGTATCAAATGGCGCCGCTGCCGGCTCTTTTCGTAAAGATTAACGGTTTTCTGTAAAAGATGCGTTGCTTTTTGGGATCCGTTCATTCATGAGCGTTATTTTTATTGCATAAAATTTTTTTTTTCAAAAAATCATAAAAATTAAAAATTGCTAAAAATCCATAAAAATAAAAAATTTCAAAAATCCAAAAAGATTGTATCTTTATTGTGTATATATATTGTCTTTGCGTTTGGTATTGTTTTCTTTTGTCTTTGTAGGTGTATGCATACTAGATCTTCTAAATATCAAGAGCCCGAGACTCGAGAAGATTTAAGTATGTCAGGTGTTAACAACAACAATTGTAACACCCCCAAATTTATACAACTCAATACAGCGGAAGACTCGTTGGTGTTACGGGTTAGCACATTACTCACATCATAGACAACGCATAAAAATCGCGTCGTTTAATAATAAATCATTTCCATTCATAAATATCAAAGTTACATTGGTCCCAAGTCATTATATTTCATACAAAGTTTTACAAAGTATTTGAATGGAAAAATATTGTTTAAGTGCGGGCCATGAATTCTTGTCGTCTTCCCGAGAATTACCTTCAAGTACCTGAGATAAAACATGTTAAGAGAAAAGGTCAACGATAACGCCGAGTGAATTCATAGAGTTTAATAAATTCCATCAATATAACTTTGGTATAAAATTAGTACCAAAAATCAATTCGTACAAATCATTGTAATAGGCCGTAAAATAGCCAAAATCATTTTATACAAATCTTTGTAATAGGCCATAAAATAGCCAAAGTCATTTTATATAAATCCTTATCGAAAATCATAATATTGTCATTTGCCTTAAAAGTTATTATACGAGCCAATGTCGTAAAAACATCATACAATACGTCTTATGACGTTGTATGAAACCAAAAACCGTTATATGAATATGGTTATGAAAACCAAAACACAAATATAATATCAATAGTATGACCCAGTATTGCTAGTCAGGCAATACATCGCAATTTGGAGCGTCTAGCAGTATTTCGTTAGTGTTTGGATTATTATAAGCCGCATGACATTGTTACCTTACTAAACCAACAACGGGTAGCTAACCCGATACCAATTTTTCCCATCTAAAGTAGCGTGTCGTCACAAAGGTCACGCTATGGAAATCTTCTCATACATAAATTCGCTTACCAATCAATGTGGCACGACGGGGATCAACCGTCAAGGCGCGAACTGGGGTGATCGTCCCCAAATAGTACTATTAAATGCATAAGCGTCTACCAACTCCCGGTAGTTCACAATTCATGCTAATGGGACTTTTAGTGACATAACCTAACTTTAATAATCCATTTGATTTCATCTATCGGGTCCTTTAATCATTTATCAGGTCATACAATCGGGTCATTCAATCATTCGGGTCCAAATCAATAAACAAACAATCGGGACAAATGGTGTCCTATTTTATAAAAACTAGCATGTTATCTCCCTCGCGGGTTTAAAAAACATTTATAAAACATTTAAAAGAGTGCGAGGCTATGAACTCACGTTGATATGGGAAGGCGGGTTATCGGCAATTCGGACGTACGGTACGTGCTTCAATCACGGAAACCTAGACAAATAATAATCGGTCTTAGACTCATGTCCAATGACTTTATAAAAATAACAATTATGTATACATATGATGATTATATATATGATGATCAAGTGGGTTTACATATCCTCATTTACTCATTTTTGTGTTATGTGTCGATAACTTTTATACTAGTTTTCTCGCTTTACCTATTTACGTGTTTTAGGTTCAATAAGCCTATTATAAGTTCTTAACTTGTTTTAATCCTTGTTATACTTATTTTATCAGTATGTATACTTTCCATGTTGGGCCCAAATGGGTTAAGCCCAAATAAGTTCTTTTTATGAGTGTTTATCTCATTTAATCCAATTATTAGCTCAAGTATTAGTCCACTATGTTTACTTAGCTCGTTAATGCCCGTATGCCTTATAGTTCGGGTTTTATCGGTTTTTACTTGTTATAAATGTCTATATATCAGTATATAAGTTTTATAAAGTTTTCATTAGACGGGTCCAACCATCTAAGTTTTATTTAACAAAAACGTTAATTTTTACGGCAATAGCCGAAAAAGTCGTAAAAATCATGTTTATTGTTTTATATCTTATAAAACATAACAAGTTACCATTTTTATAAAATGTACACTTATTTAACCTTTTACATATTTATATAAATAGAATTCATGAGTTAGTGGGTTTTAATTTATATTTTATACTATTAAAATTTGAGTGCTTATATAATAGTATTATTCATTAATTTCCAAAATCTGATTTTTATCTTCACTTTCACCAAAACTGCCATATCTTGAGTTCTATATGGAGATAGAAGCTCAAATTTTTATCACATAAACTACATAATATGTGCTACATTTAACTCTCCTAAGCTACTGTTGAATCATCTTCTAAGTATTTTATAAAAATCGTCCAAAACAGGAACCTCCGATTTATACTTTAAACTTGTTTTGATCATATCTCACTCATTATTTTGATTCCATTGCATGGCCAACTCTCACATGAATACAAGACCCATAGATTACTATAAATCCATTCTACCGCATCATTTTATCAGTCCATGACCTGTTTCTTTACTGTTTTATACAGCCATGTAAATTAAGCATGATTTTAACCTTGTTTCTTATAGTTTTTCACCACTTTAATCATATTTATCAACAACAAATCCCCACATAACATTTTTATCATCATATAATCATCATATACATATACAATAGGAAATAAAATACATGTTTACATAATCAAAATAACAAGAAGATGAGGAGGACAATCTTTATACCACCAACTTGATGTAGGTTATGAGTTTGACATGGTTTTGGATGGAGAAACTTATGATGCACCAAGACCACCTTCATGACCACCATTCTTCATAGAAACCTTGTGGAAAATCAGCCCTACTACTCCATGAAAACTCCTCCTTGGATGTTATAAGTTGCACCAATCTTCATCTTTTTGAATGGAGATTAACATATGTTAATTATAACATATGTTTTATGGTTAAATTTTGTATGAAATGGGTGTTTAAAGGTGAATATGGGACGGCACAATGGAGGAGGAAGAGAGTGTTTCAAGTGGTTTTGCATGTGTGAAATGAGGTGTGTGAGTGTTGCTAATGGTTTTGAGGAGTATTGGCTTATTTTGTAAGCTACAAGTTAACATGTGTTAACTTGTTTATGAGGTTGTGACACCTCATGGCTTAGCTAGTTTGTATGGCTGGTTTTGATGTGGGGGTGGGACAAGTGTCCCACTTGTCTCATCCCCATTTATTTACGGGTACTCCTCGATTCTAGTTTCCTCGATTTGCGTGCCCTCGGGTCATTTTACGAAAAACATTTTTATAAATTATGAATCAACGACACAAAACGAATCCAATAAAAATTGTCTCATCAAAAACGGAATTCGAAAACGTAAATACGTAATCCTAAGGTTTCCGGTTTAGTCGTAAAGGACGTTAAAATAAAATCGTAAGTCCTAATCTCTTCTCGTAAATTTGTGAGTTTATGAACCAACACAAATTTAAAACTCCAAAATAATATTCACGGATAAATTTATTTTCCGAAATGTCGGACTGTCACCAAGGACGGTGTATGTAAACGTAAGCACGTAACGTTGAATCCTCCGGTTTAAACGTAGTCGATGCTACTTCAAGACGTAAATCCAAATTTCTTCCCAAAAATAAGTGAGTTCATATTGTATCATTAAAATAATATTTTCAAATAATATTCGAGAATAAAATGTCAACCATAAATTGACGGATTGTCACAGCATTTACCCCTAAACAGGATCTTTGTCCTCAAAGATCATCTTACTACTCGCTTCTTATAGAGTTAAAGCCATGTGGGTATTTCCTCCACATTCGGTCTTTTCTCACAAGTGTAATCCATTATAATACGCGAGTTTCATCAAACATAACTACGGGAATAAGATCAGGCTAAATGTTGACTTACTTTCTCTATCCATGATGTTCACGGGTTTCTGATGAATGCAACTTTTAGCCGATCTAAGCTTTATTAAGAATAATCAGAATTTCACTTGATAGATATTCCATCAAGTGCGATTTACGAAACATAATTCACGCGGTTCTTGAAGTCCTAGGGTAGATCCAGCTTATATGCCTTTCAATCCTAACTTTTACATCATTTCAATGGTCCCATACAACGGGGACTTATATCCCATGATTTGTCAGATCATGAATTCATTTTTCCAAGGTTAAAATTTTTGGCATAACTTCGCTACCCATTTGGCACTTTAAGATCTGCATTTCACATTCACATAACCTCTTTCCCACTACCGGCTGTCAATAATCAGATCCTAATTTCAACAATCATTTCAGATCTCGCGGGTCGGGTATTTTGCAAGGATAGGTTCGCCATCATAGGAAACCTTAAACCTAAAAGACATGTCCAACTCACAATGGGTGTATGTCGGAGGTCTTTATCTCAACTCCTGCTTACAGATGCTCTAATATTTAGATCCTAACAAGATTCGATCTCGATCCTAATATGATGATCATCAATGATAATCTCTCCAAAGGAAAGCGATTATACGGTTTATTACCAAAGGTCATTCATTCCAACATAGAACAGCACTTATATTACTTCGTATCATTACTTTACCTCGTCCCTTCGATTTGGGGTGGTACATAGTACTCTCATCAAGGTTCGTTCTCAATGATTTCTGAGCAAATCTCTAGAAATTCAATGCGAAGCGAGGATCTTGATAAAGATGTTTGATACAAGCACACTATGTTTACATAACTCTTTTGCATTTATCCCTAACGGGAATGTTATTAGCAGATTTGGTCAGTCTGTCGACGATGACCTAAATCGAATCAAATTCAGATGATGACCTTTGCAATAGCTAGACGTTTACTAATGTATGAGGCGATGTTTGCCTTCATAATTGCCATCAGTACAACTTCTTCAGACAAAGATATTTTTAGTCATAAATGACATAAATAGAATACTTATACTTACAAATTCCAACATAACTATATCTCACAATCCTCCATATTTAGGCAACCATAAACGGCCCTTTAAAACATTTAACGCTATCGGCTTCTCAATTCTAATGGTTCACATTAGCCGTGAAACCCTTCACTATTTATATTATCCTTTTCACAAACATCGTTTATTTTTATATTGTTCGGCACTTTATTTTGCACGTTCATTATTAAGAAATATATCCTAATTGGTTCTTTATCCTTTTTATATAATATGTCAGTATCTATATTCACTTCTCATGATGATGTAATTATCATGTTCACAATTCACTCAGATATTCTTTCTATATTATGCGTCAGCAATTACGTTCACTTTCCTGATGAAATAAATATCATAACCGTATTTATTCAAAAATTATTTCTTCACATTTTCTTTTATGTTTCAGTTTCGTCTCAACTATCATTTATATCATTTTTTCTCAATCCGGCGTCTAAAGCGTCGATAATTATTATATGTAAATTAACAATAATTATTTAATTTTTATGAAACGTAAATGTTAAAAGTTTAAATTTCTTAGTTCGACCAATTATATAAAATGTTCGAAATAAATTTGGATTTAATTAACAAGATTTTTGTTGATTTATCAAAAATATTTAATAAGATTCGTAAATGTTCGAAAAACCTTTGTTTATACTTTGGTCAAAGTTTTTCTTAGTTGAAAAGCAAAAATTGTCGTTTTAAGTTTTCAGGTTATGGTATAAATGGTTTTACTCAATCCTTCTTAAGTTATCTTGAGGTATACACAAACATTTACCCCTAAACAGAAGTTTAGTTAAATGGTTTATGTATAAGGGAATAATCCCTTTAAAAAAAAATCCTTTGTTAAAACATTTGTCAAAGCATATTTCCATTTTTTTTAGTAAAATCCAAAGTCTTAAAAGGGCTCTTAATTTTTGAAGAGTCTATATGCATACATCTTACCATTATTAATCCAATGGTCATTTTATGTAAAGGATTAAGTTTTTAAATCCCTAAGCGTTAATGGTTCTAATCTTTGAAAAGTCAATATAGCTTCGATTATCTATTAATCACATGGTTAAATCATGTAAAGATTCAAGTCTTTAATCACTTGTTAAATATTCAAGATACAGGTTTTAATTGTTTGACCAATTCAGGGCAATCTATAAATAATTATTAACTCATTCTTATTCGTATTAACGAACAAATAGTCCTGAATGATCACAAGCATGAATTTATCAAATTACAGCCTTCACACGTGATTCACCAAATTTATGAATGCTACATGTGTATTAGTCAATCCAAACGACATCACGTGAAACTCATAACATTCATTACAAGTACCGGATGTAGTGATTGGAATAGATAATCTTTTTCGCAGATGCGAAGTTGATGATAACCATGTTGTGGATCAAATCTTATAAACAAACGCTAGAACCTTGTAAATGATCGAACAAATCTTCCATTTCGAGTTATGGATATCGTTTTCGATTGTCAATTTACTCAGTCACAGTAATCTATAAGTATAAGGAATGATAACACCATAGCTCTTCATGATTACAGGCTTGGTATAATAAAATCTTTTTCCGACAACTCTCTCAATTGTACGGTAATTCCTTAAATTCAGATGGTGCTGACGTATAGTGTACAAGCCACAGGTGCAACACCGGGCATATAATCAATACCGATTTCAACTTGCCTTAATGGCGAAAGTCTAGGTAATTCATCAACAAATACTTACTAAAGTTTCAGATCACATAAACATCTTTTAATAAAGTCATCTTAGGTTCTTCCTATATTACAATATCTATAACTAGTTCACAACCATTCGCGGTATAATTTCAAGTCATCCATCAAGAATTATTTAGATCACTTTTGATAATCAACATCTTATCATTTAGGGGAATTCTACTCGATTTCCCATCAATTAAGACAATGTCGTCATGTCTGTGACAACCGTGGTTTTGAGGTTCGTCACTTGGTCTTACTTTTAGGTTATTTTATGTGTGCTTATTTTATTTGTGTGTTTACGTGTTTATTTTGTGTGAAAGAGGTTGGTGTGGTTATCGTTTATGAGTATAGAGTACTCATAAGTAAATCGAGGAACGGTTATTTCATGTTCATGAGCTCACAAGTGGTGACTATGAAATGAAATAGTGATATTTTGGTGTTTACGTATACGTATATGTATTATAGAAAATCGTATTTTTTACGATTTACGGTTTAGCATTTAGAGGTCTCGGATGAGGTAATTAGCCATATGGATATTTTTCGGGATGGTTTTAGGTCATTTTGGACTTAATTATAATGTTTATTTCAAAATTTGAGATTTTTTTAAAAGTGTATATTTTACGTCTTTTACGGTAAAACGCGTAAATTTGACTAGTTTTACGGTTTTGAGGTTTTGGGAGTTTTAGGATCTGAAATAAATTAAGGTAAATTAAGATAATATTAATAAGATATTAATTAACAATAAAAAGAAAAAAAATAAAGAAAAAAAACGAAATTAGGGGTGTTTGGGTCGGTTTAGAAGAGAAAAAAAAGGAAAAAGAGGAGAAAAAAAGGAAGTGGACTTATACTTGGACTAGGATTTTATGTACACCCTATATATTATATTATTTACTACCAAAAAGATCATAAATCCCTGGAGACAAATAAAAATCGTGAGTTTCATAGAGGAGAATTAGGGTTCTTCATAAAAATTAGGTTTTCTTCATCTTCCATTGTTCTAAAGGTAAAACCTTCAAAACCCTTTTCTTTTTAATTATTTTTATGTTTTCTTTAATCATCTTATGATGGATTAGGGTTAGGGTTTATATAAAAACAGTAGATTAATGTTATATTAATGGTTATATAATGATTACATGAATTAGGGCTTGTAATTAGAGGGTTTAGGGTTAATTAATGAGGTTGATTTTGTTAAACCCGTTTTTAAAAACTGGGCAGAATTTTGGTGTCATTGTTTTGATCATATCTGGAGTCCTAGGAACATTCAAGATACGATCAAGCTAGCCCTGAATAGGTATTTGAGTTGGCTTTCTAAATCAAGAAACGAGAACTAAATTGGAGGTGGGGAAGTGGGTCAAAAACAGGTTACAACAGTCGGAGGTCAAGGCAGTTTTGAATTCAGCCTGTTTTCTTTTTAAGTTTTGGGTTGTTTGGGGTACTTAGGATTGCATTGGGATCTTTTCACGAACATGAGAGATGGTTTATATATTGTAGTAAGTATCTGCACTTGGGATAAGGTTGTGGTTTAGGGTAAGACCCCTTAATGGTAACAAACTTTTAGTACGTTTAAAATCAGGAAATCTGGAATGACAAAAGTAGATATATGTATATCGGGGCCTTAACAGTAGCTTTAAGGTTAGGGCAAGTGATAGGTGTTAGCCAACATATGTAAGGGTATGAATATTCCTTTTACAGAAACCATGGGTATGTTTAGGTGGGCGTTTGGCTTATAGTTTGGAGACCTAAAACTGGGACTGTTTTTGGTAAAATGTTAACGGGATGTGTTATGGAGTAAAACGAGTTAAGGGCTTTATAGAGGGGTGTAATGGGATGCTTAGAGCATTTAAATGAGGAATATATATGGTAGTAGGTTAGATGTCCATCATAGGTTGATGAGCCATCTTAGTGATTGGGTCATGTATTGATTGCGTGTTTTTGGTTTGTTAGCTTGTTGCTAGTGCGAGGACTCGTGAAGAAGCAATCAGGTGAGTTTCATAGTCCCATGTTTACTATTGATTTTGACTTCCAGATGGGATGGAAGAGACACTGTGTTGAGTTTATTTATAAATTGATGCTGTGAATGTTTTTAAGGTTTGAGATGGACTTGTGTGTACATTTATGTGATTAACTGCTATGTGATTCTTGTTTGTGTATGATCTGGATTGGAAAAAGGTACATAGGTGTATGGGCGCCAATGGGACCAATGGTTTGACAAGGTAGTGGCCTTGTGGTTTGACAAGGTAGTGGCCTTGTGGTTTGACAAGGTAGTGGCCTTGTGGTTTGACAAGGTAGTGGCCTTGTGGTTTGCCAAGGTAGTGGCCTTGGGATAGGTACATAGTGTGATCATCTATGGTACCATGTTGTTTGGCAAGGTAGGAGCCTTGGTTTTGGTTTGAAATGTTTGATCTTGAATTGTTAGTTGTTAATACATAATTGTAGCGCATTGTCCATATGTTTATTGGTTTATGGTAATCACAGCTTATGACTTGTCTTGTGTTGGAGTCTAAACCTATGACTCTCACCAACTTTATGTTGAGGTGTTTTAGTGTCTCTTTCAGGTGAGAACGTGGTTAAGCATGAGAACTTATGTGGCTAGGATTGGAGTCGAGTAGGAATGCATTTAGAAGGAGATCCATGTTCCTTCTAAGTTTATTTTGCTGTTTGTTTCTTTGAGTGATATTATGAACCTATATGTTGATTGTTAGTGTTATTTGTTTGTCTTGGGTAAGAGGTAGGACTGTTACCTACTTACCTAGACTCCTGCATTGTTGAGATATTGTCATGACATTGTGTCGCCATTTATGTCATTATATTTTGCATTTTAGTTTTCTCTATAGAGACACCGTTTGTTGTGATGATATCCATACGTCGCACCCCATATTCCGCCATGGTGGGGTGTTACAGAATGGTATCAGAGACAATGGTTATAGAGAATTAGGTTGCCTAGTCGCGTAGCCTAGTCTATAGCTTAAGGGTCCCTGCATATAGGCGTCATAGGAATATGTGTGCATTTTATATAAATTGATGTGTTTAGATGTTATTTATTGTGATGTTTTGACTAGTATGAATTGAACCATAGTAAGTTCATACTTAGCCACATGTTATTTTCCTTTCGGGGTGTGAGTAGTGCGGGTTGAACCATAATCATCCACGCTAGTCATTGTCGTATTTTACTTATATTGTACATTATAGTACATAATTTGTTACATAGTAGTTTCTAACTTTTATTGGGTTATTTTATGTACTTGAGGTATGTTTTTTTGTCTTTTGATGTTTAAGTCATGTTCCCTAAGAATCATGTGGTTGTTCGAGTTAGGAGGAGTAGGTGGATATGAAGGATTTTAAGCGGTTTCCACTCTTATGGGCGACATGACTTATAACTGATTATGTTTTGTTTTGGATTTAGTCTATACTGTTTTAGCTAGACTATGGATTTTTGTATTCCAAGAGTTTTACTATGTTATTTTAATATGGAGTTTTGGATCTTATTGGTTATGTGGTTATGAGCTTATGTGAGTAGATGGATTTATGTGTTATATGTTGTATTGATTCTTATAAGTGTCATCATAGGAGGGAGTGCATTGGGGAAAGGGTAATTGTATAAGTATGGTGGCCAACATAGTTATACAAGTACCACAACTTCAATGGGTTCCCAAGTATGGTTGCATGAAAGAGGGTTAGTACATGCTTGTATATGATGAGATGTAGATTTTGGGTATACGTATAATATATGGGTTTATGTAATGGCTGCCTATGATATGGCTATTGTTCTTTTTGTCTTATATGTTCTGGGTTATAGTTGTGTTGTGTGATTGTGGGGTCACACGATATGGTTTGGTTTTGGAGGTGGGCTTTATGCCTTGTTGTGGCACGGTGAGATGGTGATTACCTGTGTGGAAAACGAGTGTATGACGTGATTGGTTGATCCGACATGTATGGTAACGAGTATGTTTTGGGTAATTTAATAGGTATATATATGCGGATGTATATATACTACTAGGTGTTAAGTTATGGTATATGGTCGTTCACTAGTTATAATAACTTGAACGTACCTTGTGTTTGTTCGTGTTTTATGGTGCTGGAGTTTGATGGAGTTTCAACGACGTTTTGAATCTTTTGAACTGTGTCTGGTAGCGTATACTTTAAGTTCGTATTTCACGTGTACGTTTTAAAATGGTGTTCTTGGTTTTAAGTCTCTTGAAATAAAATTGAGATTTCTTTTGGGATAATGAAATCTTTTAGGTTGAGTCTTACATTTCTGTTGGTTGGTATATGGAAAAAGGGGGACTTGGAAATCTATATAGGGTTAGATAATTGGTTGTATTCGGTAAAATAAGGGTAAGGTGTTGGAGTCGTGTTTGAAACAGGATGTAACATAAGATTTCTTTTAATCAACACTTATTTATTTCAAATTCTAAAAGACTTTCTTTAAAATAAAGCGAAGAAAAATTTCTTTCTACTTACATAGTTTATATAATTGGGTATAACCGATTCACGTCATATATAATTATTAAAACAAGGTTAAATGGAGTCTATGAATATTTCACATACAATTATATCTTTCATTTAAAAGGATTGCATTGATCACTAAGTCTATTCTTTAGTTTTTTTAAAAACAACAAGCATAAAATTGTTTTGGTCATAACTGGTTCATTTTTAAAGCTTTTTGGGTGATTCAAAAGCCTAAAATTATGTACTCGGAACGTACTTTTCAAATATCCAGAATGTATAGTCATGGGAGGTCAGTGGACTGGTCGGAATTGTTGTACAAGTGTCGGGTTCAAGGTTGAGTTTGAATAGTAGTTTTATTTTTATGATTTGGGATGCACAGGATACCTAGTCTTTAAGTTGAGTTTGGAGTTCGTCAAGAGGGTTGTTAGTAGATTGTTTGAGTCACATAGAGGTGGGGAGGTAAAAAGAGAAAAGCAAATAAAATAAATAAAAATATATTCTTTTGGAAAAGCCGTTCTTTTGCACGGTTTAAATAATATGTCGCGGGGCGTATTATGTTTGGTTGCCATTGGGTGTTTTTTTGGATTATTTTTCGTTTTCATGGGTCATTTTGAATTGATACACGTTTTGGGTTTGAGTTTCCTTTTGAGTCTAGTGGTTTTTGACTTGTTTTAACTGGTGCACGTGAAATGTCTTTAAGTTATCCGTGGGTTTGATTCGTTGATCGTATCTGGTGGATTCAGGATGTACTTTTGGTTACGTATTGTTCGAGAGCGTTGAGGTAGTCGTATGAAAGACTGGGTCGCGCCTACACGATTTAGTAGGTGACCATGAGAGAACGGTCGGAATGCCCTTAGTGGGGAGGAAAGAAGTTCGTAGACGAACTAATGTGGTCATGAGGTCTCTTAGGAGTGTCAAGGGAGATGAATAGAGGTTGCATAATTTATGGTTATTGGCACAAGTAACGCGCCATAGGGAGTGTTGGAAGGGGATATGTTTCATAAGGCATGTATGATTTCTGAAAATTTCCTGAAACTTAGTAAGGTTGCCTATTACTTTGAGGTAGAACCATGAATAGAGCAAGTAGGAGAGGTGAGAAGAGTTGTAGTTAGTGTCTTTCCAAGGAAAATCGCTGATGGAGTGATTTAAAAACAAGAGCTGTTAGAAATTGCAAGAAATTTATTTGTGTTGCCGCTAAGAGAGGGTGTGAGGAGGACATAGTTGAAATTGCTAAGGATGTTGTATGAACGCTTTGGGTTTACGGTTATGCATTTGGCTTCGCCAAAGCACTAGCGGTTCTTATGGAGTCAATGAATCGAGTGTGCATGAACGTATATAAACGAGTTGTCATCGGGAGCATCGACGACATTTTGACCTACTCAAATCTTAGAAGGAGGATGAGGCGAATTATGTGTTGGATTTGGAGTTGTTAGGAAAGGGAGTTATACGTGAGATTTTCAAGAGTAAGTTTTAGGATTAAGTTTACGAGGATGAGCAGTAGAGGTGGTGGCATATCATGGAACCAGCAAGGGTGAAGTGAAGAAGGATGAGGGAGCGTTTTGGAGGCTGAAGAGGTGGATTGGATAATGAGCCGATCTTGGCATTATCGGAAGGACTGGGTGAATTTGCGAAGCATGACGACACGTGGAGAAAGGATTTGGATGTGTACGAGAACGACAAAGAAAGGCGATTGCTTATACGTTGCAAGAAATGAAGACTTGGAAGAACTAGATAAGACTTCGTTAGTGGAGCTGGACTGTTATATCTGCCTAGAATGTTAGAGGCATTTTGGTGTTCGAGACGTAGAGAATGATCTATACGGATCATGAACGTCTCCAACACATATTTAATCATCTTGATTGAACATTTGGAAAAGATGGTGGGTGGAGTTAAGTGATGAAAGAAAATTGCAAGGCCAAGTACCATCTGGGAAAGGCAAGCATGGTTGATGAGGCATGGAATAAGAAGAATGAAGTGAAGCTGAGACGAACTTGAACTATAGGGATGACGTATTAGGGTGGTTTGGATAAAGGATATAGGTTGCACAAGTTGAGTTGTCTAAAGCAGAGAACGCGTCAACGTGTATGTTGCGTGGCTTGGACAACCGTATGGAGAAAAGGGACGTAGTCGATAAATGCCATTTGAGGCACTGTATGAAAGGATAGGGTGAGTTGTCCCCAATGTGGACTAGAATTGGTAAAATAGGCTACCGATGTGGAAATGGTGTTTGTGGAAAGAATGAGAGCAACAAGGGATGTTATGTAGAAAAGGAGGAAACCATTAGAGCTAGTGACAAAGTATGTAGGAAGTTTCACCCATAGTAACGGGTGGTACGTTTTGGTAAAATGGAAGAGTTGAGGTAGAGTTTTGTAGGTCTATTTATGATCATTGGAAAGATCGGACCATTAGCTTATGAGCATAGAATTACCTGGGGGAAATGAGTTGTATACATGATACATTTCATGTATTAAGATTGGTAAAGGTTGTGTGAGAATGCATTTTGCATGAACGGTTATTCGGGACTGGTATTAATAAGAGTCTTTGTTTTTATCAAAGAATCATCTGTGAGATTTATTGACTGTGAGGTCAAGATTTTGGCGATGAGTTTAATTATTTTTGGTTTGTATATGTGGTATTTTGAAACCTGAACTGAGGTTTACGTGGAAATGAGAGGAGTTCATTTAGAACAAGTATCCTCATGTGATTTGTGGTTGTGTGTTTGATCCTAAGGAGTAAATCTCGCGACGAGATTTCTATTAGGAGGGAGTGATGTGACAACCGTGGTTTTGAGGTTCGTCACTTGGTCTTACTTTTAGGTTATTTTATGTGTGCTTATTTTATTTGTGTGTTTACGTGTTTATTTTGTGTGAACGAGGTTGGTGTGGTTATCGTTTATGAGTATAGAGTACTCATAAGTAAATCGAGGAACGGTTATTTCATGTTCATGAGCTCACAAGTGGTGACTATGAAATGAAATAGTGATATTTTGGTGTTTACGTATACGTATATGTATTATAGAAAATCGTATTTTTTACGATTTACGGTTTAGCATTTAGAGGTCTCGGATGAGGTAATTAGCCATATGGATATTTTTCGGGGATGGTTTTAGGTCATTTAGGACTTAATTATAATGTTTATTTCAAAATTTGAGATTTTTTATAAAAGTGTATATTTTACGTCTTTTACGGTAAAACGCGTAAATTTGACTAGTTTTACGGTTTTGAGGTTTTGGGAGTTTTAGGATCTGAAATAAATTAAGGTAAATTAATGTAATATTAATAAGATATTAATTAACAATAAAAAAAAATAAAGAAAAAAAACGAAATTAGGGGTGTTTGGGTCGGTTTAGAAGAGAAAAAAAAGGAAAAAGAGGAGAAAAAAAGGAAGTGGACTTATACTTGGACTAGGATTTTATGTACACCCTATATATTATATTATTTACTACCAAAAAGATCATAAATCCCTGGAGACAAATAAAAATCGTGAGTTTCATAGAGGAGAATTAGGGTTCTTCATAAAAATTAGGTTTTCTTCATCTTCCATTGTTCTAAAGGTAAAACCTTCAAAACCCTTTTCTTTTTAATTGTTTTTATGTTTTCTTTAATCATCTTATGATGGATTAGGGTTAGGGTTTATATAAAAACAGTAGATTAATGTTATATTAATGGTTTTATAATGATTACATGAATTAGGGCTTGTAATTAGAGGGTTTAGGGTTAATTAATGAGGTTGATTTTGTTAAACTCGTTTTTAAAAACTGGGCAGAATTTTAGTGTCATTGTTTTGATCATATCTGGAGTTCTAGGAACATTCAAGATGCGATCAAGCTAGCCCTGAATAGGTATTTGAGTTGGCTTTCTAAATCAAGAAACTAGAACTAAATTGGAGGTCGGGAAGTGGGTCAAAAACAGGTTACAACAGTCGGAGGTCAAGGCAGTTTTGAATTCAGCCTGTTTTCTTTTTAAGTTTTGGGTTGTTTGGGGTACTTAGGATTGCATTGGGATCTTCTCACGAACATGAGAGATGGTTTATATATTGTAGTAAGTATCTGCACTTGGGATAAGGTTGTGGTTTAGGGTAAGACCCCTTAATGGTAACAAACTTTTAGTATGTTTAAAATCAGGAAATCTGGAATGACAAAAGTAGATATATGTATATCGGGGCCTTAACAGTAGCTTTAAGGTTAGGTCAAGTGAGAGGTGTTAGCCAACATATGTAAGGGTATGAATATTCCTTTTACAGAAACCATAGGTATGTTTAGGTGGGCGTTTGGCTTATAGTTTGGAGACCTAAAACTGGGACTGTTTTTGGTAAAATGTTAACAGGATGTGTTATGGAGTAAAACGAGTTAAGGGCTTTATAGAGGGGTGTAATGGGATGATTATAGCATTTAAATGAGGAATATATATGGTAGTAGGTTAGATGTCCATCATAGGTTGATGAGCCATCTTAGTGATTGGGTCACGTATTGATTGCGTGTTTTTGGTTTGTTAGCTTGTTGCTAGTGCGAGGACTCGTGAAGAAGCAATCAGGTGAGTTTCATAGTCCCATGTTTACTATTGATTTTGACTTCCAGATGGGATGGAAGAGACACTGTGTTGAGTTTATTTATAAATTGATGCTATGAATGTTTTTATGGTTTGAGATGGACTTGTGTGTACATTTATGTGATTAACTGCTATGTGATTCTTGTTTGTGTATGATCTGGATTGGAAAGGTACATAGGTGTATGGGCGCCTATGGGACCAATGGTTTGACAAGGTAGTGGCCTTGTGGTTTGACAAGGTAGTGTCCTTGTGGTCTGACAAGGTAGTGGCCTTGTGGTTTGACAAGGTAGTGGCCTTGTGGTTTGCCAAGGTAGTGGCCTTAGGATAGGTACATAGTGTGATCATCTATGGTACCATGTTGTTTGGCAAGGTAGGAGCCTTGGTTTTGGTTTGAAATGTTTGATCTTGAATTGTTAGTTGTTAATACATAATTGTAGCGCATTATCCATATGTTTATTGGTTTATGGTAATCACAGCTTATGACTTGTCTTGTGTTGGAGTCTAAACCTATGACTCTCACCAACTTTATGTTGACGTGTTTTAGTGTCTCTTTCAGGTGATAACGTGGTTAAGCATGAGAACTTATGTGGCTAGGATTGGAGTCGAGTAGGAATGCATTTAGAAGGAGATCCCCGTTCCTTCTTAGTTTATTTTGCTGTTTGTTTCTTTGAGTGATATTATGAACCTATATGTTGATTGTTAGTGTTATTTGTTTGTCTTGGGTAAGAGGTAGGACTGTTACCTACTTACCTAGACTCCTGCATTGTTGAGATATTGTCATGACATTGTGTCGCCATTTATGTCATTATATTTTGCATTTTAGTTTTCTCTATAGAGACACCGTTTGTTGTGATGATATCCATACGTCGCACCCCATATTCCGCCATGGTGGGGTGTTACAATGTCATAATCAATCAATCCATTCTACTGGCACTATTAACTTTCCAGTTTCATTATCGTCGATAAGATGTGAATTTCTCAAAAGACTAATAATAATTCATAATCCTTCACAAATTCAGGGATATTAGGATACACAACTACTATTAAAAGAGTAAGGTCAACGCATAATCTATGCGAGAGAATTTCAAATCAGATGCAGACGAAAACATTTAACGAATATGAATATATCCCATGTTTTCATAATTTGAGTACGCATTCGAAAGCTTCTCGGATCGTTACCCAGGTCATTCAAATGAAATCAAATCATAAGAAATGATAAGAACGTCGATACATCCAATCGGGTATCAACACTCGGTAATCAAATACTTTTCCTAAGAATCTCACTACGGGAGAATTGGACAAGAAAGAATTGTCAATTGTCAAATAAGACAATTTCCACAGATAAGTAAATTCGACTCAGAAGAATAGATGCTACAGGCACATATGTAGGTGTCCCTAACACTATGTCCTTATTTTTCACTTCTTGCAGATCTCATAAATTTTAATATATCGCAATCTTCAAAGAAAATGTAGTGTTTATTCATTTGTTTTATGGTGACTACTAATCATTCTTGCATAGTCCATTCCAAATTGTATGTAGGCGCGCAACTATATACAATTTCAAGATTAACGATGCAATACTCAGTTCGTCAAAATTTTATCATCATGTTTATAATAAAAACATTTTCATGCTTAATTCTTAAATAAGAATCAAAAATAAATTTACAAAGATTTTCTTTGTTATGAAGACAATTAAGTTTTTTTTCAAGGTGTTTTATAAACAACTTCATTTCGATAACGATCACTTATAAATCTCACTTTGAATAATCCTTATGGTGATGAAAATTAAATTTTCTCAAAGGATACTGTTTTATCTTTATAAAAACAATGTGTGATCTGCAAAAGAGTGATGAAAGCTTGTTTACCAAGAACTAACTACAATATGATAGGAAATGAGCTTTAGCCAAATAATCATGAGGTTCATGATCTCTATGGCACTCAAAAAGAATAATCCACAACGTAACTCAAATCAAGATGAGTACTCGTTCAATGGTTACATCACTAATGCGAACATTAGGATGAAGCAATAAAGGATCGATACATGTAGAATTTAGTAATCAAAGGTAGTCTTTTTCATTAATCACAAACAAGTCAAATTGTACCGTAACACATTACATGTCACTATGTCATACAATTCTCGGAACTCATCCTACCAACTGATGTCTCAGTTAAGTTAGGGATTATTTTTAATAGATACCACAATGAATACTAATCTACAAGAGTCATTAGGTGTTCCATATGTCCCAGAAGATCCATCGGTCTCAATTCAGAAGAAGATTTCTTCAATTTATTTCTTGGACACTGGGCATCCTCGTTAGTGGACAATGGCCTAGGAACAACCCTTAATAGGAATCAACAATCAATTAAAACCTTATAATTCAATCACAAAACTTAACGACTTCAACTAATAATCTCATATTCCATATGGGTTAAATTTTACTTTATCCAAGTTTCAACCAATTTTATACTCAATTCGATATCCTACCTCAATCTCCAATACTTTCAATCTTATTCTTCGGCCTTGTAAAGGCAATACAATCTCAATATGAATCAACACTTAATTTCCAATCCTATTAGCTCTTACAACAACAATTATCAAATGAGTCATTAATATGAAATGACTTGATCATTCAACTAGACTTCTCGGAAAGGTATTAGTGGCATGAGGCTTTTGGGTAATGGTTCCAATAACAGCCTCAAGTGCAACATTCACCCTTTCGATTTCAATTTAAGAATTGGATGACAACGAATCGGATGACATCTTTCTAGGTGGTAACGTTTTTGTCAAACTTCACTCTATAAGGAAAGATCATCATGACATCGATATCAGTTTTAATCTCGCCAATTCTTTTTCAATATCACAATCAACTAATATCTACATTTCTACGAATATCTACCATTTGTTGGGATCATAAATATCCACAACTTGGTTTAGATCTAGGATAGCTAGAATTCCGACGAGAATAGCTTCGATTAATTTACTACGGAAGTTAGGGTTTCTTGTGACAATCTACGTCGTATAAATACCTCGTATAAATATCAAATTAATCATCAAACAATCATGTAATAAAATTACATCATATATATATAATCCAAGTTATATATACGTTAAAATAACACTTCTCAGTCTTGGCCTTGTCGGTAACTCGGGAATTCTTCGGCACCGTTATAGTCAAAAGATTTTTAGACATTTTTAGAAAAATGTTTATAGTTAAAAGATTTTGAAATGTTTTATTCAAAACCTTAGTTTTAAAAATCTTTCGTTCTCTATAACGAGAGCTCTGACGCCAAACTGTAACACCCCCAAATTTATACAACTCAATACAGCGGAAGACTCGTTGGTGTTACGGGTTAGCACATTACTCACATCATAGACAACGCATAAAAATCGCGTCGTTTAATAATAAATCATTTCCATTCATAAATATCAAAGTTACATTGGTCCCAAGTCATTATATTTCATACAAAGTTTTACAAAGTATTTGAATGGAAAAATATTGTTTAAGTGCGGGCCATGAATTCTTGTCGTCTTCCCGAGAATTACCTTCAAGTACCTGAGATAAAACATGTTAAGAGAAAAGGTCAACGATAACGCCGAGTGAATTCATAGAGTTTAATAAATTCCATCAATATAACTTTGGTATAAAATTAGTACCAAAAATCAATTCGTACAAATCATTGTAATAGGCCGTAAAATAGCCAAAATCATTTTATACAAATCTTTGTAATAGGCCATAAAATAGCCAAAGTCATTTTATATAAATCCTTATCGAAAATCATAATATAGGCATTTGCCTTAAAAGTTATTATAATAGCCAATGTCGTAAAAACATCATACAATACGTCTTATGACGTTGTATGAAACCAAAAACCGTTATATGAATATGGTTATGAAAACCAAAACACAAATATAATATCAATAGTATGACCCAGTATTGCTAGTCAGGCAATACATCGCAATTCGGAGCGTCTAGCAGTATTTCGTTAGTTTTTGGATTATTATAAGCCGTATGACATTGTTACCTTACTAAACCAACAACGGGTAGCTAACCCGATACCAATTTTGCCCATCTAAAGTAGCGTGTCGTCACAAAGGTCACGCTATGGAAATCTTCTCATACATAAATTCGCTTACCAATCAATGTGGCACGACGGGGATCAACCGTCAAGGCGCGAACTGGGGTGATCGTCCCCAAATAGTACTATTAAATGCATAAGCGTCTACCAACTCCCGGTAGTTCACAATTCATGCTAATGGGACTTTTAGTGACATAACCTAACTTTAATAATCCATTTGATTTCATCTATCGGGTCCTTTAATCATTTATCGGGTCATACAATCGGGTCATTCAATCATTCGGGTCCAAATCAATAAACAAACAATCGGGACAAATGGTGTCCTATTTTATAAAAACTAACATGTTATCTCCCTCGCGGGTTTATAAAACATTTATAAAACATTTAAAAGAGTGCGAGGCTATGAACTCACGTTGATATGGGAAGGCGGGTTATCGGCAATTCGGACGTACGGTACGTGCTTCAATCACGGAAACCTAGACAAATAATAATCGGTCTTAGACTCATGTCCAATGACTTTATAAAAATAACAATTATGTATACATATGATGATTATATATATATGATGATCAAGTGGGTTTACATATCCTCATTTACTCATTTTTGTGTTATGTGTCGATAACTTTTATACTAGTTTTCTCGCTTTACCTATTTACGTGTTTTAGGTTCAATAAGCCTATTATAAGTTCTTAACTTGTTTTAATCCTTGTTATACTTATTTTATCAGTATGTATACTTTCCATGTTGGGCCCAAATGGGTTAAGCCCAAATAAGTTCTTTTTATGAGTGTTTATCTCATTTAATCCAATTATTAGCTCAAGTATTAGTCCACTATGTTTACTTAGCTCGTTAATGCCCGTATGCCTTATAGTTCGGGTTTTATTGGTTTTTACTTGTTATAAATTTCTATATATCAGTATATAAGTTTTATAAAGTTTTCATTAAACTGGGCCAACCATCTAAGTTTTATTTAACAAAAACGTTAATTTTTACGGCAATAGCCGAAAAAGTCATAAAAATCATGCTTATAGTTTTATATCTTATAAAACATAACAAGTTACCATTTTATAAAATGTACACTTATTTAAACTTTTACATATTTATATAAATAGAATTCATGAGTTAGTGGGTTTTAATTTATATTTTATACTATTAAAATTTGAGTGCTTATATAATAGTATTATTCATTAATTTACAAAATCTGATTTTTATCTTCACTTTCACCAAAACTGCCATATTTTGAGTTCTATATGGAGATAGAAGCTCAAATTTTTATCACATGAACTACATAATATGTGCTACATTTAACTCTTCTATAGCTACTGTTGAATCATCTTCTAAGTATTTTCTAAAAATCGTCCAAAACAGTAACCTCAGATTTATACTTTAAACTTGTTTTGATCATATCTCACTCATTATTTTGATTCTATTGCATGGCCAACTCTCACATGTGTACAAGACCCATAGCTTACTGTAAATCCATTCTACCACATCATTTTATCAGTCCATGACCTGTTTCTTTACTGTTTTATACAGCCATGTAAATTAAGCATGATTTTAACCTTGTTTCTTATAGTTTTTCACCACTTTAATCATATTTATCAACAACAAATCCCCACATAACATTTTTATCATCATATAATCATCATATACATATACAATAGGAAATAAAATACATGTTTACATAATCAAAATAACAAGAAGATGAGGAGGACAATCTTTATACCACCAACTTGATGTAGGTTATGAGTTGACATGGTTTTGGATGGAGAAACTTATGATGCACCAAGACCACCTTCATGACCACCATTCTTCATAGAAACCTTGTGGAAAATCAGCCCTACTACTCCATGAAAACTCCTCCTTGGATGTTATAATTTGCACCAATCTTCATCTTTTTGAATGGAGATTAACATATGTTAATTATAACATATGTTTTGTGGTTAAATTTTGTATGAAATGGGTGTTTGAAGGTGAATATGGGACGGCACGATGGAGGAGGAAGAGAGTGTTTCAAGTGGTTTTGCATGTGTGAAATGAGGTGTGTGAGTGTTGCTAATGGTTTTGAGGAGTATTGGCTTATTTTGTAAGCTACAAGTTAACATGTGTTAACTTGTTTATGAGGTTGTGACACCTCATGGCTTAGCTAGTTTGTATGGCCGGTTTTGATGTGGGGGTGGGACAAGTGTCCCACTTGTCTCATCCCTATTTATTTATGGGTACTCCTCGATTCTAGTTTCCTCGATTTGCGTGCCCTCGGGTCATTTTACGAAAAATGTTTTTATAAATTATGAATCAACGAAACAAAACGAATCCAATAAAAATTGTCTCATCAAAAACGGAATTCGAAAACGTAAATACGTAATCCTAAGATTTCCGGTTTAGTCGTAAAGGACGTTAAAATAAAATCGTAAGTCCTAATCTCTTCTCGTAAATTTGTGAGTTTATGAACCATCACAAATTTAAAACTCCAAAATAATATTCACGGATAAATTTATTTTCCGAAATGTCGGACTGTCACCAAGGACGGTGTATGTAAACGTAAGCACGTAACGTTGAATCCTCCGGTTTAAACGTAGTCGATGCTACTTCAAGACGTAAATCCAAATTTCTTCCCAAAAATAAGTGAGTTCATATTGTATCATTAAAATAATATTTTCAAATAATATTCGAGAATAAAATATCAACCATAAATTGACGGATTGTCACAACAATAATCCACCGCACCTCAATAATAACAACAATGTTCTTCCACAGCCCGATCTTCGGACAATGGAGGAGCTTTGTCAACCTACCATGTTTGGACGAGGAGGACCGATTGCGCCGATGCAAATCACGGCTCCGGAGTTTTCGTTGAAGCACCACATGATTCAGCAAGTGCAAACAAATCCTTTTAGAGGAATGCCTGATGATGATGCCAACAAACACCTCGACAAGTTCATTACAATCACCCAAACCATGAAGTTGCCCGGTGCCAAAATGGATGTTCTACGCCTTCAACTCTTTCCACATACTTTATCACATCATGCCGAGAAATGGTTTGATCGTCTCCTGAAGAATTCTATTCACACTTGGGATGACATGACTCAACGCTTTTTGTCGCGCTACTTTCCACCATCCATGGTCACGAGCCTTCGCAATCAAATCAACGGTTTCATGCAAGAACCGATGAGTCTCTTTTTGATGCTTGGGAAAGATATAATGTCTTGATTGATCGTTGTCCAAACCACAACATGCTCCCCGTGACCTTAATCGATACTTTCTACAACGATTTGACTTTTCGAGATCGTGATACGATTAATGCAGCCGCCGGTGGCACATTCATGAAAAGGAGACCCGAGGAGTGTAGAGAGCTAATTGAGAACATGACTACTCACCACAAAAACTAGGATTCCTCCGCATCTTCAAGGAACAACCCGAGAGTCAATGTTTCTTCCACTTCAGCAAACCCTGATATGACCGAACTCACCCGCATGATGACTGAAATGAGCAAAAGTATCTTGCTTCTTGCTTCAAACCAACAACAACAAGTTAAAGCGATTGCACCTTCTTGTGAAACATGAGGCGGTCCTCACTCATACACCGATTGTCCTTCTACACAAGGAAATCCAGAAAATGTGTATGCAGCTTATGGTAATTATTCACCGGAAAATTACCAAGCTCGACAACAAGGGGTTAGAAATCTGCTGAGTTACCGATCTAACAACTACCTTTCACCCGGTTTTTCTCCTCAAAACCAAAACCCCGCCAATAACTACACTAGAAGCAACCAAATCCCAATAAGAGCTTCTAATCCTTATCACCCACCCGCTCAACAGACCCCACCCATTAACCCCGATGTTGAAGCCATCATGAGAACCCAAGGTGAGCAAATCAAGAATCTGCAGAGCCAAATCATCAATCTAAAAGGAGATATCACCAAGCAAGGGAATGAGATAAGATCCGAGCTTCGAGATAATATTCAATCCTCCTTCAGTAATCAAACCAATAATTTGAAGAATATGCTTGCTAGTTTCTTGCCCGCCGCTCAACCTTCTTCTTCGAGTTCTCTACCTTCAAACACCGTCACCAATCCACGAGCAAATGTTAGTGCTATTACTACCCGTAGTGGAATTACCATTGTCGATCCACCGATCCCACCCCCTTCATCTACACCTCCTCCACCACCATTTATCCCTACTCCTCCTACACCTAGTATTAGTGCACCATTACCGTCTCCGCCTCGTCATGACGATGTTTCCAAGAAGAACCCTTCAACATCTCAACCTTTACCTACACCTTCACCTTCACCACCCAAACCCAATATCCCATATCCTTCTCGCTTAGGCAAGACCAACGAGCTAACCAAGAATGACTGTCAAGTGTCGAGATATGTGAAGATGCTCTCTCAAATGAACATCAACATTAGCCTTGTTGAAGCACTTGTCCACATGCCGAAATTTGTGAAAGCATTCAAGGAATTGCTTAACAAAAAGGAGAAGTTGATTGAGCTCGCCAACACACGCTTAAATGAAAACTGCTCTGCAGTTATTCTGAAAGAACTTCCGGAAAAGCTTGGAGATCCCGGTCGTTTTGTGTTGCCTTGCATTTTCAACAAAACTGAAGAATTTACTACCCTAGCTGATCTCGGGGCCAGTATTAAACTTATGCCTTTGAGTGTTTGGAAAAAACTATCATTACCCTACCTTACTCCAACAAAGATGACTCTTGAACTTGCAAATCGCACTCTCGCTTACCCCGTTGGTATTGCCGAAGACGTGTTCATTAAAATTGGCACATTTACTTTCCCGGTCGACTTTGTGGTTGTTGATTGTGAAATGGACCCTTGTATTCCTTTAATACTTGGTTGGCCATTCTTGAGAACCGGACTAGCTTTAGTTGATGTTGCCGAAGGTGAGTTAATCTTAAGAGTCGGGAATGATTCACAAGTTTTTAAAATGGGGAAGCTTACAAGCAAATCCTTTGGACGAGAATCAGTGAATATGATTAATGTGCTTGATGATTTTGTCGTCTACAACAATCCTCTATTCGCCTCTTGCATTGATAATCCACTTTTTCAAGATGATGTGGATGATTCTCTATCCAATTTGGAACATTCTCCCATTTATGATTCTCCACCGGTCTTTGATGCTTATGATGATGAGTCTAGCTCATATTCAGATGATTATGATGACCTTACCTCCGAGTATTCCGTCCTGACCACGTATGATGATTTCGATGAGGCCGATACTCTTTCGAGTGATTCTTCACATGATGAAGATCCTCCGTCATCCATGCTTAATCCTACTTTGGATGATTACTCTTTTGAGGAAGACTTCTCTACGTTTCTCAACACTTACTTCCTTCATGAGAGTGATGCTCCTCCTTTAGATTTTGAAGATTATCGTCTTGATCATACTTTGGATTTGAAGAACATTCTTTCAAAGGAGAAGAAACCGGTCGACACCAATATCCGCAGCACGTATGATTTAACACCTCTTTGTCCCCCTTCTGAGGACGAGGTTGTGCATCTTCTTTGCGGATCTTCTTCACACTCTGTTGAGCCTGAGTGCTATTTTCCCCTAAAGGAAAAGGTGTTCGACCCCGGTATCGATATTCTGCAGCCATCTCAGTATCCAACTGATGAAATAAAAGGAAATATTTTTGGAACTTATGGAAATCTGCTTGCACCACTTCACCCTTGCTTCCACCGTGCTCCATCGCTGCTTAAGGGAACCTTGCCTACTCTTCTTTGGCTTGCCTTGTTTGCCTTAAGCTTGTGCTATTTGATGGAAGAAAACTATGTCTTTGATCCTGGTGGATATATTTCATGCTTCTTCCTATGATGATCAAGGTCGAGTCAGGCTCACGACTCGGTAATCAAAAACCAAGCGCTTCTTGGGAGGCAACCATGCATCTATCTTTTAGCTTTCTTTATCCTAAGTGTAGGGGAGACCCGTTGGTTTGCTATTTCCTCTCCTCTCCTCTTATAATCAGGAATTCGAGCGCTCAATGATCCACTCTTGATGATTCTTGACGACCCGTGATTCCGTGTTCACTTCTTCCCGGTTCTATCCTAAACTCTTTTCGATTCACTATTTTATATTTTCTCAATATTAAAATAGGAATCTCTTTAGTTGTCTTTTTCTTAGCGATATTTAAACAAAGTGCACAATGTCCTAAGTGTAGGGGAGTTTACTCCCACATGCTTAAACGTTGAGGACAATGTTTATCTTAAGTGTAGGGGGGACTTCTATCAAAGTTAAGTGGCCTTTTCCTTGTATTTGTCCTCATTTTAACCGGAAAATCAATTTTTCGACATTTTTCAAAATTTTTGATCTATTTTGGCCTATTAGTTTTCCCCTTTGTATAGTTATTTTCTTTTCTTATTAGGATAAATTTTAAGAAAGTGGTTTTAGTTTTCAAACGTTGTGAATCTTTTGACTCAACCCGAGTTTACTTATCTAAGTTACTCTAGCTAGTATCCTTAACGTGTTTAAGTCAAGTTTTGCTAGGCTTTTATATAGGGAGCTATAAAACGCGAAAGACTTAACTATCACGGGTTAAGAACAAGAACTTTTTGCAAGTTCCTATAATTGATCCTAGAGAGTTGTTTATCAAGGGAACTTTAAAATGCGATTTCTAAACTTGAAAAAGTCTAAGAGTTTGCAAGATCCTATAGGAGACTCGAAAACCCAAAACTTTGATTTAATAGGCTAAGCATCCACGAGTCTCATTCCTTGAGATTTTAAACTGTGGAGAACGAGAGATGATAGAGTCAATTATAAGTTTGGTATTCTTTCGTGAATTTATGTGAGTTAATTATAAGCCTATTCTCCCATCGCTTGTTAATAAATTTATCTGCAATAAATAAGGTTGTACGATTTAAAAAGTTACTTAGCTTCTAGCCCAAGATCGTTTAAAAGTTGCTCGGTATGGATTAGAGTTCATAGCCAAGGCATAACTTATTGAAGCGGGATGCGAAGATTGGCGAGTCCGAAAAGGCCCTAACAAGGCATGAGGGCTACATTTTGTTGCTAAAGATCCAAAAGTGATGTGAAGAATCATTTATCGAAAATCAATATGAAGGATCGAGACACCCGATGAAAAGCAAAAACTACCTAAAAGTCATGGAGAAGTGTATCCGAAAAGACCCTAGCAAGGTATAAGGATAAATAGATCCAAGTCATAAAAGGAGGCGGATCGTTGTATATCAAAGTCCAAAATAAAGATAGGAGAAAAATGAAGAAGTCGTGGTCCAAGTAAGAATCTCTCAAAATTTCAAGAGAAGAAATTCCTATTATGAAGAGAAGACCATTATTTCATGAACGTCTCTCAAGGTTTGAAGTATGAAGTCGCTGCCAAATATCGGTCCGAGAAAGGTCTCAAATTGCGAAGCGAGTTATGCCAAGATATGAACTTTATGAGTTTCCGAGAAGCAGTTTTAAAAGATTTTGTCCTTTAGCTAACTATTGATTAAATCGTTCACTTTATTTTCGGACTAAATAACTATCGAAATAAGTCAACAATGCATCCTCGTGATCATTCAAGACAATAATAAAATATAAGAGATACCCCTAGGAATAAGGGAGTCTAAGTGACTAATTGGCCCACATGAGTTCGTGATAGTTTGCTAACTTATAATAACAATGATCTCGTTTTTAAGCTTGGTTTGGAGAAAGTGAAAACTTGAGGATGATGATCATTCATGACATTTCCAAAACCCAAGGTATGCTTTTGATTTCTTTACTTTGAATGATTGTAATTTTCTATCTCTTTAATAAAGGCCAATATGGATTGATTATGATGAAAAATGTAAACGTGCTTTGTAACTAATGCATTACATGAGGACATTGCAATGGTCAAGTGTAGGGGATTTGATAGGTGTGTAAACACCCATCCTTTTTACAACTTAATTACAATAATAACCAAGCCAAAATGTATATTTTATGTCTTTTATGTCGGAATTATGCGTGGTTTGTGTTTTTGTTGTGATTTAGGACGAAAAGGTGAAAAGTGGAGAAAACACGGGCATTCACGGTCTTTTATTGAAGAAAAAGATGAAAGACGAAGTCAAGAAGTCAAGAGTGCAAAAAGAACGGAAGTCCAAGACCAATTCTGAAGATTTATCGAAGAAAAAGTCAAAAGACGGAAGTTTACTAAAGCCGAAGAACTCGAGTCTTATTTATTGAAGAATTAAAAGACGAGTTTAAAAGAAATCCCGAGCCATAAGTCATTAAAGTACAAGATTAACAAAAGATTAAGAAGGGAAGGACTTAATGGTGCAATTTAGAAGAAATGAAGGAGGGGAGGAAGCTTCCTAATCCTCCCCTATATATAGTCATTAGGAAAATCATTTTTACTCTTTTTGGCTAGAGTGACACTAGTTCTTCCACCTTTATTTACTTGCTCTTTAAATACATGTCAATTTAAATACTTGTCTTGCACTTTTAATACCTTTAATTTCCAAGTAAGTGTTCTTTATGTTTCTTGTTTTAATCTCTCATTCTACCTTTCTTTCTATTATTTACTATTTGTTTACATGCTTATTGTCTTGCTTATTTGATTAAAGGTTATGTTTTTGTGCTTTTGATTGTTTTAGATCATTGATTTTTATAGCTTATTATGTTTATCTTTAAGTTTATAAAATTTTTATAAAAGTTATTTTTATATAAAAGTTTGTTTTTCGTAAACCTTTTTCTTTTCGTGTTTCAAAATTCTTTAAATTTCAGTTTATTAGCTTTTTCTTCTACGGTTTTCATTAGGATTTTAGGTGTGTGCTTATTTTATTTATAGCTTATTAGTTTAGCTTATTTTTGGTTATCTTTACTGTATTCCGACCATAGTGATCGGATAAGGGTTTATCTTTCCGACCAGCGCTCCTTGGCTTGGTCGGAAAAGGGTTTGACATATTCCGATCAAAGGTAGGTTATTCCGATCAGAGAAAAGGTGACAGCATTCCGATTGGGTTTTCCGATCGACATTCCGACCAGAACGGTAAGTGTATTCCGATTGGACCTTATTCCGATCTGGGGTTGTTTGGTTATTCCGATCTGAAAAGGTGACATATTTCTATCTTGTGTTTTCAATCAACATTTCGACAGGTTGGGTTATAAATTCCGACGAGGTACATTCCGATCATAGTTAGATCGGAATATATTCCGATGGTAGGGGTGTTTTACTATTTTGTCTTGTTTAATTTTTAAGTTCTCATTTTAATTCTTTGTCACATTTAAATTCTCGTCACGCTTTTAAATTTCTGTCATTTAATTATTTTACTTTTCAATGTTTTTAATATTGCACCCTTTCTTTTAATTAGACTTTGATTTATTATAACGCCCGTTTATTTTAAACGCCATTTTACTTTTACGTCATTTACATTTACGTCTCGCACTTTTAATTTAAAATCAACCAAAAATATTTCTTTTACCAAAATCAACTGAGTCGTACCTTAAGCCGGAACTCAATTCGTTAAGATACCGAGAACTTGAACTTTAATTTTTATACGGGGTGTCAAAAGCCATGTATTATGCATCAGTATCCGTAAAGAGGAAAAACTACTTCTTGTCACAAATCTGAGAGATAGAGATCAAGTTGAAGTGTTGAAGTGCTTCCACATAGTAGACCTACGCAAAGTTAAGATTAGGCGTCTGAATCGTTCCTTTACCAGTGATCCTTCCTTCACCTCCTCCAGAATAGACCTTTCCGCCTTGAAATGGTACAAAGTTAGATATAATACTTTTATTTCCTGTCATGCTCCTAGAGCATCCACTATCAACAATTCCAAGAGTAGGATCTTGGTATGGAGTAACCTACAAAAACAAGAAAATATATATACAAAAGTTAGTGTCTTAAGGGGACCCAAACCTTTTCAGGTTTGAGCCTGCCTTATGGATCTTTAGTAGATAGCCAAGAAGATTGATGAGATCCACTATTGTTCTTAGGTTGCCTATTCATCATACGAGTGTTATTATTTGACCAAGAACAACCTGCTGAGGGCTTAACAACAGTACCCAGATTTCCGAACCCAAAATACATTTGGTCAGAATTAAATGCACAATTTGGATTAAAGTTTTGAAAATAGTTGCTGGTTGGTCTATTTGGTAATAATCCAGTGTTTCTCCAATAATCAGAAGCTAACGGAGAGGTACTTCTAGAAGAAGAAAAAGATTGGGCACATGGGTTTAGTCTTCGAGAAGAATATGGAGCAACTCCTGGTGGACCAGGAGCAGGAAATGCTTGATAAACAGAAGGATATTGGTCATAAAAATCACAATCTTTATTCAAATGAAATGCACTCCCACAAACAAAACATGTTTTAAACAACCTTTTATTAGAATTACATTGTTTCATACTGCTAACTTTATTACACACATATCTAGGAGAAACATTATTCCTAGGACTCAATAAACCAGAACTAGACACAACTGAAGTAGAAGCAACTCTCTCTTCACTCTTCCTAGCACTAGTAGCAGCATGGTCATTTGACTTGGAGCTTGTAGGTCTCGACTCTTCACTTGAATCACATGATGCAGAGTCACTGGCTTTGTCACTGAAAGTACAAGAGACAAAGTCATTAGTATTAGTAGAACTTTTTGGGGACTCATGCATCTGTGATCCGTCCAAGTTATTATGCATAGTAATGGGCATGAAAGTTCCTGTAAGAGGTGGAGGGACAGCATGCATTGCTGCAGCTAGTTTAAACCTATTGTAGCTCGGTTTTCCCTCTTCCTCCTTGTCAGGATCAAAGACACTTGAAAAAGATAAATCAAACACATCTTCTGAATCAATATATTTATCAAATACTAATCCTCTTTTAGTCCTACCAGACATACTACTATCAATTAATTTTGAAAGATTCTTAGGTGCCTTTTGCCATTTTTTAAATCTTAAAAGTGTAGCATCTAATTTTTCCTTCATGTCTTGTTTATCTTTGATACTGTCATCTTTTACCTTTTCAGTGTATTTAAGCATATTTGTTGTGTTTTCTAAATCAATGTTCAGAATTCTAATTTTATCCTCATACTCTTGTTGAGTATCTTGAAGCCACCTCTTTTGTTGTTCCAATGTTTTTAAAGAAGTCTTATATGCTTGAACTTCTAAAAAATACTTATCATTCTGATCATTTAAGTCATTATATTGAGACAACAATTCTGAATATCTATCATGACAACCAAGAGGACAATGTTGTACCTGAGGTGAGATGCCTATAAGAGCAAACTCTTCTGCTTCCTCGGCGTCAGACAGATTCCCAGCAATCATTGCAAACACGTCAGTAGAATGTTCAGCTGTTTCCAGGGCAGCATTCTGATGATCATTCCAGTTGACCATAGAGTCAACAGACACTAAAGCCTTCTTGTCATCCTTCACCTCCTAAATCTTGAAAGCTGAATACCTGCTCTTCTCCTGGTCATGCTTGTTAGAGCATTACCTAGCAAAGTGACCTTGCTGCTGCCAGTTGTAGCATCTAACCTTGCTTCTATCAAACCTTGCTGGCTCTCTTGGGTTGTAGTTAAATTTTCGACTGACTTTCTTCTCAAACTTGTGAACCCGAAGAGTGAGCATGGCCATCTGCCATTTGAGATCCATTTCATCCAGGTCAAGTTTATCAACCTGTTTGAAGTCATCAAAAGCAAGTTGCTGTTGAGGATCAACGTCAGCAACAAAAGAGTGAAGAACAACTTCTACCATACTACCAGACTTGGCTTTCGGTTCAGGTGTAGAAATATGCTGAGAAGTATGCTGAGAAGACACACTATAGCTTGGGCTACTAGTATAAGCCATGGGACTAGATCCCATGGCACTCACAAAGGTAGAGTTAGCAGGAGTAGGAAAAGAATCACTTGAGTATCCCCTCACATGAGGCTCAAAGGTTTTGAGCTTATGAAACAAATCATCAAAATTAAGATAGTCAATCCCACCTTTTGCTTTGAGAGAGATTACCACCTGATTCCATGAGTAGGGTAAGGCTCTAAGAAACCTTGCATTGATATCACCATTGTCAGGTTTCGACCGGAGTTGATTCAACTGGCTCAGTATCTTTTGGAACCTGTCATACCCTTGATGAATACCTTCAGTTTCTGAGATCTTGAAGTCTGTGAATTCATCTCTCAGCATGGATCTTCGCATTTTCTTTGACTCCTCATTCCCACCAAACCTTGCTTTTATTCCATTCCAGATTTCTCTAGCACCGTCTAGATGATAGAAGTCACCCATGTGATCATCAGGAAGAGACTGAATCAAAATAGTTTTTGCTTTGATCTCCTTCTGAACAGCTGTGATTTCTTCATGAGTTTTAGGGTCAAGAAGAATAATACTTCCATTCTTGTCTCTTTCAGTCAACTTCTTGCTGGTTCCATTCAGAATAATCTTCCAAAGATCTTGATCAGTGTTGGTGATCCAGCATTCCATCTTCATTGCCCAGCTATCATACTCATCCTTTTTCAGAAGAGGAAACTTACCATTGTGTTGGAAACCGTAGCAATGATCTACTGAGGTTGCTTTGTTTTAGGGGTACTATCTTCTCCTGTTTGAGTAGAACTTGAGGTAGAAATAATTAAACAAAAATGTTAGTAATAAGAAAAATTGATTCTTCTTGTACAAAGACTCTCCCAGGCTCTGATACCACTTGTTGGGTCCACTAGATGTGGATCTTGCAGCCTGTTAAGAATGGTGAACGACTTCTGTAATCACAAGTCTTTTCATAGAGAGACTCTAAATCACACATTATAAGTGCGGAATACAAATACTATGAACAAAAAGAACAGAATAACTATAACGACTTGATCCTTTACTAAGGATTTCTAATACTAATATGAACTAGAATTATATTTGATGAAGGTGTCTTGAACCCTTATTCCTAAGGTTCCTTTTATACTACAAGGAAACCCTAATACATCATTAAACCAAAACGTGTAAAACTGATATACATATCCTTTCCTAACATATCTCATGCATATCCTAATAATAAGTGTGAAAACACTTATCCTTTTGCCACTAAAATCAAGGAAAAACAAGACCTAATCATGTGTTTTATATCATAAAAGTCGGAATTACACATGGTTTTGTGTTCTTGTGTTTAAATAGGTACAAATGATCAAAAGAAGAGAAAACACGAGATTTTACGGTGAAATGTCAAAGAAAAGTCAAGAAAGAGTCGAAGACAAGATCAAAAGACCAAAAATGTGCCAAGATCACGGAAACCGACAAAACCGGCACGGTTTTGAAGAAATGATCAAAGAAAACCAAAATCAAGCTCGTACTTAGTAGATTTAATTTCATTTAAGTTTAATGGGCCTTGTGGGTCCCACATTGCTTATTGGGCCCACAAGCCCATTTGGAGAATCAAACTAAATGCTAAACGGATCATTAGCCCTTTTCAAAAGCCCCTTCTATACGGATGAAGTTATTAAAATGTTTGGGCCAAGCCCAAATGGCTTAAATTGAAACATAAGTGAATTGTTTTAACTAGTTTAGACGGATGAAAAGCTTTGCTGGTCAACATTTCACAAACGGTCAACACCTCACATTACCCCCAACCGATCTTACCCTGGGCCTCACCTCACACAATTCTCACCCCACACGCCTTTTACCTCACCCACATGTATTTACACACACAAAATAAATAAATTTTTTTATACCCTCACACACTTTTATTTTGGCTTTCATTAAAAACACATTTACCCATCTCACCTTCTCTTTCTCTCCCAACGCACCCCCCATTTTTACGGTCAACTTTTCAAACCCTAATTACCCCATCACTAAATTACCAAGTAAAAAAAGGGGGTTTTCACTTAATCGTTTAATTCACGTCAAAGGAAATAAATCCCCCAATTTTTCGGATGCTCCACATAGTGGTCCTATCTCTCTCATCCGATGTGGCCTTTTCCTTGCTTTTAATTGGCCAAAACACCTCAACACGCCAAGGTGGCGATCCGTGTGACCCCTGAGTGATCTAAACCGTTTGATCAAGTGAAGAATAGAGAGAGAAAGAAGAATGAAGAATGGATGGCTAGGATTCAAGAACTTGGGCTCCAAGTTTAGGGTTTTCTCTATAAAAACCCATTTCTTTTAATTCATTGGCAGCTTTTCTTTAATTTTTATTTTTCAGTAAAATTAGGTTTAGTTTTAATTCTTGTATTTTTAATTCCAGTCGATTGTAACTTTTGATTTTAAATTAATGAAAAGTCACTTTTAATTATTACTGTCTCATTTAATTTACAGTTTTTTTATCTTAAAGTTTAATCTGTTTTCTTTTATATATATATTTACTGTTCATTCGTTATTATTATTCATAAAAAAAAAGAAAAAAAAATATAAAAATAAAGAAAGTGTATCAATCTTTCCCCACTGGAAAGATATAAGAAAGTTACTGTTCGTTTTGGCACTTTGGTTCGAGAAGTGTGATTCGGTTAAAATAGCTATTCGAAACTTGGTGTTGATGTTCTCGGGGTAATTTAAAGGTGGTGTTTGATTTGTCTCGGTTTCGATCTAAAGGTGGCTCAGCGCCTCACCTTCGTCCCAACGGATTCGCCACCGGGTTCCTTTCTCTTTTCATTTTTTTTAGTTAAGTTTTCATTTAGATTAATTTTATCTGCTTTATTTATTTTTTTAAATTGCTAAAGTAGTGTTTGGATAGTTACTTTTTGAGAATTGTTTACAGTAGGATCTGCCTATTTTATAAGCTGTTAGTTTTTTTAGTTATAGTTTTATTTTGTTAATCTATTATTCTGCTTATTATTCTTGGCTTATGCTTGCTTTTAATATTTAGTTTGATTTTATCTTATTTAGATCTGGTAATCTATTTATTTTAGTTATGTGATACTGCGTTTGTTTTGCCTACTGCTGATTGGAATCAGTATTTTCTGCCTGTGTTATTGCATTGCTGAGATAAAAGCAACAGACAATTTTCGTTTGTATGTTTTATAATTTGTCCAAAAAGAAAAAAAAGTTAATAGCAAAAAAAATAGGGTCTGCTGGGGTCGAAACCCAAACCTTGCGCATATCCAACCAACGCCCCAACCATTGTGCTATCACCTTCTTTGTGAACTACTTTGCAACAACAAATCCATATAGGGTAGTTAATATTTGGCAGTTTTTATTTAATTTAATTAGTTTAATTAATATTAGGTTTAATTACATTTAATATAAAAGCTTTGTTTTGCTTCCAATTTTTCTTTAATCTAGTATTTAGAAAAATATATAAAAAGACAAAAATAATATTTTATTTACTTTCTTTAAATTTAAATTAGTTTTAATTCACTTTATTTAAAATAGTTTTACTTTAAATTAGCTTTAAAATTACTTTTAATTAAATAGATTTATTTTAAGTTTTCAAATTTAGTTTTAAAATTAGTTTTATTAAGTTTTTATTTAAAAGTTTTTATAAGTCATTTAAAAGTTTTTAGTTTTATTTTTTTAAAAATTAGTTTTATATTTTTATTCAAGTTAAGTTTTATATTTTCAACTAGTTTTAAATTAGTTTTTAAATTTAATTAGTTTTAAAATGGTTTTATTTAAATTAGATTTTAATTTTAAATAGTTTTCAATTAGTTTAAAATATCCAAAAATACTTGTCACCAAAAACAAAGTTAAGTCGTAACGATTAAAACGGTAATCAATTCGAGTGAGTCGAGGAAAAAACGAACTTAATTAATTCGACTAAAAATCTTAGTTTCACCTAACAAAATAATCTTTAAATAATAAAGTTTGACTTTCTATAAGACCAGGAGCACGGCTGACTCCTACTACTACTAGGACCAGGAGGAACTACATACCTCCTAGTCTACCTATTACAAATAACTATTCCAAAGGTCCTAACACCACCGTAGGCACCCAGGGCCATGTCGTCGTGACAGTGACGCATGCTTCAAGTGTGGTCTTCCTGGCCATCGCATGAAGGACAGCCGTAAGGGCGAGATGGAGGGCACATCGGGACATGCTGATACCAAGCCGCCTCCTACCACTGGACGCGTCTACACGACATCTCGAGATCAGGCCAACAAGTCTATAGGTACCATAACTGGAATCTTGTATATGTATGGTCAAGCTGCATGTGTTATGTTTGATACGGGTGCTACTCACTCGGTCATTTCTACTGCTTATGCCAAGAATGTTAGGATACGTCTCACGCCACTAGAGAATAGACTCAGTATTTCCACGCCTTTGAGGGACACTGTATTAATCACCCATGTATACAAGAGTCTTCCCCTAGAGTTTGATGATAAGGTGCGTCCTGTTGACGCACTTCCGCTGGACATAAATGACTTTGACATGATTTTGGGCATGGATTGGCTATCCAAGCATCATGCTACCATAGATTTCCATTCATATCGAGTCATCTTCGGTGATGTTAATGCACCAGAGTACATTCATAACGGGTTCGTACCCGGCAGATCTGTACAAATCATATCAACCCTGCAAGCACGTGCACTACTGTCACATGGCTGCGAGGGTTATCTAACTACGGTTCATGAAATGGATGCTGAATCCCCATCAATTCAGGATCAGCCGATAGTGTCAGAATTCCAAGATGTATTTCCAGAAGAACTTTCGGGCATACCACCTGCACGTGAAGTGGAATTCAACATCGAGCTCATCCGAGGAGTTGAGCCGATTTCCAAGTCTCCTTATCGCATGGCTCCCATTGAGATAAAGGAGATGAAGGATCAACTTCAAGAACATCTAGAACAAGGTTTCATTCGACCGAGCGTGATGAGACTGCTTTTATACATAGTCTCATCGTCCATATCGGGCTTAAAATGCATTAAATATCATCAAAATACCTAAATATATGCTTGTGTTGGTTGCTTGTGTATTTTAGGTACGGATATTGAGAAAATGACAAAAGATCACAAGAATCAGTCAAAAACGAACACGGGAAACGAAGCCGCATGATGAACCAAGCCCTAATGAAGAATTTTCCAAAGAAAACCCTTGAAGATTTGAAGAATTATGAAGAATGGTCCTCCAAGTTTGAAGAATTGACACTTTATACCCTTGTATCTTCATAATTACAAGTTTGGTCCCTAAAGTTTGTCAAAATTACAAAAAGGACCCTTAACTTTGAAGAATTGGCAAATTTAGTCCCTCAACAAAACTAAATTGTCAATAATGGTCCTCCAAGAAGTCAACAAACAAGTCAAGGCCTTGAAGTATGAAGACATGTCAAAAACAGCCCTTGAAGATTGCCAAAATTGCACTTGTAGTCCTTAAAACAAGTTTCAAAACTTGTTGTGCCAAAACTGCCAATGTTCAAAAGTTGTCATGCGTTATTTAGGCGTTTATAGCCTTTTAATACAACATGCACAAAGAATAAAACATGAGGGGGCAAACCTGCCAGACAAACAAACTCTCACCCTCCACTCCCTGCTTGACACCTCACCCACTCACACCCACCAACCAATCTGACACCTCCCCTCTTCCACGTCACCTCTCCACTCACTTTTCAAACCAGATTAATTAAATACTTAATCCCTTCCCTCCCAAACACAATTTTAAATTAACCTTTTTACAAAACGGATTAAATCACCTCCTAATCCACCCTTAAACCCTAAATTTTTCCAGGATGAACTATGCTTAAAACAAGGGGTTTTTGGGTAATTCTTTCCAGATCCTTGATTAAACATCACTTAAACCTAAAATCATCCTTAAACCCCCATCACCATCACCCCACATGCTTGTGCCACCCTCCCCTGCCCCACATTTTGGCTCCAAGACAAAGATGAACAGCCAATCAATGCTTCTTTGCCTTTTTCGTGTTCCCAAAGGCAAAATGGATGTCCTAGATCGTTTCTACATCACTGGCATCTCATAAACGTCCAAGAATCATCACATGATCTCTTGACGAATTCAAAAAAAGGCATCAACATGGTATCTTCAAATATTCTCCAAGGGCAAAGTTGGCAATTCAAGATATTAGGGTTTTAAGTTTCTTTCAGCTTTCTAGAACAAGTGTAAGCCTATATAAAGGCATGATAGGACTTAGTTTTTCCTGTTCTTGATTTTTTCTCCTTTTTCACAATCCTTGTAAATCCAGTTTATAAAGTAATATAAATGGTATTGAGTTTGGTGATGAGAAAGATTGAGTTCCTTTTACATTTCATGTTGATTTAAGTTCATTGTTTGAGTTTGGTTTAATTTTCAGCAAAAGTTTTCAAGTTTTCAAAGTTTCTGTTTCTTTTTCAAGGTTTTCTTATATCTAAAATTTTCATACAATTCTGATAGAATGGTGATGAAAGGTGTTACTTTGATGGTGTTTGAGTTTGGGTATGTCCAAGACACCATGGCTTGTTCTGGTGTAGTGGGTACCCAAGCTTGAATAAGCCATTTGTTGTACATTTTTCTTGCTTATCTCAGTCTCACCCATAAGCTAAAAGCCCACTTCTAGCTTTTTCAATAAGCTAGGGGTCTTCCTTGATCTCTTTACACAAGCCTCTTTGATTTCTTTCTTAGCAGGTTCTAAACAAGGACCCTTTTTCATCCATCTTTGTTAAGTAAAACTCCATCAGCATCTCAACAAAGTTCTGCATAGGCCCTAGCCTATAGGGAGGTGGTTTTTCAACCACTAAGGGTCCTGGATGTAAGACCCTTAAGGTAGCTCATTGATTCTCTTTTCCATTTTCAGTTTTCCAAAAATTATGTGCTTTATGTGATTCTGCATGTTAAGTTGTTAAGTGTATGTTTGAATGCTTAAAAATGCTTATATAGGTCTTGTATGCATGCTTAGATAGTGTTCAATCAGTTTGGTTAAATTTTGATTGGATTTGCTTTGAAAAAATTTTAATCTGAGATTTAAAGGGGTGTTTGGATTAGGATATAACCTGGTTTGTATGCTATAAATCTTGGAGTAAATCTAGTTCAAAACTCTCACTAGGTAGTTAATAGGTGTTTAGTGTAATTGGTTTTTAGTTTGGAAGTGTTTTGAAGCAAATTGCATGCTAAAAAGTTGAAAAGAAGCATAAAATCTGCCAAGTAATTTTTCTGCTTGTTTTGGTGAAATTTGTGCATCAAGCTTGTTAATCTGCTAGATTTTAGGGAGTAGCAGTATTGAGTAATTATTATAAGCTGTTTGGTGAACTTGTATGCAAAATCTGAGCATTTGAAATCCATTTTGAGTGCCAATTGAATCAGCAAATCTTATCAGACCTGCATTTTTGGCTTAATCAGAAACTTGTTGCCATTTGATTTGATTTGTGGTGCTTGATACTAGCTTGATTTGTGTTGTTCTTGACTCCTTATACTCCAAAGAGTATAAGGGTGCCTTGTTGTCCACCAAAAACATCCAAAATCAGCAAGTCAAGACCTCTTGACAAACATTAGCACAAGTGAAGAAACACTTGTGCTTTGTGTTCATCAGAAAGTGCAAACCTGGGCACGTTTTTGGATTTGTAGTGTTTAAATCTTGGTTAATTTGGATTTGAGTTGTGTTTTTAAGCTTAACAAGGTTACTGGATTGTGTTTTTTAGAAAGTAAAAAAAATATATATAAAAAGTAAAAAACTCACTTGGCCTGGGCTCGAACACGCGACCTCCCGTTTGGAGGAGTAACGTGTTTACCAGTGATCCGGATGGTTCTTTACGTTTAAGTTTCATTTCATAATATATTTAAGGGTTGTTTGATAAGTAGCTTATTTGATTAACAGCTTATAAATAAGCATTTTCTAGCTTATTTCTTCTACGGTTTCACTGTTTAGCATTTTTCCTAGGATATTATTAGGGTTTTTGACTTTCTGAGCAAAAAGTATATTTTTCCCATTATTAATTAATTTATTAGGATTATTTTAAGTTTTTATTTTAGAAAGTCATTAAAAAATAGTAAAAGGTATATTAAAAATCTGAAAAAATAGTTTTTAGGTTTTTAATCATATTTTTGAGGTTTACAGCTTTTTAAGTTTTCAATTTAGCTTATTTTTTATTTTATAGGATTTTAGGGTTTTTAAGCAACTTTAAAATTTAATATAAAATTATTAAATAGGTTTCAGAAAATTTGGATTGCATTTTTGTTTTACTTACATTATTCTAGATTTTTGGTAATTTTTTAGAATTTATTCATAAACTTTTATTTTTTGAATATTTTAATATTATTTTATTATTAAAAATTGAAGTTTTATTTTTTTTAGTTTTTACATTTTTCTTAGGCTAAGGACACTTAATTAGGATTTTTATCACTTTCCAAATATTTTTAAGACTTTTCAATTAATTTCTAGAATTAATTTTAGATTTAATAGATTTTAATAGTTTTTAAGTGTTTAAAAATAGTTTAATTTTGTTTTAAAATTTTTAAAAATAGTTTTTAGCTTAATTATGATATGTTTGAGGTTTACAAACTATTAGATCTTGTTTAAGGCTTTTTAATAATTAAAAGTGATTTTTAGGGCTTTAATTAGCATTAAAAAGTCATTATCTAATTAATTAAAAGGTTTTAGCAAGTTTGGATTTTTTGTAAACTCTTAGAATATTATTCGGGATTTTTAGTAATTTTTAAGAATTTTTAGGTTAAAATTTTAATTTTGGCACTATTTACGGTTTTACGTGTTCGCCTTTTTCGTCGTAGTTTAATTCGTTTTCGTAACCGTCTTTTTCTTCTAATCCTATTTCTTTCTCAATCATATAATCACAAACATTAATCAACTCTTAACACAACGCACTTGCCTCCTTGGGAAACGAACTTGTTTGGTCATTAGTGCTCGGTTTTCCTAAACCGATACTTGACGCTTACCACTACTTTGCCTCTCTTTTCCTAAAGGGTTGCAAAAACACTATATCATTTTTGGCGCCGCTGCCGGGGAGGCGTGTTGTGTTTTGGTTGAACAATTGTTGTTTATATATAGCCATAATAGCTATTTGTATTAGTAGCACTCTACTAATACGTATTATCGGTTTTTCGTTTTTGTGAATACTATTACTATACTGTATACATAGAACAATAAATTTACAAGTACTCCAAATACGTGAGAAATTACAACCTTGACTTGGGAGGTCATTACCCAATCATTGTATTCGAATCTCAAACCAAAGAAAAAGGCAAAAATAGATAAATACTTTCGTGAAGCTCGATTTTGAGAAATACAAACTATAAGGTGGGTATAAGGCGGTTGTATTTCACGACCTAAAGGAAAAAGGCTCTTAAGTGCTTCGCGCCGCCTCGTTTCCTCCGCTTGCTTGTGCGTATTTTGATTTTGAAAGCTAATCGAGGGTTTTGCCGCCCAGAGTATTACTAAGTATCATATATATATTTTCTTGGTTTCTATTGATTAAACCCTCTTGAACGATTTGGTGTTCCACCATCGTTCTAAAGTCATCGAAGGCGTTCACTCCACGTGATCGTTTTCATTCCTTGAGGCTTCTTTAATCGAGAGATTTGATTAAGGAGGAGATTTGTAGATTTGTGTCTACTAATACATTCCAAAAAAAATCCAAAAAAGTAAAAACAATCAAAAACCACAAAAAAATTGAAAAAGTAAAAACACCCAAAAAGAATCTTCTTTGCTCGCCTTCTCGTTGTACGTGACGTTTATGCAAACTCGCTCTAAAGCAAGACGTGCTCGTAAACGAAGAAACAAATCCATCACTCCTTCTAGTGAGGAGTCTCCTATTGACGAACCCATTGTAGTGAAAGAAGCACCCATGGCTAATCGAACTATGATGGAGTTGCTTCAAGCACCCACCGAGGGTTATAGAGAAGCGATTGTGATTCCCGCTATCCTTGCGGAGAATTTTGAGGTTAAGACGGGTTTGTTGTCCATGATTCAAAACAACAAGTTTCGAGGTGACGAAAAGGACAACCCTCATAACCACATTCGCCAATTTAATCGTCTCACCGCCACGTGCAAGTTTAAGGACGTCTCAAACGACTCGATTAAGATGATGCTTTTTCCGTATTCCTTAGCGGGGCCCGCAAAAATTTGGTTAGAGAAAGAGCCACCCAATTCTATATTGACGTGGAAGAATCTCGTTTCAAAATTCGTGAACCAATTTTTTCCGCCCTCTAAGACTACGCACTTGAAAAACGAGATTTCAAAGTTTTCACAAGAGTATAATGAGAGTTTTTCAACGGCTTGGAATAGGTTTAAGGAAATGTTGCACGAATGTCCTCATCATGGTTTTTCCGACTTGCATCAAATTGACACGTTTTACAATGGCTTGAACAATCATGAGCGTGATTATCTTAATGCCGCCGCGGGTGGTAATTTTTTGTGTAAGACGGTCGAGGAAGCATTGTTAATCATTGAGAATAGGTCTAAGGTCTATAGTCCTCGTAGCACGTCGAGTGTTCGTAAGACTTCGTCTTCGCCTTCGCCTTCATTGTCACACACCGTTGATGCTTGCCAAATCGAGGCTAATTTGGAGAACAAAATTTTTGATAAGTTGAAAGGATTGTTAATTGAGTTTAAAGTTGGTGAACAACCCGCTCCCGCTACGATTAAAGCGGTTGAGGTTTCTTGTATGTATTGTGGTGGAGCTCACGATTATTCCGAGTGCATTACCAACGGTGGTAAGACTTCGAGTGCCTTCGCGGCCGCGGGAACTTATAACCAAAACGGTCAAGTTCCTCGCACTAATCAATTGACTCCACCGGGTTTTCCACCAAATCAAAATGCTAACAATTATCGAAACAATCAAGTTGGTTACCAAAGCAATCAAAGGAACAATTTCAAGGGTAATAACAACTATGGAAATCAAGGAACTAGTAGCCAATTGCAAAATCAAAATCAAAACCGTAATTTTCAAAACACAAGTCAAGGTCTTCAAAATGTTTACACAAAAGAACTTCCAATGGACTTTTTGAATTACGCCACTGCAAATGATAAGATTTTGGAAAACATACAAGAGCAATTGGCTAGTCAAGCTAGGGACACGGCTAAAAACACTAAGGAGTTGGCTAACTTTGTGAAAGAAAATCTTAACATGAGAAATGAGTTGAAAAATGATTTTGCTAATCAAATTCGAGGTCAAAACAATAAGATTGAACAAAGTCATGCTAGGCTTGAACAAAGAATTGACCAAAAAGCCGCTAGTCAAGATTTGAAGTTTAATAGTCAAGATGCTAAGATTAATGCTATTTTAGAAGCCGCAATGGGAAACAAAGCCTCTACTTCGAGTGGTCTACCTAGTAACACCGTTTCAAACCCGAAGGGAGAGATGAAAGTGATTACCACACGAAGTGGTAAGACACTTAAAGAACCGACCCCTCAACCAATTACTCCAACAGTGGAGGAAGTTGAGGAAGAACCCGAGGTGGTGGTCGAAAAGGAGCATATTTCAATCCCACAAAGTACCGCTCATGCCACACCTACGGTTGACCCATTACCAACATTGGAACCCGAGATTCCAAAGGCTATGCCTACGCCCCAACCCACACCACCCTTGCCTCACCCATCGAGACTTAGGAAGGAGAAACGACAAGAGCGCGACAACTACCAATTTGAGCTTTTTATGAAAATGTTTCGTGAGTTGCACCTTAATGTGAGTTTCGCCGATGCTTTGGTCATGATGCCTCGATTTTCCGCTAACTTTAAGAGTATGTTGAACAACAAGGAGAAATTGCACCAAATGTCTAGTTGTTCGTCGGTTTATCTTAATCGCATACCTCAAAAAGTCGGTGATCCCGGTAAATTTTTGATCCCTTGTGCAATTCAAGATATGGAAGAATGCTATGCCTTGGCCGATCTTGGTGCTAGCATTAACTTGATGCCACTTGCAATCTTCAAGTCGCTCAATCTTCCTAATCTTACTCCTTCACTAATGTCTATTGAGTTGGCCGACCATTCCACGATTGGTGCATATGGTTTGGCGGAAGACGTTTTTGTGAAAGTGGGGAAGTTCTACTATCCCGTAGACTTTATCGTTGTTGATATCCCCACGGATCCTCAAGTTCCTCTTATTTTAGGTCGTTCGTTTTTAGATACATCTATGGCTTTAATTGATGTGCATGCTAGAAAGATCACCTTACGTTTCAACGACGAGGAACTTGTTATAAACGCAACTCAAAATTATCAACTTTCTCATGTTTATTCCGTTGCTACCATAAATCTCGTTGATATGATCGACTTGGTTTGCGAGGAATTTTCACAAGAAGTTTTAGGGTTTGGTGATGAAGAAACTAGTGGCAATCCCACTCTGTTATATCCAATTCTTGATAATTCGACACCAACCTTCACTCCATTTGAAGGTGGTGGTTTTACGTTGGAAGAATGTAATGTTTCACGTACTTGTGACGAAGACCTCGACAACGATGAGGACTTCTCGATTATCAAGGATTTTCTCAACGATTTCCCATTTCCTCCACCCGAGGAGGTTATGAGTATCGAGCCCAAATCTTCACTTGAGGAACCACCTATCCTCGAATTAAAAGATTTACCTCCTCACCTCGAATACGTCTATTTGGAGGAGGACGACAAGTTGCCGGTTATTATTGCGAAGGATCTTTCGAATGATGAAAAAACCGCACTTGTCGATGTTCTTAAGGATCACAAAGGGGCGATTGCGTGGAAGTTATCCGACATTAAGGGAATCGATCCCAAGTTTTGTACCCACAAAATCTTAATGGAGGAGGATTTCAAGCCCACAATCCAAAGTCAAAGGAGGATGAACCCTAAAATTCACGATGTCATCAAAAAGGAAGTCCTTAAACTCCTTGACGCGGGAATGATTTACCCTATTTCCGCTAGCCCTTGGGTGAGTCCTATTCATTGTGTCCCTAAAAAGGGAGGGATGACCGTTGTGCCAAACGATGCCAACGAGTTGATTCCTACTAGACTCGTGACCGGATGGAGAGTGTGCATTGACTATCGAAAGTTGAATGAAGCCACTCGAAAAGACCATTTTCCCTTGCCCTTCATGGACCAAATGTTGGAGCGTCTTGCGGGAAACGATTTCTATTGCTTTCTAGATGGTTTTTCCGGTTACTTCCAAATTCCCATCGATCCTCGTGATCAAGAAAAAACTACGTTTACGTGTCCATATGGAACGTTTGCCTATCGTAGAATGCCATTCGGACTTTGTAATGCACCGGGAACTTTTCAACGATGCATGATGGCTATTTTTCATGATATGATCGAGAAGACGATGGAAGTCTTCATGGATAACTTTTCCGTGTTTGGTGATTCTTTCACTTCGTGTTTGTCGAACCTAGAGAGAATGTTAAAACGTTGTGAGGAAACCAACCTTGTGCTCAATTGGGAAAATGTCATTTTATGGTTAAGAGTGGAATCGTCTTAGGGCACAAGGTCCCGAAAGCGGGGATTGAGGTAGATCAAGCTAAGGTAGACGTCATCGCCAAATTACCTCATCCCAAAACCGTCAAGGGAGTTAGGAGTTTCCTAGGCCACGCGGGCTTTTATCGTCGATTCATCAAGGACTTTTCAAAGATTTCTCGACCTATTACACATCTTCTCGAAAAAGAGGCACGTTTAGTCTTTGACGAAGATTGTGTACGAGCCTTTGAGATCCTTAAGAGGAAACTTACCGAAGCTCCCATTCTTGTTGCTCCAAATTGGAACCTCCCCTTTGAGCTTATGTGTGATGCTAGTGATTACGCTATTGGGGCCGTTTTGGGGCAACGCCATGATAAGCACTTCTTGCCTATTCACTATGCTAGCAAGACGATGACCGAGGCTCAACTTAAATACACTACAACAGAAAAGGAGTTCCTTGCCGTGGTGTATGCATTTGAGAACTTCCGACCTTATCTCGTCTTGACGAAATGCATAGTGTATACGGACCATTCGGCTATCAAGTATCTTATGGCAAAGCAAGATGCTAAGCCTAGATTACTTCGTTAGATTCTCCTCCTTCAAGAATTTGATCACAAAATCATTGACAAAAAAGGAGCCGAGAATCTAGCGGCCGATCATCTCTCTCGTTTGGAAGATCCTCACCAAAGTGTTTACGAGCCCAAGGAAATCACCGAAACATTTCCGCTCGAGACACTTGGTATAGTGAATTCTAAGCTTGATTCTTCTACCCCATGGTTTGCGGATTTTGCAAATTACCATGCGGGCAACTTCATCATTAAGGGTATGACGACTCAACAAAAACGAAAATTCTTTCGTGACGTCAAGTTCTACTTTTGGAACGACCCTTACTTGTTTCGAACTTGTGCGGATCAAATCATCCGACGTTGTGTATTTGGCACCAAAGCTTCTAACATCCTTAGAGCTTGCCATGAGGGACCCACGGGTGGTCACCACGGTGCTAATCTCACGGCTAAGAAGGTGTTTGATGCCGGCTTCTTTTGGCCTACTATTTACCGAGATGCACAAGATCTTGTGAAGTCGTGTGATGCATGCCAACGACAAGGAAAAACCTCACAAAAAGATGAAATGCCACAAAATATCATTCAAGAATGTGAGATCTTTGACGTTTGGGGCATAGACTTTATGGGGCCGTTCCCATCATCTCGTGGTAATAAGTACATCCTTGTTGCGGTTGACTACCTTTCTAAATGGGTGGAGGCCAAGGCCTTGCCCACCAATGATGCTCGTGTGGTAGTCAAGTTTTTGAAGCAATTGTTTTCTCAGTTTGGAACCCCTCGTGCTATCATAAGCGATCGTGGAACCCATTTTTGTAACGACCAATTTGAAAGGGTTCTAAGGAAATATGGGGTTACACATCGTCTTTCTACGACTTATCACCCACAAACGAGTGGGCAAGTCGAGGTTTCAAACCGAGCGTTGAAGAGGATCTTGGAGAGGTCCGTTTGGGAAAACCGACAATCTTGGTCGGATAAGTTAGACGATGCTTTATGGGCCTTTAGGACCGCTCATAAGACGCCCATTGGGTGCACTCCCTATAAGCTTGTGTATGGAAAGAATTGTCATTTGCCTATCGAGTTAGAACACAAGGCTTATTGGGCCCTAAAGCATTGTAATGATGATATGGAGACCGTGGGAAAACACCGAAAAATGCAATTAAATGAATTGGATGAATTGAGGGATATTGCTTATGAAAATTCATTGATTTACAAAGAAAAAACTAAAAAGTTGCATGATTCAAAAATTAAAAACCGGGTTTTTAACATTGGGGATCAAGTTTTACTTTTTAATTCAAGATTGAAAATCTTTTCCGGTAAATTGAAATCCCGTTGGTCCGGTCCATTCACCGTGACTCAAGTGTTTCCTTATGGGACCATCGAGCTAGCTCAAGATGATGGTCCTAACTTCAAGGTGAATGGACATAGGTTGAAGCACTACTTTGGCGGGGAAGTTCCATCCTTGAACTACCTCGACCAAGTCACCTTCCCCAATGATAATTAGTATTTAGGGGATCGAGTCGAGCTCATGACTCGGTAATCAAAAACGAGGTGCCTCGTGGGGGAGTCCCATGCTTATCTTATGTACATATTATCGCTTTCTAATGTAGCTTACGTGTGGGGATTTGTGCCCTTCCAACCTTTGTTCCGTGGTTGTTTGTGAATTGTGGTTTTTAGATCATGATCTTCACGATTGGAGCCTCTCGTGTTCGTTTTATGGGAGCACTCGATCGTTTGCTTTGGAGACATTTCTCAATATCCATGATATATCCTTTTGATGTTCTAACCTTAGGTTTTTAGCACACTTCATAAACGGCTATTAATTTAATGGTTATACCCTTTCCATACTAGATTAGGCATTCGACTACGTCTCTAGTATGGGGGTGTTTGCACCCCTAGACTCGAAACATTGAGGAAAATGTTTAACTTTAGTATGGGGGGGGGGGGTGAATAGATACTTGCCTTTCCAAACCTTCACGCTTTCCAAAGTTCATCTTTTTGTTTATCGTTTTGTTGCAAAATAAGGCTAAAAATGGCCAAATTTTAAAATTTTTCTCATGTTTTATAAGTGTTTGAAGACACGAATGTAGATTTTCCGATGGCGAGAATAAGAGTAATTTTTGACTCGACCGTGCGTGTTGAGCACTTAGCTTTGATTCCTTAACTATTCATTAGGCTAAGTCTCTTAAATGAGGACGAGAAATGATAGAGTTAATTATAAGTTACTATGCTAAACGTAGAGTACTCGTATTCTTTCAAAAACTCATGTGTTCTCGTTGTTTGCTTATTCTCCCTTCGCATGTAAATATTTTTTGCTTAATAAATATTGACTTAGCGGTTTAGTTAGGATTGTTGGGTTTCTAGTCTTTTCTAGTAGCTTCCGTGTAATTAAATTGGGAAGACATTAAGGTATCGCCAGCGTCACGGTTTTGAAGTATTGGCACCCTAATAATCGAAAGCTTCACCCAATAATAAGATTTCAAGTGCTCACCTAAATCTAGCAAACCATTTGAAGCCCCACAAGGCCGAAAAATCTATGCAAAAATTGAAAGTGAATCAAGCCTTAATCTTCGAAGCTTTAAAGATCCAAAATTCGCTTTAGCGCCGATGAGGCGGATAATAAAAGGCAAGGCAAGACCGAAGTCATAATAAAAGCTTCATGGCGAAGTTGAATAAAAGATGGAGGTAAACCAAAGATAATAAGGCCCTTCCGTTAGGGGGCGTATAAAAGTCGTGGTAATAAGTCTCATGTTCAAAACCGTTATAAAACCGTGTTTATCGATTCTTCTTGTCAACTTAATTTTTTAACATCGTTGTCTATTAGGAGGGGTTATTGATTTGATGGTCTTAGTTACACCGTTAGGACTATATTTTTAGACCTAAATCTCTATTATCGCATAAGTCAAACGATGTATCCTCGTGAAACATTCAAGACAAAATAAAATATAAGAGATACAACTTAGGAATAATGGGAGGATAAGTACGTGATTAGGGCATATGAGTAGTGTTAGCATTACTAACTTATAATGACAATGATCTCGTTGCACGCTTGGCGTGGAATTGGGGTGAAAATCGAGGACGATGAAATTATTTCTAACGAAGCATTCACATGTTCTTATTCTATGAACCTAAACGTCCCATTTTGTGATGAAAATCATACATTATGTCTATAACACAAGTAGTAGTAATAGTAGTAGTGTAGCTAGTTTATCATTTCAATAAAGTGAATAAAATTAAATTTTGGAGATGCTACGATACTTTATTCTAGCATTGCGTGAGGGCACGACAATGGTTTAGTATGGGGGAGTGATGAGACTGCTTTTATACATAGTCTCATCGTCCATATTGGGCTTAAAATGCATTAAATATCATCAAAATACCTAAATATATGCTTGTGTTGGTTGCTTGTGTATTTTAGGTACGGATATTGAGAAAATGACAAAAGATCACAAGAATCAGTCAAAAACGAACACGGGAAACGAAGCCACACGATGAACCAAGCCCTAATGAAGAATTTTCCAAAGAAAACCCTTGAAGATTTGAAGAATTATGAAGAATGGTCCTCCAAGTATGAAGAATTGACACTTTATACCCTTGTATCTTCATAATTACAAGTTTGGTCCCTAAAGTTTGTCAAAATTACAAAAAGGACCCTTAACTTTGAAGAATTGGCAAATTTAGTCCCTCAACAAAACTAAATTGTCAATAATGGTCCTCCAAGAAGTCAACAAACAAGTCAAGGCCTTGAAGTATGAAGACATGTCAAAAACAGCCCTTAAAGATTGCCAAAATTGCACTTGTAGTCCTTAAAACAAGTTTCAAAACTTGTTGTGCCAAAACTGCCAATGTTCAAAAGTTGTCATGTGTTATTTAGGCGTTGATAGCCTTTTAATACAACATGCACAAAGAATAAAACATGAGGGGGCAAACCTGCCAGACAAACAAACTCTCACCCTCCACTCCCTGCTTGACACCTCACCCACTCACACCCACCAACCAATCAGACACCTCCCCTCTTCCACGTCACCTCTCCACTCACTTTTCAAACTAGATTAATTAAATACTTAATCTCTTCCCTCCCAAACACAATTTTAAATTAACCTTTTTACAAAACGGATTAAATCACCTCCTAATCCACCCTTAAACCCTAAATTTTTCCAAGATGAACTATGCTTAAAACAAGGGGTTTTTGGGTAATTCTTTCCAGATCCTTGATTAAACATCACTTAAACCTAAAATCATCCTTAAACCCCCATCACCATCACCCCACATGCTTGTGCCACCCTCCCCTGCCCCACATTTTGGCTCTAAGACAAAGATGAACAGCTAATCAACGCTTCTTCGCATTTTTCGTGTTCCCAAAGGCAAAATGGACGTCCTAGATCGTTTCTACATCACTGGCATCTCATAAACGTCCAAGAATCATCACATGATCTCTTGACGAATTCAAAAAAAGGCATCAACATGGCATCTTCAAATATTCTCCAAGGGCAAAGTTGGCAATTCAAGATATTAGGGTTTTGAGTTTCTTTCAGCTTTCTAGAACAAGTGTAAGCCTATATAAAGGCATGATAGGACTTAGTTTTTCTGTTCTTGATTTTTTCTCCTTTTTCACAATCCTTGTAAATCCAGTTTATAAAGTAATAAAAATGGTATTGAGTTTGGTGATGAGAAAGATTGAGTTCCTTTTACATTTCATGTTGATTTAAGTTCATTGTTTGAGTTTGGTTTAATTTTCAGCAAAAGTTTTCAAGTTTTCAAAGTTTCTGTTTCTTTTTCAAGGTTTTCTTATATCTAAAATTTTCATACAATTCTGATAGAATGGTGATGAAAGGTGTTACTTTGATGGTGTTTGAGTTTGGGTATGTCCAAGACACCATGGCTTGTTCTGGTGTAGTGGGTACCCAAGCTTGAATAAGCCATTTGTTGGTCATTTTTCTTGCTTATCTCAGTCTCACCCATAAGCTAAAAGCCCACTTCTAGCTTATTCAATAAGCTAGGGGTCTGCCTTGAGCTCTTTACACAAGCCTCTTTGATTTCTTTCTTAGCAGGTTATAAACAAGGACCCTTTTTCATCCATCTTTGTTAAGTAAAACTCCATCAGCATCTCAACAAAGTTCTGCATAGGCCCCAGCCTATAGGGAGGTGGTTTTTCAACCACTAAGGGTCCTGGATGTAGGACCCTTAAGGTAGCTCATTGATTCTCTTTTCCATTTTCAATTTTCCAAAAATTATGTGCTTTATGTGATTCTGCATGTTAAGTTGTTAAGTGTATGTTTGAATGCTTAAAATTGCTTATATAGGTCTTGTATGCATGCTTAGATAGTGTTCAATCAGTTTGGTTAAATTTTGATTGGATTTGCTTTGAAAAAATTTTAATCTGAGATTTAAAGGGGTGTTTGGATTAGGATATAACCTGGTTTGTATGCTATAAATCTTGGAGTAAATCTAGTTCAAAACTCTCACTAGGTAGTTAATAGGTGTTTAGTGTAATTGGTTTTTAGTTTGGAAGTGTTTTGAAGCAAATTGCATGCTAAAAAGTTGAAAAGAAGCATAAAATCTGCCAAGTAATTTTTCTGGTTGTTTTGGTGAAATTTGTGCATCAAGCTTGTTAATCTGCTAGAATTTAGGGAGTAGCAGTATTGAGTATTGATTATAAGCTGTTTGGTGAACTTGTATGCAAAATCTTAGCATTTGAAATCCATTTTGAGTGCCAATTGAATAAGCAAATCTTATCAGACCTGCATTTTTAGCTTAATCAGAAACTTGTTGCCATTTGATTTGATTTGTGGTGCTTGATACTAGCTTGATTTGTGTTGTTCTTGACTCCTTATACTCCAAAGAGTATAAGGTTGCCTTGTTGTCCACCAAAAACATCCAAAATCAGCAAGTCAAGACCTCTTGACAAACATTAGCACAAGTGAAGAAACACTTGTGCTTTGTGTTCATCAGAAAGTGCAAACCTGGGCACGTTTTTGGATTTGTAGTGTTTAAATCTTGGTTAATTTGGATTTGAGTTGTGTTTTTAAGCTTAACAAGGTTACTGGATTGTGTTTTTTAGAAAGTAAAAAAAATATATATAAAAAGTAAAAAACTCACCTGGCCTGGGCTCGAACACGCGACCTCCCGTTTGGAGGAGTAACGTGTTTACCAGTGATCCGGATGGTTCTTTACGTTTAAGTTTCATTTCATAATATATTTAAGGGTTGTTTAATAAGTAGCTTATTTGATTAACAGCTTATAAATAAGCATTTTCTAGCTTATTTCTTTTAGGGTTTCACTGTTTAGCATTTTTCCTAGGATATTATTAGGGTTTTTGACTTTTCTGAGCAAAAAGTATATTTTCCCATTATTAATTAATTTATTAGGATTATTTTAAGTTTTTATTTTAGAAAGTCATTAAAAAATAGTAAAAGGTATATTAAAAATCTGAAAAAATAGTTTTTAGGTTTTTAATCATATTTTTGAGGTTTACAGCTTTTTAAGTTTTCAATTTAGCTTATTTTTGATTTTATAGGATTTTAGGGTTTTTAAGCAACTTTAAAATTTAATATAAAATTATTAAATAGGTTTCAGAAAATTTGGATGGCATTTTTGTTTTAGTTACATTATTCTTGATTTTTGGTAATTTTTAGAATTTATTTATAAACTTTTTATTTTTTTGAATATTTTAATATTATATTATTATTAAAAATTGAAGTTTTATTTTTTTTAGTTTTTACATTTTTCCTAGGTTAAGGACACTTAATTAGGAGTTTTATCACTTTCCAAATATTTTTAAGACTTTTCAATTAATTTCTAGAATTAATTTAAGATTTAATAGATTTTAATAGTTTTTAAGTGTTTAAAAATAGTTTAATTTGGTTTTAAACTTTTTAAAAATAGTTTTTTAGCTTAATTAGGATATTTTTGAGGTTTACAAACTATTAGATCTTTTTTAAGGCTTTTTAATAATTAAAAGTGATTTTTAGGGCTTTAATTAGCATTAAAAAGTCATTATCTAATTAATTAAAAGGTTTTAGCAAGTTTGGATTTTTGTAAACTCTTAGAATATTATTGGGGATTTTTAGTAATTTTTAGGAATTTTTAGATTAAAATTTTAATTTTGGCACTATTTACGGTTTTACGTGTTCGCCTTTTTCGTCGTAGTTTAATTCATTTTCGTAACCATCTTTTTCTTCTAATCCTATTTCTTTCTCAATCATATAATCACAAACATTAATCAACTCTTAACACAACGCACTTGCCTCCTTGGGAAACGAACTTGTTTGGTCATTAGTGCTCGGTTTTCCTAAACCGACACTTAACGCTTACCACTACTTTGCCTCTCTTTTCCTAAAGGGTTGCAAAAACACTATATCAGAGCGCATCTCCACAGGGCGCACCAGTATTATTTGTTAAGAAGAAGGCTGTGACAAATCTAACATTTTCAGGTAGTTAAATATTTTCTCGTATAATATTTTTAAACTTATTTTTATGTTGGTTGACGAACTCACAATTTACGGATTTAAATTTGCGCTTACGTGCATAATTTGGCGTCTTTTACGACTAAACCGGAAACCTTAGGATTACGTATTTACGTTTTTGAACTCCGTTTTTGATGAGACAATTTTTATTGGATTCGTTTTGTGACGGTGATTCATAATTTATAAAAATGTTTTTCGTAAAACGACCCGAGGGCACGCAAATCGAGAAAACTAGAATCGAGAAATACCCGTAAACTAGTGAGATGGGACAAAACACTTTGCCCCATCCCACTAGCTTACATGGGACGGCAAGGAGGACACCACCACACTTAGGTGGCACACATTCTAGCTAAAGCTTATACAAGTGTAAGCTTATGCTTACACTTTACGCTAAACCTTCCACCACTACACAAAACCAACAAATGGTTTTCACTTAACCATTACTTACATGCAATTCACTCTCAAAACTCTCTCAACCTTCATCTTTGTGCCGTCCCACATCAAGCCACAAACACCCTCATTGATCTTTTCTAACTACAAACCACATGTTTACTAGTCCTATTAAGGTGTTTCCTTGAAACCTTGATCATTTGGTGGCCATATAACCAACTTTGGAGGTGATTTGCTTGTGTCCTAGGGCTGATTTTCCAACATATGATCTTGATATTTGATGGTCTTGGAGATACTTGTTGTATTCATCAAGTTCTTGCCTTCCTAAAACAAGAAATCCACTTGGATTGGTAAAGAAGATCATCCTCTACATTTTTCTCTTATTATTTTGTAAAGAACAAATGTATTTTCTTTCATTTTGTATATGTATATGATGTATATATGATGATAAAAATGTTGTGTGGGGATCAAGTGTTGATAAACATGCTTAAAAATGATGATAACCATAAGAAATGAAGCTAAAATCATGTCTAATTAGTTGGCTGTATAAAAACAGTAGACAACTAAATGAAGAACTGATAAAAATACATGGTTTGATCTATTTACAGTAAAGTAGATGATGTTATACACATGTGAGAGTTGGCCATGCAATGGAATCAAAATAATGAGTGAGATATGATAAAAATAAGTTAGGTGGTACAATCTGAATAAGCAGTTTTGTAGGGACTGTTAAGACAACTTAAACTCAAACTGGGCAGTAGCTATAACTAAGTTATATTTAGCACATATTATGAAGAAGTTGTCATCCAAAATTGAGCTTCTAAGTCATTGTAGAACTATAGATATGATAAAAATGGTGAATGTGAAGTTAAAAATCAGATTTTGGAAATAATGTTTATTATTATTATATAAGCACTCACTTTATAATTTATAAAATGTAAAGTATAAACCCACTAACTTATAAAAATTACTTATATAAATGTATAAAAGGTTAATTAAATGGGTAAATTATATAAATGGTGGTAAAAATAATATTTATAAGTAATAAAAACTATAAACTTGATTTTTACGACTTTTTCGGCTATCGCCGTGAAATTAACGTTTTTCATCAAATAAAACTTAGACGACCAAACCCGTCTAATGTAAAGTTTATAAAAGTTATATACTGATGTATAAGTAACTAAGACAAGTAAAAACCGATAAAACCCGAACTATAAGAATTACGGACAATTACGAGCTAACTAAACCTATTAGACTAATAATTAGACTTAATAAGATAAAAACTTGTAAAAAGAATTATTTGGGCTTAACCTATTTGGGCCCAACATGAAAAGTATATATACTGATCATATAAGTATAAAATGGGTAAAAACAAGTAAAAGAACTTATAAAAGACTTAATGAACTTAAAATAGGTAAAATCGGTAAAGCTAGTGAACTAGTAAGACGATACTAAAACGTAAACACTAAAATGAATAAATGAGGATTTATAAACCCACTTGATCATCATCATATGTACAAAAATCATATATATATGTATATTGTTATTTTGATAAAATTCATTGGACCGAGTCTAAGACCGATTATTATTTATATAGGTTTCCGTGACCGAAGCACGCCCGTAGCCGATAATCCGCCTTTCATTAACAACGTGAGTTCATAGCCTCGCACTCTTTTAAATGTTTTATAAAATGATTTGTAAACCCGCGAGGGAGATAACATGCTAGATTTTTATAAAAATAGAACACAAGTAGTCCCGATTGTATGCTAAATGAGATGGACCCGAATGATGCTATGACCCTATATTCGAGACTAAAAGGATTATTAGTAGTTAGGTTATGTCACTTAAAGTCCCATTAGCATGAATTGTGAACTACCTGGATTTGGTAGACGCTTATGCATTTGATAGTACTATTTGGGGACGATCACCCCAGTTCGCGCCTTGACGGTTGATCCCCGTCGTACCACATTGATTGGTAAGCGAATTTATGTATGAGAAGATTCCATAGCGTGATTTTTGTGACGACACGCTAACTTAGATGGGCAAATTGTTTGTCGGGTTCGCGGCCCGCTGTTTTCACAGTAAGGTAACAATGTCATGCGGCTAATAATAATCCTACAATATAATACAATATAAGACATATATAATAAACGACGACGACGCTATTACGATGAATATATTACCTATCATGGTAATATAGAGACTACGGTCTCATGGACGGTTTCAGATGTATGCTTGATTTATATATTGCCTGACTAGCAATATGTGGACTTACTTCCGATATTATACTTGTGTTCTGATTTTAAATGATTGTAAATGATTGTTTTATATAACGGTTTTCATTAAACTCTATGAATTCACTCGGCATTCGCTGATATGATTTTTGCATGTTTTCTATCTCAGGTGCTTGAAGGTAATCCGGATGGAGATCGACTCTGATGGCCCACACTTAATATTAAAAATGTTCATTCGATCTGTGTTTTGTAAACTTAATGACCTGTATAATTTGGGACCTGTTGTACACTTTTAAACCTTTTTAGCGAATGAATGTTTGTTAAACCTTGTACAACCATTTTTATGTGTTGTCTATGATTGGAGTTATTGTGCTATCCCTAACACTCTGAAAGACCCTTCCGCTGTATCGATACGAAAAATGAGAGTGTTACAGTTTGGTACCAGAGCTCTCGTTGTAGAGAACAAAAGATTTTAAAAACCAAGGTTTTGAACAAAACTTTTCAAAATCTTTTGACAATGAACATTTGAGAAAATATTTGAAAAATCTTTTGACTATAACGGTGCCAGAGATCTCCGACGTTACCAACAAGCCCTATTGAGAAGATATATATTTTGATATATATAATTTAATTTATATATATGTATATATCGTGATTTCATTATGTAATTGTTTAACTAGTATGTTATCCTAATACGAGATAAATATATATAAATGCAGATTGTCATGGCTGACCCTAATATTCCTGTAGAAAACCATGCTATTCCCGAACCTAATATAGAAGATGATCCTTATTTAGACTTAGTAGATTTTGATATTGATGATGAGGAGGAACCATTTGAGGATCCCGAGCCCGAGTTAGGACTAGGAGATCAGATTGCCCCTCAGGAAGACTTAGTAGAGAATGAGATTGAGAATGTGGGTAATGAGGACGTGGATATTGAGAATGCTGATATTGAGAATGAGAATGAGATTGAGTTAGATGATGAGATAGACGACGAGGATGTCGAGGAGGACGTAGGTATAGATGTTGAGGTTGATGACGATGAGGAAGCTGAGCTTATTTATCCGTATGATGTTCCAGAGGGCGAGCCTTTGCCCCCACCAGTTTGTTTGTCTGATTCCGAGGATGAGTTACCTAGGGATGAAATGTCTGAATCGTCTGAATCTGATTCTGAATCAGAGGAGGATGAGGATGACGATGCACCTGACGATACTGATGGTATTGCTGCTCATAGACGTGAGATAGGAGAGTCGTCTAGTGCTTGAGAGGCTACTCATATTGATGGTCTTGCACCATGGGCCTTGAGACGTGATCTAGATGCTTCCCGTATTAAGAGTTGTGTGACAGAGGTTGGATTGGGTGTTGTTCAGACTCAGGTTGCTTATTTGGAGTCGAAGACTAAGATTGGAGAGAAAGAGCGAGAATTGCTTAGTTTGGATTTGAGTGATGTTGAGCGTGGTTTGAATGAGGCTTTTAGGAGGTTATCGGTATTGGAAAGCCGTGAGTATGTGGATATGAAGAGAAAGGTAAATTCTATGGAGATTCAGTTGAGTGTGGCTCGTGCGATGCGTGAGAAAGCTGAAAAGGAGTTGAATATATCCGTGGGTTGGAACAGTAGATTTTATGCTGACATGGTCGAAAGAGGAGTAATCCGTAAGCGCCCAGCTGAAGATGTGTCTAGTGGTCGTCCGGCGATGATCCAGAAGACGATGGATGATGGACCATCTGGCGGTTCTCAGTAGACCAGTCTGTGTTTAGTAGTGACCTTTAGATCTTTTGTGTTTATAGCTTTGACTGAACCGACTTGTTAGTTATAGACTTGGCACGAATTTTGAGTGTTTATAGTGTTAGAACTTTGATATGGATGTACTAAGACAATACTTTTGTTTCAGATCGAATGAAATATGTATCTTGTCTTGAATTCCATATTGTGCCTTATTTGTATCTTGATTATGAATTCGATCCATATTATATGAATCCTTTGTTTGATGAATGCTTAATACTTTGAAATTGTGGAATTATAGAACTATGCCGCCCAAGAAGGCTGTGACTGAGGATGATGTATGTAGGATTATTACGGAGCAAGTTACCGCATCTATGACTGAATTTATGGCAAATGCTAGAAATGAAGCTGGCGGTAGTGGAGCTGGCGGTAGTGGAGCTGGCGGTAGTGGAGCTGGCGGTAGTAGAATTGGCGGTACAAATGTGAATGTAAATGCTAATAATGTGAATGCTAATGCTGGAGGAAATGTAGGAGGACTTGGAACGAATGCACCTGAAGTTGGTGGCTGTACTTATGTGACGTTCATGAAGTGTGAACCTCTACCTTTTAATGGAACTGAAGGTGCTGTAGGATTAAGCCAGTGGATCGAGAAGATTGAATCGGTGTTTAGGATTAGTAAGTGTAAGGAGGAAGATAAGGTGACTTTTGCTATGGCTACTCTTAAAGGTCGTGCGTTGACTTGGTGGAACGGGAGAATTGCTTCCATGGGTCTTGATGCTGCTAATGCTACTCCTTGGGCTGAAATCAAGAAGTGGATGACTTTGGAGTTTTGTCCTCGTAGTGTGATCATTAGGTTAGAACAGGAGTTGATTCATCTGAGAATGAAAGGTGTGGACATTGATAGTTACACGAATCGATTCCATGAGTTGGCCTTGCTATGTCCTCGATTGGTTGAACCTGAAGAGATCCGAATTGAGCAATATGTGAAAGGGTTGGCCAGGAATATCCGGGGGGACGTGACATCATCGAAACCACTGACCATTGATGATGCTGTTCGAATGGCTTACCAACTCATTGGACAGATAATTCAGGATAAGGAAGATGAAGCCCGTGTAGGTGAGAAAAGAAAGGGAGACGGTGAGCGTGTAGATAGAGGTGATTATAGGAAGAATTTCAATCGCCGTCAGAACCAGAGAAAGGGGAATGCAAATGCTATTACCAACAATGCACCGCGCAACGATGATAGATGTCCTAAGTGTGGCAACAAGAGGCATCCTGGCGACTGCTGGAAGTGCCGAAATTGCGGAAAGCTTGGACACAAGGTTGAAAGGTGTAAGAAGGGAACGATTGGCTTCAACTGTAATGAAGAAGGTCATAGGAAATCGGAATGCCCCAAGTTGAAAGCGATTGTACCTGGAAGAAACCCCCAGGGTGGTATCTACCAACTTGGAACAATTGAGGTGAAGAAAGAGGATCCGAATGTCGTTACCGGTACGTTTTTACTCAACAATCATTATGCTGTTGCTTTATTCGATTCGGGTGCCGATAGGAGCTTTGTATCCACTAAATTTAGTGCCCTTATTGATATTGAACCTGTTGAGATAAGTACCAGTTACGAGGTGGAATTGGCTGATGGTAAATTAGTGAAAACTAATAAGCTATTAGAAGGATGCTCTCTAAATCTCTTGAACCATTCCTTTCCGATTGATTTGATGTTGATAGAATTAGGTAGTTTCGATGTTATTATTGGTATGGATTGGTTGTCGTTGAATAATTCTACTATTTTATGTGGAGAGAAGAAGGTTAAGATTCCTCTTAGGAATAGGACGTTAGTAATTGATGGTAGTCGAGGTGAATCCCGTTTGAAAATCGTTTCATGTATTAAAGTCCAAAAGTACATCAGGAACGGTTGTGAGTTATTCTTAGCTCAAGTGACCGGGAATGAGTCTAGGGAGAAACGATTGGAAGATGTACCTATTATTTGTGAATTTCTTGAGGTATTTCCTAAAGAATTACCAGGACTTCCACCGATAAGGCAAGTAGAGTTTCGAATCGATTTAATTCCTGGTGCTGCACCGGTGGCACGTGCGCCTTACCGATTAGCCCCTTCTGAATTAAAGGAGTTATCTGAGCAACTTAAGGAGTTGTCTGATAAAGGTTTTATTCGACCGAGCTCGTCGCCTTGGGGAGCTCCAGTCTTGTTCGTTAAGAAGAACGATGGATCTTTTCGTATGTGCATTGATTATAGGGAACTGAATAAGTTGACAATTAAGAATCGATATCCTTTACCTAGAATTGATGATTTGTTTGATCAACTGCAAGGATCTAGTGTGTATTCTAAGATAGATTTGCGGTCAGGATATCACCAACTTCGCGTCCGTGAAGAAGATATTCCCATAACTGCATTTAGAACTCGTTATGGACACTATGAATTTCAAGTAATGCCATTTGGGTTAACTAACGCACCTGCGGTTTTCATGGATTAAATGAATCGAGTGTGCAAGCCCTACTTGGATAAATTTGTGATTGTGTTTATTGACGATATTCTAATCTATTCTAAGAATGAAGATGAGCATAGAGAACATTTGAGGATTGTTTTGAAGTTGTTGAAGGATGAAAGGTTGTATGCTAAGTTTTCGAAGTGTGATTTCTGGTTAGATTCTGTGCAATTTCTTGGTCATGTGATTAACAGAGATGGAATTCATGTTGATCCTGCAAAGGTTGAAGCTATTAAGAATTGGTCTGCACCGACAACGCCAACGGAAGTGCGACAGTTCTTAGGATTGGCTGGCTATTATAGGCGATTCATTAAAGAATTTTCTTTGATAGCTAAACCCTTGACTAAGCTTACTCAGAAGAATAAACCTTTCGTTTGGGGAAGTGATGAAGATGGAGCATTTCAGACATTGAAGCAAAAATTATGTAGTGCGCCAATCTTATCATTACCCGAAGGGAGTGAAGATTTTGTAGTGTATTGTGATGCATCTCTTAGAGGTTATGGAGCTGTTTTGATGCAAAGAGAGAAAGTGATAGCTTATGCTTCTAGGCAATTAAGGAAGAATGAGGAGAATTATACTACTCATGATCTTGAGTTAGGAGCTGTAGTCTTTGCTCTTAGGTTGTGGAGACATTATCTGTATGGCACCAAGTGTACGGTATTCACCGATCACAAAAGCCTACAGTATATTCTCGACCAGAAGGAATTGAACATGAGGCAACGAAGATGGATAGAGTTGTTAAGTGATTATGATTGTGATATAAAGTATCACCCAGGAAAAGCCAACGTTGTTGCTGATGCGTTGAGTAGGAAAGATAGAGAGCCTATCAGGGTGCGTTCTCTAGTCTTGACCGTGCACAATAATTTGCCTGAGCAAATTAGAAATGCGCAAATAGAAGCTGGTAAGAAGGAGAATTTTGTTAATGAAGGGTTCCGAGGAGAAGGAGATCCTTTAGAGGTTAGAGCTGATGGAGTGAAATGTTTAAGATGTCGTATGTGGATACCTAAGTTTGGAGGCTTAAGAGATTTGATTATGTTAGAATCCCATAAATCTAAGTATTCCATTCATCCGGGATCTGATAAGATGTACCATGATTTGAAGAAGTTGTACTGGTGGCCGAATATGAAAGCTGACATAGCTATGTATGTTCTTCAATGCTTGACTTGTGCTAGAGTTAAGGCCGAACATCAAAAGCCATCAGGACTACTTCAACAACCAAAGATTCCTGAATGGAAGTGGGAGCGAATTACAATGGATTTTATCACCAAGCTTCCTAGAACATCATCTGGAAACAATTCGATTTGGGTTATTGTCGATAGACTGACCAAATCAGCACACTTCATTCCGGTTAAGGAGCAGTTCTCACTGGAGAAGCTGACTCGAATATACCTTGATAATGTTGTATGCAAACATGGAGTGCCTGTATCGATCATTTCAGATCGAGATCCTAGATTCGCATCGAATTTTTGGAAATCTCTCCAAAGATCTTTGGGAACGAATCTCGATATGAGCACTGCTTATCACCCCCAGACTGATGGGCAGAGTGAAAGGACGATACAAACACTGGAAGATATGTTGGGAGCTTGTGTGTTAGACTTTGGTAAGAATTGGGATAAACATTTGTCGTTAGCAGAGTTTTCGTATAACAATAGTTACCATTCTAGTATTAAGGCTGCACCTTTTGAAGCTTTGTATGGTAGGAAGTGTAGATCTCCTGTATGTTGGAGTGAAGTTGGGGATACCCAGCTCACGAGACCGGAATTGATCCGGGAGACTACGGAGATGATAGTTCAGATTAAGAAGAGGTTGTTGACTGCCCGTAGTAGACATAAAAGTTACGCGGATGTGCGGCGGAAGCCAATGGAGTTTGAAGTGGGTGACCGAGTAATGTTGAAAGTATCGCCATGGAAAGGCGTTATAAGATTTGGAAAACGAGGAAAATTGAATCCCCGTTATATTGGACCCTTTAAGATTTTATCTAGAGTAGGTCCGGTGGCTTACAAACTAGAGTTACCCCCAGAACTTCATGGTGTTCACAACACATTCCATGTATCTAATCTGAAGAAATGTCTAGCAGTGAGTGATGAGAAAATTCCGTTAGGTAAGGTTCGAATAGATGGGAAGTTGCATTTTATCGAAAAGCCCGTAGAAGTTATGGACCGTGAGGTAAAGCAACTGAAACAAAGTCGGATACCTATTGTTAAGATCCGATGGAATTCAAAGCATGGACCGGAGTATACTTGGGAACGAGAGGATGAAATGTGGAAGAAATATCCGCACCTCTTCGATTTCAATAAGAAACGGACATCCAAATGAAATGGATCACGAGGACGTTGATCCCTTTTAGGAGGAAAAGCTGTGACAAATCTAACATTTTCAGGTAGTTAAATATTTTCTCGTATAATATTTTTAAACTTATTTTTATGTTGGTTGACGAACTCACAATTTACGGATTTAAATTTGCGCTTACGTGCATAATTTGGCGTCTTTTACGACTAATACGGAAACCTTAGGATTACGTATTTACGTTTTTGAACTCCGTTTTTGATGAGACAATTTTTATTGGATTCGTTTTGTGACGGTGATTCATAATTTATAAAAACGTTTTTCGTAAAACGACCCGAGGGCACGCAAATCGAGAAAACTAGAATCGAGAAATACCCGTAAACTAGTGCGATGGGACAAAACACTTTGCCCCATCCCACTAGCTTACATGGGACGGCAAGGAGGACACCACCACACTTAGGTGGCACACATTCTAGCTAAAGCTTATACAAGTGTAAGCTTATGCTTACACTTTAAGCTAAACCTTCCACCACTACACAAAACCAACAAATGGTTTTCACTTAACCATTTCTTACATGCAATTCACTCTCAAAACTCTCTCAACCTTCATCTTTGTGCCGTCCCACATCAAGCCACAAACACCCTCATTGATCTTTTCTAACTACAAACCACATGTTTACTAGTCCTATTAAGGTGTTTCCTTGAAACCTTGATCATTTGGTGGCCATATAACCAACTTTGGAGGTGATTTGCTTGTGTCCTAGGGCTGATTTTCCAACATATGATCTTGATATTTGATGGTCTTGGAGATACTTGTTGTATTCATCAAGTTCTTGCCTTCCTAAAATAAGAAATCCACTTGGATTAGTAAAGAAGATCATCCTCTACATTTTTCTCTTATTATTTTGTAAAGAACAAATGTATTTTCTTTCATTTTGTATATGTATATGATGTATATATGATGATAAAAATGTTGTGTGGGGATCAAGTGTTGATAAACATGCTTAAAAATGATGATAACCATAAGAAATGAAGCTAAAATCATGTCTAATTAGTTGGCTGTATAAAAACAGTAGATAACTAAAAGAACAACTGATAAAAATGTATGGTTTGATCTATTTACAGTAAAGTAGATGATGTTATACACATGTGAGAGTTGGCCATGCAATTGAATCAAAATAATGAGTGAGATATGATAAAAACAAGTTAGGTGGTACAATCTGAATAAGCAGTTTTGTAGGGACTGTTAAGACAACTTAGACTCAAAATGGGCAGTAGCTATAACTAAGTTATATTTAGCACATATTATGAAGAAGTTGTCATCCAAAAATGAGCTTCTAAGTCATTGTAGAACTCTAGATATGATAAAAATGGTGAATGTGAAGTTAAAAATCAGATTTTGGAAATAATGTTTATTATTATTATATAAGCACTCACTTTATAATTTATAAAATGTAAAGTATAAACCCACTAACTTATAAAACTTATTTATATAAATGTATAAAAGGTTAATTAAATGGGTAAATTATATAAATGGTGGTAAAAATAATATTTATAAGTAATAAAAACTATAAACTTGATTTTTACGACTTTTTCGGCTATCGCCGTGAAATTAACGTTTTTCATCAAATAAAACTTAGACGACCAAACCCGTCTAATGTAAAGTTTATAAAAGTTATATACTGATGTATAAGTAACTAAGACAAGTAAAAACCGATAAAACCCGAACTATAAGAATTACGGACAATTACGAGCTAACTAAACCTATTAGACTAATAATTGGACTTAATAAGATAAAAACTTGTAAAAAGAATTATTTGGGCTTAACCCATTTGGGCCCAACATGAAACGTATATATACTGATCATATAAGTATAAAATGGGTAAAAACAAGTAAAAGAACTTATAAAAGACTTAATGAACTTAAAATAGGTAAAATCGGTAAAGGTAGTGAACTAGTAAGACGATACTAAAACGTAAACACTAAAATGAATAAATGAGGATTTATAAACCCACTTGATCATCATCATATGTACAAAAATCATATATATATGTATATTGTTATTTTGATAAAAGTCATTGGACCGAGTTTAAGACCGATTATTATTTATATAGGTTTCCGTGACCGAAGCACGCCCGTAGCCGATAATCCACCTTTCATTAACAACGTGAGTTCATAGCCTCGCACTCTTTTAAATGTTTTATAAAATGATTTGTAAACCCGCGAGGGAGATAACATGCTAGATTTTTATAAAAATAGAACACAAGTAGTCCCGATTGTATGCTAAATGAGATGGACCCGAATGATGCTATGACCCTATATTCGAGACTAAAAGGATTATTAGTAGTTAGGTTATGTCACTTAAAGTCCCATTAGCATGAATTGTGAACTACCGGGATTTGGTAGACGCTTATGCATTTGATAGTACTATTTGGGGACGATCACCCCAGTTCGCGCCTTGACGGTTGATCCCCGTCGTACCACATTGATTGGTAAGCGAATTAATGTATGAGAAGATTCCATAGCGTGATTTTTGTGACGACACGCTAACTTAGATGGGCAAATTGTTTGTCGGGTTCGCGGCCCGCTGTTTTCACAGTAAGGTAACAATGTCATGCGGCTAATAATAATCCTACAATATAATACAATATAAGAAATATATAATAAACGACGACGACGCTATTACGATGAATATATTACCTATCATGGTAATATAGAGACTACGGTCTCATGGACGGTTTCAGATGTATGCTTGATTTATATATTGCCTGACTAGCAATATGTGGACTTACTTCCGATATTATACTTGTGTTCTGATTTTAAATGATTGTAAATGATTGTTTTATATAACGGTTTTCATTAAACTCTATGAATTCACTCGGCATTCGCTGATATGATTTTTGCATGTTTTCTATCTCAGGTGCTTGAAGGTAATCCGGATGGAGATCGACTCTGATGGCCCACACTTAATATTAAAAATGTTCATTCGATATGTGTTTTGTAAACTTAATGACCTGTATAATTTGGGACCTGTTGTACACTTTTAAACCTTTTTATCGAATGAATGTTTGTTAAACCTTGTACAACCATTTTTATGTGTTGTCTATGATTGGAGTTATTGTGCTATCCCGTAACACTCTAAAAGACCCTTCCGCTGTACCGATACGAAAAATGAGAGTGTTACAAAGGACGACAGTATGCGCCTTTGCATTGACTATCGCGAGCTCAACAAGATTACTATCAGGAATAGGTATCCACTCCCACGTATAGACGAGTTGTTTGACCAACTCCAAGGGGCCAAACACTTCTCCAAAATTGAGCTCAGGTCAGGCTACCATCAGTTACGGGTTAAGGAGCAGGACATCGCCAAGACTGCTTTCCGTACACGCTATGGCCACTACGAATTTGTAGTCATGCCATTCGGCCTGACCAATGCTCCAGCAGTGTTCATGGATTTGATGAACAGAATATTTCATGAATTTCTGGACAAGTTTGTCATTGTCTTCATCGATGACATCCTGATTTTCTCAAAGTCCAAGTAGGAACACGAAGACCATCTTCGTATAGTACTACAGATTCTTCGCCAGAAGCAGTTGTATGCTAAATTCTCCAAGTGTGAGTTCTGGTTAGACAAAGTGGCATTCTTAGGTCACATTGTATCAGTAGAAGGAATCACTATGGATCCAGCGAAGGTTGAAGCTATTACTAAGTGGCCGAGTCCGAACTGATGCAGAAAGGGGAGAAATTCGTCTCGATTGAAGAACGAGAGAAGAGCTTTGAAGACCTGAAGCAGAAGCTAGTATCTGCACCTATTCTTACTCTCCCATCTGGTACGGGTGGATTTCAAATCTACAGTGATGCATCGAGGAAGGGACTTGGTTGTGTTCTCATGCAACATGGGAAAGTGATCGCGTACGCTTCACGGAAGCTTAAGCCTTATGAAGAAAATTACCCTACGCATGACTTAGAACTTGCTGCAGTCGTGTTTGCATTGAAGATATGGAGGCACTACTTATATGGAGAATCATGTGACATTTTCACGGACCACAAGAGCTTGAAGTATATCTTCACTCAGCGTGAATTGAACATGAGGCAGAGGAGATGGTTAGAGCTGTTGAAGGATTATGATATAAATCTGCAGTATCATCCCGGCAAAGCAAATGTAGTAGTAGATGCACTTAGCAGGAAGTCCGGAATGATCAACAACATAAAGATTGAGGAGGAAATCATAAGAGACTTGGAGCGACTAGACATAGAGATCATGGTACATGGACATGACGGTTATTGAGCTAATCTTAGAGTAGAACCCGTGTTACTCTCTAAGATCAAGGAAGCTCGGAAAGATGACGGAGAAATCTGGGCATTAATTCAGAATTTGGAGAAGCAGACGGAATTCAGAGTAGATGCGGATGGTATCTTATGGTAGGGCACGAGACTTTGTGTTCCTGATGACCAAGAACTCCGGGAAGCATTGTTAGCTGAAGCTCATAGCTCCCCATTCTCTATACATCCTGGTTCGACTAAGTTGTACCATGACATCAAGTAGTACTTTTGGTGGAGTGGTATGAAACAGGATGTCGCCACTTACGTCTCCAAATGTCTTACCTGCCAGCAGGTTAAGATTGAGCAACAGCGATCTGGCGGTCTCCTTCAACCGTTAGATATTCCAGAGTGGAAGTGGGACAAAATCACCATGGATTTTGTTACTGGTCTTCCGCCAACCAAAAGGAAGTACGATGCAATTTGGGTTATCGTTGATCGACTTACCAAATCAGCTCATTTCTTACCCATCCGAAAGAAAGATTCGGTCAGTAAACTTGCCGATACTTAGAGAAGAGAGATCATGAGACTCCACGGTGCTCCATCCAACATCGTCTCAGACAGAGATCCTCGATTCATTTCGCGATTTTGGAAGAGTCTACAGAAAGCTTGGGGTACACAACTTAAGCTTAGCACGGCTTTTCATCCTCAAACAGACGGCCAGTCAGAGCGAACGATTCAGACATTAGAAGACATGTTGAGGTCATGTGCGTTGGAATGGATAGGTGATTGGGACGATTATATCTGTTTGGTGGAGTTTGAGTACAACAACAGTTGGCACGCAAGTATCAAGTGTGCTCCTTTCGAAATGTTGTATGGTAGAAAGTCTCGCGCTCCAATCTGCTGGGATCAGGTTGGTGAGCGAACACTTGAAGGACCAGAGATTATAGAAATGACTAATGAGAGGGTCGCAGTATCTAAGCAGAAACTTCAAGAAGCACGGTCACGGAAGAAGAGCTACGCAGTCAAGCATCGTAGGGACATACATTTTAACGTAGGAGATCACGTTTTCCTTAAGGTTTCACTGGCACGTGGTGTTAGACGTTTTGGAATTAAAGGGAAGCTCAGTCCTCGGTTCATCGGACCGTTTGGTATCATTGAACGAGTCGGTGAAGTATCTTACCGTTTAGCGTTACCTCCGCAGCTTTCACATGTACAAAATGTGTTTCACGTGTCCTTACTCAGAGGGTACCAGTATCATCCCCTTCACATGGTTCAGTATCCACTGGAACATATTCGAGAAGATCTCACTTTTATAGAAGAACCCGAATGAGTTCTTGAGAGACAAGAATGAGTCATGAGAAGGAAGACGATTCCATTCGTCAAAATCCTTTGGAGGGATCATACCGAGAGGGAAGCCACTTGGGAAACAGAGGAGTCTATCCGGGCTTCTTACCCTAATTTAATATTTTTTATTCGGGTATTTTCTTCTTTTCCAGTTTACTTTATCTATAATTCGGGGATGAATTATTCTTTTTAGGGGGGATGAGTTGTAAAACCCGCATGCTTTTACCATGAATAGTGCCCTTAAGATCGTACATACATGATTAGAAATTTCCTTTATAACATGTTTACGTTTCACGTACAAGAATTACAAGTATTACGTACGTGTTATAACACGATAAGTATTTATTACGTATGAACACACGATAATTATTTTCCAATAATAATTATAATCACGAACATGTGATCATGAAATCATGAGCGTAGATTAATCGCGAGCTAATATTAATTACGTATATATATTTAGTACGAACACGAATAACTAATTCACGATCGTAAACTAATTAGAACACGTAATTTACGAACATGATAAAACACGAGAACACACTATTATTTTTATACACGGAAAAAGGTACGGGTTACCCCAAGTGGGGACCCCTACCCGCGGCTACACAAGGTAAACATGGGCTTGGCCCATGTAATTTTTACTAAATAAGAATTTAGGGAAAAACATGTTCATTATTTACAAAATCAAGAAAATAAGAAAAACCCTAGTTTCTTTTCCTCTCCTTCTTGACCGTCGGGTTTTGATCACCAAAAGGGGTGTTCGGGTTGATTTTGATCTTGGAAAATTTGCAAGGATTCGTGTGTGTTCATCCTTATTTGATCCACGTATTCGGTATAACTTTTTAACCCTTTTCTTTTTATGTTTGATTTTGATGATCACATAAAATCATGATGTTTTTAATTAAACTAATTAAAAAAAATATTTAAACATGTTAATAATCATGGGGTAAATCAAAACAAGGGTTTAGGGTGTTTTTGTTTTGGCCGACGCCTAACAGAACCCCATAGGGGTCTCGGCTTGGCCTATGTCGCACCACCGAGACCATATGGTCTCGGTATGGTGGTGATGGTGTCACGGCAGCAGCAAGGGGAAAGGGAAACCCGACCTTGGTCGGGGTATGGTGATGGTTACGGGTCCGGTTCATGGTTTTTAGTCACGGGTCCGGTTCATGAATTAGTTTCAAGGTTTATGATTTTCACTAGTTATGTTTTAGACTTAAATTAAATTAATAAAAGCATGACATGATTAATTTAATGTACATGACTTAGGTTATAAATTTAATTAGTAATTCATGAATTTTAACCTAAGTATTTATATTTAATTAGACTTTATAATTAATTAATTATTTAAAACCATGACTATAATTAATTAATTAACATGACTTAGGTTATATTATTAATAGTTAATAATACATGTTTTAACCTAAGTATTTTACCTTTATTTAATTAAAATCATGTTATATTTAATTAAATACTTTTAACCTATAGTTTATTTAATTTACATGTAATAATTAATAAACTATACTTTATAATCACATGACTTAGAATAATAATCAGAAAACAATTAAACTTATATAATTAGCTTATTTAACCAGCTTATATCTATTTATAGAAACTTTCTATTTTTAGAAACTTATTTAATTAAGGCAGTTAATCTATTTATGGAAACTTTATATTTTTAGAAACTTATATATTTTAAGCAGTAATTCTATTTTTGGAAACTTTCAATTTTTGGAAACTTTCTATTTTTGGAAAGTTTCTATTTTTGAAAACTTTCTATTTTTGGTAACTTTCTATTTTTGGAAACATTCTATTATAGGAAACCTGCTATTTTTAGAAAGTTACTTATTATTACGCAACAAGTATAATAATACATGAAATACAAGTAATACTTAATCAGAATAGACAGAATATACGATAAATACAGTATAAAGCTTAAAACAGTAAAACATGACATGAACATATAAAACAAGCTAAGACATGATATAAAACCAGTTACGTATTCAGTAATCAGATACTTATACACGTATGTATTTATGTAGCATTAGTGATACCGAAGTAGGACTCTCTTCCGTTCGTCTTCTTCGTTCACTAGACATAAGGTACGGATTCCCGTCCTTTCAGTATGGACATTATTTCCTTATTAGGATTCCCCATATGCAGCCAACTATTTTCCCATAGTATAAGTTTATATGTTTGATTACTTATGTTTAATTAGAATACCTAAAGCCATATACATGCATGACTAGTTTCACCTAGTTATGGAGGTACCATAACCATAACACTAGATGCACTGGTGTTATGACTTCCCCACGGCGGAGTGATTGCTCGTGGCGTCCCCTCAGCTTTTGACCATATTATTGTATTTATCATGTGGGGCGTATGGGTGCATCCTAGTTACATGTTTTTTTAGCAGATTACTCAGTGTGAATGTGGTGTGTGCCTTGCATCCTTCACAAGGAGCTGATCCCTCCTACCTAAAACAAGTATATTAAATTATAGGAAGCCCCTCTAATTTGCATGACGAGGTCACCCCTCCAAGTATTCATGCACGTTGATATCATGACGTATATCGGCTAATGGTAAAATATGTTAAACAGTTTTTACAAGATAAACATAAGGGTTTTCAAACTATAAAACCAGTTTTACTAAGACTTAACCGGGTTATTCATGACTTAGTTTCTTCCGTTGTTTCATGCTTATATGCTTATATTATTCATGCTTTATTTGTACATCCGTGCATTGAGCGTATTGCTCACCCGTTTTCCTTTTCATGTTCCCAAAATGACAGGTACTCAGGGACGCTCGTAGACTTTAAGCGTACGTGCATATGGACTGGAAACTTTCTAGCCTTTCTTTACTTTATGCATTATCTATACTTTGATACTCTTTCCATGGACATTGTTTAGTCCTTTCATTTACAATACTTATGTTTGTGTGTGATGAGCTTTACTTTAGGACTACCGATGTTTGATTCCGGTATTTCCTTTTATGGTCATGTAATGTTTTAGACATTTATCCTTGTATGCTTTGATGACACGCCATAATCACGCGTGACATTCCATTTATCAAAATGGGGTGTTACATTGAGCATGTGGATGAAGACACAAGATCGCAAGATGGCAAAGATAAGTTAAGGATGGTTTGAAGATATCAAGATTATAAAACAAAGTCGAAAGACAACTACAAAGGCTCAAAGATCACAACATGAAGTAACAAGACTACTATTACACGTTCAAGACCCATTTATGGCGAGATTAGTAATCTCTTTAAATCTTCGAATGTCAAAGAGGAATGACCTCTCATTGGGGAGATTATTAGCCTCAAAATATTGAGTCAAACAAGAATGATCAGTCATAGTTTATAATGTATTGTTTATTAGAACGTTGTAATAGGTAGTAGAATAGTCGTCTAATACGGGCTTGATGGCTAGCTTAAAAGGCCTCTTTCAAGGTACTAAGCATATATTAAAGCCCGACCTAAAACAATATAGTCCATAGAAAGCCCGCATGTGGGTGGACTATATAAGCACCCTCCTAGCATGTTAGGAGGGTTGTCCACTTCATTTTCTTAATCTATTTTTCTAACACCCCCAAATTTACACAATTCAATACAGCGGAAGACTCGTTGGTGTTACAGGATAGCACATTACTCACATCATAGACAACGTATAAAAATCGCGTCGTTTAATAATAAAGCATTTCCATTCATATATATCAAATTTTACATAGGTCCCAAGTCATTATATTTCATACAGGTTTTACAAAGCATTTGAATGGAAATTATTATTTAAGTGCGGGCCATGAATTCTTGTTGTCTTCCTGAGAATTACCTTCAAGTACCTGAGATAAAACATGTTAAAAGAAAAGGTCAACGAAAACGCCGAGTGAATTCATAGAGTTTAATTAAATCCATCAATATACATCGGTATAAAATTATTACCGAAAATCATTTTGTACAAATCTTTGTAATAGGCCATAAAATAGCCAAATTCATTTTATAAAAATCCTTATAAAAAATCATAATATAGGCTGTTGCCTTCAAAACCATTATACGAACCAATGTCGTAAAAACATCATACAATACGTTTCATAACGTTGTATAAAGTTAAATAAAAACCGTTATATGGATATGGTTATATAAAACCAAAACACTAACATAATATCAATAACAAGACCCTGTATTGCTAGTCAGGAAATTCATTGTAATTCAGTGCGTATAGCAGTATTTCGTTATTTTTGGATTATTATAAGCCGCATGACATTGTTACCTTACTACAACAAACAACGGGTAGCTAACCCGAGACTCATTTGCCCATCTAAATTAGTGTGTCGTCACAATATCACGCTATGGAAATCTTCTCATACATAAATTCGCTTACCAATCAATGTGGCACGACGGGGATCAACCGTCAAGGCGCGAACTAGGGTGATCGTCCCCAAATAGTACTATTATATGCATAAGCGTCTACCAAATCCCGATAGTTCACAATTCATGCTAATGGGAATTTTAGTGACATAACCTAACTTTAATAATCCATTTCATTTCATCTATCGGGTCATTTAATCATTCATCGGGTCATACAATCATTCGGGTCTAAATCAATAAACAGACAATCGGGACAACTAGTGTCCTATTTTATAAAAACTAACATGTTATCTCCCTCGCGGGTTTATAAAGCATTTCATAAAAAAATTTAAAAGAGTGTGAGGCTATGAACTCACGTTGATTGGGAAAGGCGGTTATCGGCGATTCAGATGTACGGTACGTGCTTCAATCACGGAAACCTAGACAAATAATAATCGGTCTTAGACTTTTGTCCAATGAATTTATCAAAATAACAATTATGTATAAATATGATGATTTTATACATATGATGATGATCAAGTGGGTTTATACATTCTCACTTACTCATTTTAGTGTTATGTGTTGGTAACTTTTATACTAGTTTTACCTATTTACATGTTTTAGGTCCAATAAGCCTATTATAAGCCCATTACCTTAAATTAGACCATTTTATACTTTTATTATCAGTATTATACTTTACATGTTGAGCCCAAGTGGGTTAAGCCCAATAAGTAAATTTATAAATGTTTAGCCCATTTAGTTGGATTAATAGCCCAATAATGCTAATTTAGCCCGTTAATGTCCGTATGTTATATAGTTCGGGTTGTATCGGTTTTTACTTGTATTAAGTACTTATATATCAGTATATGACTTTTTAAAAAGTTTACATTAGATGGGTCCGATCGTCTAAGTTTTAATTGACGAAAAACGTTAATTTTACGGTATTAGCCGAAAAAACGTAAAAATCATGTTTATAATTTTTATAACTTATAAAACTTACCAAACTACCATTTTTATAAAATGTCCATTTATTTATCCTTATACATATTTATATAAATGAAATATATAAGTTAGTGGCTTTTAATTTCACATTTTATAGTATATTATTTGAGTGCTTATATAATACTATTAAACTTTAATTTCACAAAATCTGATTTTTAGTTTCACTTTCACCATTTTTATCATATCTTGAGTTCTATAAGGAGATAGAAGCTCATTTTTGGATGACATAAACTTCATATTATGTTCTACAAATAACCTACTTATAGCTACTGCTCAATCCATGTATAAGTATCCTTAACAGTCCCTACAAAACAAACTATTCAGATTGGTATACAAATTTTGTTTTGATCATATCTCACTCATTTTCATGATTCCATTGCATGGCCAACTCTCACATGTGTCTGACATCTAATAATTACTGTAAATTGATTCTACCATGCAATTTTATCAGTTTATAATTTGGTTACTTACTGTTTTTATACAGCCGTCATTTTAAGCAAGATTTTAACCATTTTACATGTGGTTTTTCCATCTTTTTACCCATGTTTATCAAATCTATCAACACCAAATCACCACATAATATTTTTAATCATCATTCATAATCATATACATATACATAAATAAAGGAAATACAAGATTACATAATCAAAATAACAAAAGGATAGGAAGAACAATCTCTATACCACCAAAGTTATGAAATGATGAGTTTTTGGATGAACAAGATTTGGTTCTTGTTATCACATATTTAACTAGGCAAATTAACTCCTTGAGATCTTCATGTGCATGATTATCTTCTTGAAAATCAGCCCCTAAGATCCATGGAAACTCCTTTTTAGTTGTTAAGATAACCTCCAATCTTCATGTCTTCAATAGGTTATCATCATATGTAACTTATACATAAGATTTGTGGTTAAATTTTTGTTGTATGATGATGATTGTGGTGGTGGTAGACGTTCATAGAGAGAGAGGAAGAGAGAAAATGGAGTTTTTGCATGTATGTGAAATGGTTTCATGGTTTAGCTAGTTTTGTGTAGCTAGTGGTTTGGAAAGAAACAAGGACAAGTGTCCTTGTTTACTTAAGTAAACTTGACACATCAAAAGTGTGTTGTGTAATCTTGGATGCCACTTGTATAGGGGTGGGAAAGTGTAAACTTGTCCAATCCCTATTAATTTACGGGTACTCCTCGATTCTAGTTTCCTTGATTTGTGTGCCCTCGGGTCGTTTTACAAAAAATGTTTTTATAAATTATGAATCAGCGGCACAAAACGAATCTAATAAAAATTGTCTCATCAAAAAACGGAGTTCAAAAACGTAAATACGTAATCCTAAGGTTTCCGGTTTAGTCGTTAAGGACGTTAAATTATAATCTTAAGTCCTAATCTCTTCTCGTAAATTTGTGAGATTATGAACCAACACAAATTTAAAATTCCAAAATAATATTCACGGATAAATTTATTTCCTGAAATGTCGGACTGTCACCAAAACGGTGTATGTAAACGTAAGCACGTAACATAGAATCCTCTGGTTTAGACGTAGGCGATGCTACTTCAAGACGTAAATCCAAATTTCTTCCCAAAAATAAGTGAGTTCATAATATAACATTAAAATAATGTTTTTAAATAATATTTGAGAATAAAATATAAACCATAAATTGACGGATTGTCACATCATTTACCCCTAAACAGGATCTTTGTCCTCAAAGATCATCTTATCTTACTACTCGCTTCTTATAGAGTTAAAGCCATGTGGGTATTTCCTCCACATTCGGTCTTTTCTAACAAGTGTAATTCATTACAATACGCGAGTTTCATCAAACATAACTACGGGAATAAGATCAGGCTTAATGTCGACTTACTTTCTCTATCCATGATGTTCACGGGTTTTTGATGAATGCAACTTTTCACCGATCTAAACTTTATCAAGAAGTGATCAGATTCTTACTTGATAGACATTTTCTCAAGTTCGATATACGCAACATAATTCACGCAGCTCTTGAAGTCCTAGGGTAGATCCAGCTTATATGCCTTTCAAACCAATCTTTTACATCATCTCAATGGTCCCATACAATGGGGACTTATATCCCATGATCTTTCAGATCATCAATTCATTTTTCCATGGTTAAAATTTTTGGCATAACTTCGCTACCCATTTGGCACTTCAAGATCTACATTTCATATTCACATAACCTCCTGCCCACTACCGGCAGTTAATAATCAGATGCTAATTTCAACAATCATTTCAGGTCTCACGGGTCGGGTATTTTGTAAGGTTAGGTTTGTCATCATAGGAAACCTTAAACCTAAAAGACATGTCCAACTCATAATGGGTGTATGTCGGGTGTCTTCCTCCCAACTCCTTCTTACAGATGCTCTCACATTTAGATCCTCACAAGATTTGGTCTCGATCCTAATACGATAATTATCAATGATAATCTCTCCAAAGGAAACGATTATATGGTTCATTACGAAAGGTCAATCATTCAAGCATAAAACAGCACTTATAGTATTTTGTATCGTTACTTTACCTCGTCCCTTCGATTGGGGTGGTAAACAGTACTCTCATCAAGATTCGTTCTCAATGACTTCTGAGCAAATCTCTAGAAATTCGATGTGAAGCGAGGATCTTGATAGAGATGATCAATACAGGCACACCATGTTTACACAACTCCTTTAAATACAAAAGAGTCAATTTCTTCATCGAGAATTTATCATTAACTGGAATGATATTAGTAGACTTGGTCAGTCTGTCGACGATGACCCAAATCGAATCAAATTCAGATGATGGCCTTTGCAATAGTTAGACGTTTACTAATGTATGAGGCGATGTCTGCCTTCATAATTTTTCCATCAGTACAACTTCTTCAGATAAAGATACATTAAATCAGAAATGGCATGAATAGAATACTTAATCTTATGAGATTCCAACATGACTACATCTCACAAACCTCCATATTTAGGCAACCACAAGTGGCCTTTTAATCATTTAACGCCATTGGCTCTCATTTCTAATGGTTCACATTAGCCGTGAACCCCTTTTTTTATCTATATTAGCCTTTTTACAAGCATCGGCTATTTTTAAATTGTTCGGCAATTTAGTTTGCACAATCATTACTAAGGAACACATCCTAATTGGTTCTTTATCCTTTCTATATAATGTGTCAGTATCTACATTCACCTTCCCTGATAAATATCATGACCGTATTCATTCAAGAATTCTTTCTTCATATTTTCTAATTTTTAGTTTCGTCTCAACTATCATTTTTATCAGTTTTGCTCAATCCGACGTCTAAAGCGTCGATAATTATTACATGTAATTAGATGTTAAATATTTAATTTTTATGAAACGTAAACGTAAAAACTTTAAATTTCTTAGTTTGACCAATTATATAAAAATGGTCTAAATAAATATGAATTTAATTAACACGATTTTTGTTGATTTATCGAAAATAAATATTAAGATTCGTAAATGTTCGAAAAATCTTCAGTTACACTTTGGTCAAAATTTTCTTAGTTGAAAAGCAAAAATTGTCGCTTCAAATTTCAAGACATGGTTTAAATGGTATCCTCAATCCCTCTTAGGTTTTCTTGAGGTATACATAAACATTTACCCCTAAACAGGAGTTTAGTTAAATGATTTGGGCATAAGGAAATAATCCCTTAAAAATTTCTTTGATAAAATATCTGTCAAAATATATTTCCACTTTCTTTTTGGTAAAACCCAAAATCTTAAATGGCTCAAATTTTTGAAAAGTCAATATAGATTCCATTATCTTATTAATCACATGGTCAAATAATGTAAAGGAGTCTTAAATATCATGTTAAATACTCAAGGTACAGGTTTTCATTGTTCGGCCACTTCAAGGCAGTCTATAAATAATTATTAACTCATTCTTATTCTTAGAAACAAACAAATGGTCCTCAATGATCACAAGCATGAATTTATCAAATTACAGCCTACACACGTGATTCACCAAATTTATGGATGCTACATGTGTATTAGTCAATCCAAATGACATCACGTGAAACTCATAATGTTCATTACAAGTTCTGGTTGTAGTAATTGGAATAGATAATCTTTTTCGCGGACGCGAAGTTGATGATAACCATGCCGAGGATCAAATTTTTGAATATAAGCTAGAACCTTGTAAATGATCGAACAAATCTATCATCTTGGGTAGTGGATATAGATTTTTAATCGTCAATTTACCTATTTAACGGTAATCAGTAAACATAAGGAATAATAACACCATAGCTCTTCATGATGACGAGCTCGGTAGAATAAAATCTTTCTCCGACAACTCTCTCAGTTGTACGGTAATTCCTTTAATTTAGATGTTGCCAACGTATAGTGCACACGCCACAGGTGCAGCACCGGGAATATAATCAATACCATATTCAACTTGCCTTAATGGTGAAAGTCTAGGTAATTTACCAGCAAATACCTCTTAAAGTTTCAGATAGCAGGAACATCTTTTAATACATTTACTTTAAGTTCTTTCTAGATTACAAGATCTATGATCAGTTTATAAGCATTCATGGTATATTTTTAAGTCTAAATGCAGGATATGGTCATCCATCAAGAATTATTTAGATCACTTATGATAATCAGCATCTTATCATTTAGGGGAATTCTACTCGAGTTCTCATCAATTAAGACAATGTCGTCATGTCATAATCAATCAATTCATTCTACTGGCACTATCAACTTTCCAGTTTCATCACCGTTGATAAGATGTGAACTTCTGAAAAGACTAATAATAATTCATAATCCTTCACAAATTCAAGGATATATGGAGACACAACTATCATCAAAAGAGTAATGTCAATGCATAATTTACGCGAGAGAATTTCAATTCAGATAAAGACGAAAACATTTAACGAATATGAATAATCCCATGTTTTCATAATTTGAGAACGCATTTGAAAGCTCCTCGGATCGTTACCCAGGTCATTCAAATATGAAATCTAATCAAAATAAATGATAAGAACGTCGATACATCCGGTCAGGTATCAACACTCGGCAATCAGATACTTTTCCTAAGAATCTCATTACGAGAGAATTGGACAAGAAGGGAATATCAATTGTCAAATAAGACAAATTCCACAGATGAGTAAATTCGACTCAGAAGAATAAATAGTACGGGCACATATGGAGGTGTCCCTATCAGTATGTCCCTATTTTTCACTTCTTGCAGATCTCATAAAATTTAATCTTTCACAATCTTCAAAGAAAATTTAGTGTTTATTAATATTTCATGGTAACTACTAATAAGTCTTGCATGGTCACTTCCAAATTTTATGTAGGCGCGCAACTATATACAATTTCAAGATTAACAATGCAATACTTAGTTCGTCAAAAATTTATCATCATGTTTATAATAAAAACATTTTCACGCTTAATTCTTAAATAAGAATCAAAAATAAATTTACAAAGATTTTCTTTGTTATGAAAACAATTAAGTTTTCCAAGGTGTTTTATAAACAACTTCATTTCGATAACGATTATTTATAAGTCTCACTTTAAATAATCCATATTGTGATGAAAACCAAATTTTCTCAAAGGATACTGTTTTATCTTTATAAAAACAATGAGTGATCTGCAAAAGAGTGATGAAAAGTTGTTCACCAAGAATTAACTACAATATGATAGGAAATGAGGTTAGCCATTTAATCATGAGGTTCATGACCTTGATGGCACTCAAAATGAATAATCCACAACCTAACTCAAATCAAAATGAATACTTGTTCAATAGTTTCATCACTAATGCGAACATTAGGAACAAGCAAGAAAAGGTAGATAACATCGATACATGTAGAATTTAGCAATCAAATGTAGTCTTTTCATTAATCACAAACAAGTCAAAATTGTACCGTAACACATTACGTGTCACTATGTCATACAATTCCAAGAACTCATCCTACCAACTGATGTCTCAGTTAAGTTAGGGATTTTTTTTAAAAGATACCACAATGAATACTAATCTACAAGAGTCATTAGGTGTTCTACATGTCCCTAAAGATCCATCGGTCCCAATTCAGAAGAAGATTTCTTCAATTTATTTCTTGGACACTGGGCATCCTCGTTAGTGGACAATAGCCTAGGAACAACCCTTAACACGAATCAACAATCAATTAAAACCTTATAATTCAATCACGGGACTTAACGACTTCGTCTTAACAATTTCTTATTACATACAAGTAAAATTTTACTTTATTCAAGTTTCAATCAACTTATACTCAATGCAATATCCTACCTCATTCACCAATACTTTCAACCTTATTCTTAGACCTTAATAGGGCAATAAAAGCTCGATATAAACAACACTTAATTTCCAATCCTATAGCTCTTACAACAATAGTTATCAAATGAGTCACTAGCATGAGATGACTCCCATATTCAATTAGATTTCTTGGAAAGGTACTAGTGGCATGAGGCTTTTGGGTAATGGTTCCAATGACAGCCTCAAGTGCAACATTCACCCTTTCGATTTTAATTTAAGAATTTTGTGACAGCGAATCAGATGACATCTTTCCAGGTGGTAACATTTTGTCAAACTCCACTCTATAAGGAAAGATCGTCATGACATCGATATCAGATTTAATCTCGTCAATTCTTCTTCAATATCACAATCAACTAATATCTATATTTCTACGAATATCAACAATTTTGTTGGGATCATAAATATCCACAACTTGGTTTAGATCTGGAATAGCTATAATTCCTACTGAAATAGCTTCGATTGATTTGCAAGGGGAGTTAGGGTTTCTTGTGACAATCTACGTCGTATAAACACCTCGTATAAGTATTAAAATAATCATCAAACAATCATGTAATCAAATCACAATATATATATATATATATATATATATATATATATATATATATATATATATATATATATATATATATATATATATATATATATATATATATATATATATATATATATATATATACTAGTTTCAAAACCCGCCTGATGGGCGGGTATGACTTATGATTGTTGTTTACAATTTTTATTTAGGTAAATATTTAGTTATATATTATACTTTATTAAGCATAATATAAGTTATCTATTAAGCATAATATAAGTTATCTACTGCTCTTTTAGTATATTTTGCTAGAGAATTTTTTGGTTGTTTTTAAAGCTTGATGAGCGGGCATGACTTATAATTATTATTTGTATTTTTTGTTTTGCTAAATATTAAGATTAGAAGTTATGTATTATACGAAGATTAAGGTAGTGTGATTAATAAAAAATGGTCATTCATATATGTATTATTTCAAATATCTAAAGTGTCACATTTGATAAGCAAGACTAAAAAACATCTAAAACACCATTCTCATAACATAATTTACACAAAGTGGTGTAAGGTAAATTTATTTTATGTTTTTTTACAATGGACCATCAATTCCTTTAGTTTGTAAAAAAAAATTAGATGTAAATTTTTTTGATAAATTTTAAAAGGTTAAGTACACCTGACAAAAGTCAAGTTGGCCATTGTCGTCCGCAATAAAATTCAAAATGACATTAATACAAAGTGAACAGTAACAAATCATAAAATCCCTAAGCTTGCATTTGTATAAGAAAACCTGTATGATAAGCATTATTAACCTTTAATGCATCTCCAAAAGCTATTTGAACTTTATAACCTAATTTTCTGTTATCGTCGTCGAGTTACGATAACAACTGCTACTACAAGCAAGTACCACATAGAAGAAAATATTTTTAATTTATTAAAAAATACACGTGTTTAAAATATGGTTATATAAATGATTCTAAATCAATTATAAAACATCAAATTTATATGTGTTGTAAACAAACGTTCATACTTTTTAATGTGAAAAACTAATAAATAATTGACACATTCAAATATGTACCCATTTTATTACAACCATATATGTCACACTTATTTTTGTGATAGTATGAGGATATTGGCGGTAACAAATAGATCACACTTTAAAACGTGAAGAAATTCTAGAATAATTTAAACTAAAATATGTTTATTTTTGTTTTTACCTCTATGTTTGGAAATATAATATATCATTCAGTGATTCAGTCTAATTAGTTCATGTGCAATAGAATGTCTGCTGGAATTTCGCATGCTATTTATACTCATGTGATATACACATGTGATGGCCTCTGTTGACTTTATCATGCTTTAATGCATTGCCATTTCAAAGAGACAATGTACTGTAAGTGAGCAAATAAAAATTATACTCGAGATGTAAAAAGTAAGTTGTAAATATATAGCCAAAATTCAAAAGCGTTGGTTGTGTTTTGCGAGGTGGCCGGGTCAAAGGGGTTGGGCCGGCTCACAATTAAACCAATAACAAATATGCTAAATCAAATTACAGTAACCATGCTATTATAAGAATATCCAAAGCATTTTGACTAAATGAATTTATGAGGTTCTTATGCATTTCGACACCATTAGGACGTTTGAAATTTTCCACACGTAATTCTTGTAGTTGGGAGTAAATGTGTCGCAAATTTCCACATGTACTTCTTAGATGGAAAAAAACACTCTGTGATCCCATAATAGGCGGAGATATATACACTTTTAAAAGTCAAAAGTGACTTGAACTACATGGCTAAGTAAATCTTACCACCTGAAATCAATACCACAAGCATTCTGTTATGATAGCAATGGTAATTTAGCTTTATAATTTTTTAATTTATTCTTAGGTTTTGATTAACATATTATCTAATACAATTTTTCAAGGTGTGATAATCACTTTCACCAACACAAAAAAAACGAATTCTTTCTTTCTTGGATGCGTCATGTGGGCCGAAGAATATTCAAAAGTGAGATTAATTAAGTAGCTAAGCAAAGAACTTTACCTAGTAAAGTGATAATAAACCCTTGCTTAATAAAGTGTGGACCAAACTTATATTTCTTTGCGGATCTAGAAACAGTCATTCATTTAAATTCCTCAGCGGATATGATACCATCCATCAAGCTCTCCAGATGAGCACTTTTGTCTTCATGGATGTGTCCGATAATCATATGGCATTCTCTTTTTTTTTTTGAAACAGCAGGAATTTTATTACTCAAAAAAAATATGTACATAGCATCTCAAGAACAATAACCTCACAAACTACACCCTCGATACTCACAAAACACTCAACGCACACACAAAAAAAGGCCCTCGCCGAATGTCACGAGATGTGAAGCATCACCACCAAACAGAGGCCCCTTTCATGTTCTCACCCATTGACCTCACCACCCATGGTATTCTGCACTTTATGGAGTTTGCACAAATTTGTACTACTTACCCATTGTTGCCAATCAAACCCGCCCTTTATCGATCTTCTATTTATCCACTCATAGGTTTTTAATTTCACATCTTGCATCAGCTTTTCACTCGCCTCAAATTTACCTTTAAAAACTCGATTGTTTCTGTTCTTCCATACTAAGTAGCATGTAACCCAAATAATAGAATTCTAAAGTAGCTTGCTTGTATTAGACATAACGGAGTTTCCACCATGAAGCACCATCTCCTTTATATTAGACGCATCAATCGAACCTAACCCCCACCACTGGAAAACTTTATCCCAAACCTTCTGAACTTCTTCGCATAGAACTAAGCAGTGATCAAGAGATTCTTGATGATTATCACACCATGGACACAAAATGGTATGAAGATCGATACCACGTTTATCCAATTCCACCCTCACCGGCAGTCTACCTTTTAGAGCCCTCCAAATGAAGATGTTTACCTTCTTAGGCAGCAGCTTGTTCCATAATGTTTCCTGATTACTATTGCCCATGTTGATGATATAATCTTCGATCATTGTTGTAAGCATTTTAACCTTGACACCGCCATCTTCATCATATTTCCACTTCCATTTATCCCTGCAATCAGAGATGCTGGCTTGAGTAGCTTCCTTTTTGAACTTGGAAGTTATTGTATGCTATTACACCACCAATGGCTACATAAACAATCACAAGTGTAAATATGTGTTCGTTTTTCTAAATTACTTCTAAAAAAACTTGCATATGCCCCATGTCCCATGATTAATTATTTCAAAAGAAGCACAATATATGAGAAAGGGGATCAATTTCTAGATTACATATACCTTTATAAGATATGTACATTATCCACATATACACATATACATTATCCACATATTTTAAACACATGTACACTTTTATAAGATACGTAGAGTTGCTATTAGGATCACCCTTCAGTTGATCTATTTACAATAAAAACACGTAACAAACTCCTTTTTAGTATAAAATATCAGGGATTTTAAGATTTAGAAGTACCTCTGCAAAGAGGTGGCTTTTGAAAACATTTTCAAAACGCTCATCATCCTACACTTGGCTTTTCAAATAGACCTCTTTTGCAAAGAAACACAAAATATCCTTTCTAGGTTCTTTCAAATCAGTCACCCGTGTCAATCCAGTGTGAACTTGGACTTGATACTGATGTAGATAGTTGTAGTCGCATTACTCAAAATCTTGGTTGAAGCAGTCACATTGCCAGTCACACGTGTTTCCCCACCATCTGAATCAAGAATGTGAAATGAAAAGGCTTTTACATCTCCTTTTGCATTGTTGTATCAAGGAGATCTCCTATTGCAGCAGCAACTTTGGCATGCCTTAATAGCCTAGTGACCTTGGTAAGGGTTGAGTGCAGAAATCATATTCAAAAAAGTCGCCAACAGTTTTAGGAGTTCGGGCTGTAAGCTTCAGTATCTCGGGGACGACATTTCACTGGCTGCTACTACAACATCAGGTCCTGTGGAATTCTGTAATGCTCAAGAAAATACATTGGTTGCATCTATCCCCTCTTTATTTTCTGACTGTATCATACTCGTATTAGAAAGAGAATACTACGTAGTATTAAGTTTTTGATCAGGTAACTATTAGTGAATAAAACTTGTTTCCTGAACATTGTGATGGTAATGATTTATTATGAGCAACAATAAAATAGATAAAACTTGTTTGCTGATGGATCAAATGCACAACCTAAGAAAGTACAAAATTTCATACCAGGTTATTTGCAATATTAACCATTGCTGCTTTCTCATAGCACACTGAAATAATAATAATCATCAAACTTGATGCAAGTAACAAACTAAAGATTTCAAATACTACATGCACAAAAACCAATCAGTTATGTGTCAAGTAAGTTCACCACTCCAGTTATTCCCACCCCTTCCCGATTGCATCAAGTACCACACACCCGACCCAAACACACATTAACCTCTGGATGTACTCAAACAACATTAACACTCGACATAATGTTTTTTTTTGAAACTAAATATTATTAACCTAGAATATGTTGAGGCAAGTACTCACTTAAAGGTTGTTCCATACATAAATTATGAAATGTATCCACAGTGTAGGTCTCTAAAATGACAGTGAATTCAACTCAGGAATGCCCATTTATGGTGCGTCTAATGCACCAAAATACACGAATGCTGCCCGAATAGTAAAAAAGAAAACAAACAAAAAACATTTAAATTTTATTTCCCAATTTTCAGTCTCTATATCAGAATCTAGATATTGGTTTTGACAGGTTACCAAACCCCTTATTTTGCTACTCCAGTTCTATTTATTCCTTAAACTGTATTACTGTCTAATATTCAACAGAGCAACAAAAATTTCAAGAGGACTCTGAGAAACCTAAATTACCAATAAAAACTGCTACTGTTCTTGCTGATCAGGATCAGAGGAAGGCAATAAATATTAATTCAATTTCTATATTCCCCTGAACAATCCGAACCGGAATCTTCACCATTTAAATTCATTCTATCATTTCCATATGCATAACCTTGGTTCAGAATCAGGTAATCTTCTTCAAGCCCCTCATCGTCACTTATTTGCTTTCCGACCCATCTACTCTTGTCACTTGCAACTCCATAACCTAAACTTTCTCCATACCCTACACTTTCAAATCTGATGTGCTCGTCATCAGATGCACTTTACTCTTCTTCCTTCTGGACGACATGGTAATTCACGTTTTCTGGTCTCATCTGGTGAACAGATCCATTTATCCAAGCCTGCTGCATAAAGTTTCGCATAGGTTATTTTGTACAACCATTTTTCCGTTTTCTCTTCCTGGCAGTTCGTGGGCCTGTTAGATGTGTTCGAGGCATCAGAAATTTGACTCATTGTGAAATTGTCTCTAACGATAATGGTAGGAAACCTATTTTAAGGATATTTGAATACATATAAAAGGACTTACATTTAGACTAATACTAAGGAGAGCAGGAGGAGGTTACAACACATTTATCTATGTTAATTGTACCCTTGCGTAATGGTTATACATTCCATTATGCTCGTGGGTGATGCAATAATATTCTTAAGTCTTAACATTCACCAAGATCATATAAGATTGATTAAGCTAAGTACTAAACTAACCTCTTTTCACGCTCATCCACAAGAGACTCAACGGGAAGCAAAGAACGAACATGTAATTAACATAACTCAATATATAAAAAAACAAAAAAAATCATAAACGATTTGTCTGTTTCTCGAGGCTTGGTCAAATACCTTAGCTACAACAAGTTTGACTCACCATCTTCTTGATCTAATTTTGTCCCCTCTTCTTGCTATTTTACACTGGTCTTTATTTCATTGTCCTTAATCTGCTCGGGTAACAACCACAAAGCATCGTCAAAAAAATGATTGTAAGAATAAATGACCATTATTCAGCTTGTCAAGCTAGAAGCATCGTAGAAGAAGAAACAGCCATTATAAATTTCTCAAATTCTTCTAAGTTTTAAGGTCAAGCTACCACATGCGATATCCAACGACTTTTCGAGTATCAGGTTAAATTAAGCAACTTACTTTTGTGTGTGACGTTGGGATGGCCCGACCCTGTAAGAAAACATAATTTGTTATAGATTCAGGGTTGTGGGTCAGGTTTCATACTTTTTATAAACCCGATAGACGTGAACAATAAGGCTAGTAACCCGCCCTGGTAACCAATTGACACCTCTTTTCCCATTTGAGCCACAAAACGTACAAAAACTGTATCAAAGGTGCTGCAAGATTTTACGGTGAGCTAAAGTATGGGATCGTCTCTTTTACAACCTGAACCGTTGTAAATTGATGTTTAACCCATGTCAGATTCTTACCGTGTTACCCAACCCATTAAATATATGAATGTTTTTTTCTTTTTCATGAACCGTTCTAATATATCATGTCCAAAAGTTGCTTCTATTTGTATTTAGTATAAAAATCTCACCTATTAAAACCGTTGCCTCCTCTTCTAGAAGATTTATAAGAATAAAAGCCACTACAATATAAGATTCAACTTTTAACAAATAAATGTTGCATATGACCATTACAGGCGATACACAAAATATTAATTTATAGTTTAATTATTCAACATCAAAATTTTCAATATTTCTTAAGCAATCAAAGATTTCAACATTTGAGGGTAAATAGTTACCGCCACAAGTAACAGAGGAGGGGTTTTGAGAAACTATATAATCACATCTCGGACCTCATCAGGTATATCCCAATCGACATCAATTCCTGTCACATGCAAGAGATCGTTACCCTGTATCAAACTCTATCATTGCTAACAATTTGTCTATTAAGCATTAAGGGGTGCTTGGGATTATTAATTACACTACTTAGGTGATAAAATATCACAATTAAATACCTTTAAATGGATGGACGTTATATCAGACGTTCGTTGATACTTCAAGTTCCTTTCAAATTCATCAATCTAAAAAACAACACCAAATAAAAACCAAGCTTTATTTCTCATCCAATAGAATATCCACATAAATAAACATCTTTATTAAGTATACTAAATCAAGATGAATTTAGACTTACGTATTCAGCAGCTTGTTTTAGCTCCACTGTAATATATGGTATAATTATCTCAATATCAGGTGTGCATATAGTTGCATACAAACTTGCTGTTAAACCTAAAACAAAACGTTCCTGCCTAAAACTACTAACACGCTGTTTATGACTATCTGCTTTAATTTAAAGCAAAAGACAAAATCAGTCACTACTAATTCGATAAGTTATATGTTGCACACATATAACATAAATTACTATACCTTATGGCTATATTCCAGGGGCCATAACCATCACTTGCAAGCAACGATTCTCCAACCTGCATAAACGAAGCCGTCGTGCAATTAACGAATGATATTAGGGTTTTTTTTAAATAGGTCTGAATAGTATTAGGTTTGGGGATGAATATCGAAAATCAATATATGGATTGGGCTAAAAATATGATATTCGAAAATCAATATATAAATTGGGAGAAGATTATGAGATCCGTAAATATTACCTTTGTTTAGAGTTTATTATTTTGGTTTTGGGCGGTAGAACACATAGAGTGGATTTGTTCCCGTGGCTAAGCTTGTTCTATGTGTGCTGAAAGGCACAAGTTCGATCCTTCGTATCAACATATTTTTTAACATCTTCTGAAACTCCGAAATTAAATGCTGACATGGATTAAAAGCATGCTTATGTGGCATATCCCTCCTCTTATATATAATGTAAAGATATATATATATATATATATATATATATATATATATATATATATATATATATATATATATATATATATATATATATATATATATATATATATATATATATATATATATATATATATATATATATATATATATATAATATCCAAGTTATATATATATATATATATATATATATATATATATATATATATATATATATATATATATATATATATATATATATATATATATATATATATATATATATATATATATTAAAATAACACTTCTCAGTTTGGCCTTGTCGGTAACTTGGGAATTCTTCGGCACCGTTATAGTCAACAGATTTTTAGACATTTTAAGAAAAATGTTTAAAGTTAAAAGATTTTGAAATGTTTTATTCAAAACCTTGGTTTTAAAAATCTTTTATTCTCTATAACGAGAGCTCTGGTACCAAACTGTAACACCCCCAAATTTACACAATTCAATACAGCGGAAGACTCGTTGGTGTTACGGGATAGCACATTACTCACATCATAGACAACGCATAAAAATCGCGTCATTTAATAATAAAGCATTTCCATTCATAAATATCAAATTTTAAATAGGTCCCAAGTCATTGTATTTCATACAGGTTTTACAAAGCATTTGAATAGAAATTATTATTTAAGTGCGGGCCATGAATTCTTGTTGTCTTCCCGATAATTACCTTCAAGTACCTGAGATAAAACATGTTAAAAGAAAAGGTCAGCGAAAACGCCGAGTGAATTCATAGAGTTTAATTAAATCCATCAATATACATCGGTATAAAATTATTACCGAAAATCATTTTGTACAGATCTTTGTAATAGGCCATAAAATAGCCAAAGTCATTTTATACAAATCCTTATAAAAAATCATAATATAGGTTGTTGCCTTCAAAACCATTATACGAACCAATATCGTAAAAACATCATACAATACGTTTCATAACGTTGTATAAAGTTAAATAAAAACCGTTATATGGATATGGTTATATAAAACCAAAACACGAACATAATATCAATAATAAGACCCCGTATTGCTAGCCATGCAATTCATTGTAATTCAGTGCGTATAGCAGTATTTCGTTATTTTTGGATTATTATAAGCCGCATGACATTGTTACCTTACTATAACAAACAACGGGTAGCTAACCCGAGACTCATTTTCCCATCTAAATTAGCGTGTCGTCACAATATCACGCTATGGAAATATTCTCATACATAAATTTGCTTACCAATCAATGTGGCACGACGGGGATCAACCGTCAAGGCGTGAACTGGGGTGATCGTCCCCAAATAGTACTATTATATGCATAAGCATCTACCAAATCCCGGTAGTTCACAATTTATGCGAATGGGACTTTTAGTGACATAACCTAACTTTAATAATCCATTTCATTTCATCTATCGGGTCATTTAATCATTCATCGGGTCATACAATCATTCGGGTCCAAATCAATAAACAGACAATCGGGACAACTAGTGTCCTATTTTATAAAAACTAACATGTTATCTCCCTCGCGGGTTTATAAAGCATTTCATAAAAACATTTAAAAGAGTGCGAGGCTATGAACTCACGTTGATTGGGAAAGGCGGTTATCGGCGATTCAGATGTACGGTACGTGCTTCAATCACGGAAACCTAGACAAATAATAATCGGTCTTAGACTTTTGTCCAATGACTTTATCAAAATAACAATTATGTATACATATGATGATTTTATACATATGATGATGATCAAGTGGGTTTATACATTCTCATTTACTCATTTTAGTGTTATGTGTTGGTAACTTTTATACTAGTTTAGTAGTTTTACCTATTTACATGTTTTAGGTCCAATAAGCCTATTATAAGCCCATTACCTTAAATTAGACCATTTTGTAATTTTATTATCAGTATTATACTTTACATGTTGGGCCCAAGTGGATTAAGCCCAATAAGTAAATTTATAAATGTTTAGCCCATTTAGTTGGATTAATAGCCCAATAATGCTAATTTAGCCCGTTAATGTCCGTATGTTATATAGTTCGGGTTTTATCGGTTTTTACTTGTATTAAGTACTTATATATCAGTATATGACTTTTTAAAAAGTTTACATTAGACGGGTCCGATCGTCTAAGTTTTAATTGACGAAAAAACGTTAATTTTACGGTATTAGCTGAAAAGACGTAAAAATCATGTTTATAGTTTTTATAACTTATAAAACTTACCAAACTACCATTTTTTAAAAATGTCCATTTATTTATCCTTATACATATTTACATAAATGAAATATATAAGTTAGTGGGTTTTAATTTCACATTTTATACTATATTATTTGAGTGCTTATATAATACTATTAAACTTTAATTTCACAAAATCTGATTTTTAGTTTCACTTTCACCATTTTTATCATATCTTGAGTTCTATAAGGAGATAGAAGCTCATTTTTAGATGACATAAACTTCATATTATATTCTACAAATAACTTAGTTATAACTACTGCTCAATCCATGTATAAGTATCCTTAAAAGTCCCTACAAAACAGACTATTCAGATTGGTATACAAATTTTGTTTTGATCATATCTAACTCATTTTGATGATTCCATTGCATGGCCAACTCTCACATGTGTATGACATCTAATACTTACTGTAAATTGATTCTACCATTCAATTTTATCAGTTTATAATTTGGTTACTTACTGTTTTTATACAGCCGTCATTTTAAGCAAGATTTTAACCATTTTACATGTGGTTTTTCAATCTTTTTACCCATGTTTATAAAATCTATCAACACCAAATTTCCACATAATATTTTTAATCATCATTCATCATCATATACATATACATAAATAAAGAAAATACAAGATTACATAATCAAAATAACAAAAGGATAGGAAGAACAATCTCTATACCACCAAAGTGATGAAATGATGAGTTTTTGGATGAACAAGACTTGGTTCTTGTTATCACATCTTTAACCTGGCAAATGAACTCCTTGAGATCTTCATGTGCATGATTATCTTCTTGAAAATCAGCCCCTAAGATCCATGGAAACTCCTTTTTAGTTGTTAAGATCACGTCCAATCTTCATGTCTTCAATAGGTTATCATCATATGTAACTTATACATAAGATTTGTGGTTAAATTTGTGGTGTATGATGATGATTGTGGTGGTGGTAGACGTTCATAGAGAGAGAGGAAGAGAGAAAATGGAGTTTTTGCATGTATGTGAAATGGTTTCATGGTTTAGCTAGTTTTGTGTAGCTAGTGGTTTGGAAAGAAACAAGGACAAGTGTCCTTGTTTACTTAAGTAAACTTGACACATCAAGAGTATGTTGTGTACTCTTGGATGCCATTTGTATAGGGGTGGGAAAGTGTAAACTTGTCCAATCCCTATTAATTTACGGGTACTCCTCGATTCTAGTTTCCTCGATTTGCGTGCCCTCGGGTCGTTTTACGAAAAACGTTTTTATAAATTATGAATCAACGGCACAAAACGAATCTAATAAAAATTGTCTCATCAAAAACGGAGTTCAAAAACGTAAATACGTAATCTTAAGGTTTCCGGTTTAGTCGTAAAGGACGTTAAATTATAATCTTAAGTCCTAATCTCTTCTTGTAAATTTGTGAGATTATGAACCAACACAAATTTAAAATTCCAAAATAATATTCACGGATAAATATATTTCCTAAAATGTCGGACTGTCACCAAAACGGTGTATGTAAACGTAAGCACGTAACGTAGAATCCTCTGGTTTAGACGTAGTCGATGCTACTTCAAGACGTAAATCCAAATTTCTTCCCAAAAATAAGTGAGTTCATAATATAACATTAAAATAATGTTTTTAAATAATATTTGAAAAAAAAATATAAACCATAAATTGACGGATTGTCACAAATTTCACCAAGTTTCACACACATTCTCTCTACTTTCTCTCTCTAAAATTCATCTCTTTTTATCTTTATTTCTTATAATCAAACCATGGTGAAGTGATTAATATAGGAACAACATTTAGCTCGAGTAAGAATGGCAACAATGGAGAAGCTTATTGAAGATATTCAAGTACGACACCAACACAATATCGAAGGACTCTTAGCCTTTATCAAGGATCTAAAGAAGAAGGAGTAAACCAGCTCAAAAGTATATCAGCTTCCCTAAAAGCCTTGTAAATATTTTAGCTTTCGGTTTTTACTTTTATGTAACAAAGAAGCTTGCTTGTCCATCAACAATGCGAATTATTAATAAATAAAAGTTTCTTTTTCTTTCTTTTATTTGCATATCATTCTTGAAAAGAGAAATACTTGACAAAGTATAAGTCTTTAAAAGAATTATAGCAAAAGAAAGATATTATCTTAAAACTAAAAAGGACTTGTCAAGTCTATTTGGTTAAAAGAAAGTATTAATCTAAATAAAGGATAAATAACTTAGGAATCGTAAGACAGGTTAATAGTTATGTAGCCCTATAAAATCTATTCCCTAACATTATATGAAATATCTTTAAATTTTTGAAAGATATGCTCGTAAAGCGTTGTATGTATACACATATGACAAATGCTTAAAAAGCCAAGTATATCTAAACTTAAAAAAATTATCCTCTAAATTCAGAATGACACATTTAAGGATATCGATATCTTCTCCCTAACTCCCGAAGGACTTCAACAAATAATTAACGATGGGTTGCTGCAGCTTTGAAAATACCAACTTTTAAAATAGTGAAGAATACTACTTCAATGGAAAATTTTATGACTAGTCAGTTAAAAAATTCCAAGGAACCGAAGATGTTATTAGTATCACACATTGGATTGAAAGAACAGAGACGATTTGTGACAACCCAAACCCGAGGTCATTTATTTAATATTATATAATATTATTTTTACGAACGATTTTGAAATTTTTGATGAGTTTGAATGATATGAAGATTAACGGTTTTATTTAAAACCGACGTTGGAGGCCTTATTTTTATCTTTTTACTAATAGCGAGGATTATTAGTGACCACGATATCGACGGATGCCCGAGATTTTATGTTTTATCATTCGTTGTCTCGATGTTTATATTTTTGACGTTTTTATTTTAAGTTCGTATTAAGTTGAACCGGGATCATACTATCATCATATTTTGAGTGTGTTTTAACTTTTGAAAATTATTTTTACGAAACCCGAGCCTCGTAAAAATTTTCAAAATTGACAATTTACATATTCTACCTTGTAAACTATTTACTTGCATTTTGGACCAAAACTATCACAAATTGGCAAAAACTACCCCTCCACCACCACTATATAAAATTTTTCCACTATCTATTTTTAATAATAAAATAATTTTCATCACAAAACTTCATCTCTTTTTCCCTCCCTTGCTATTGCCGTCCACCACCACCTCACAAAACACCTTGATCATTCAATTTTTACTCTGAATCTTCAAAAACAAATTATGATCCCATCTTGCAAATTCAAAGAGGAACATTTTGGTATAATTTTTACCCACATGCATTAACTTTTCAAAAAAGTTTATTTTCTTGATGAACTAGTGATGTTTGATCCATTTTTATGATGGTACATATGTGTTATTGTTATTATATATTCAAGAATTGTTGGTTACATGTTCATTATTTTTGAGTGGGTAATTTTTGTATGATCATTCAAAAGTTTTATGGGTTAGTTAAGTTGTTGGTAATGATATTAGGGTGATATTAGGCATATGAGAATGATTAAAATGTGGTGAAAATATAATTCTGAATGATTTTTAAATATATATTTTTAAACAGATTATTAAACTTAATTTTCTAAAAGAATGAGTTTGTGTTTGAGATGAACTAATTAGATATTGTTGTAGAGGATGTTTTTAGCTTTGTTTTGGTATAAGTTAGGGCTTCTAGCTCCAAACGAGCGAAAAGTTACGTTAGTTTGATTATTCGTGTATCGGGAGACGAGTATCGTCACAATATATAATTGTTGTCGATATTTGGATCGAATCTCAGGGACTATAAAATGGATTTTAAAATGAGTCATGGACTGATTTTGAATGATAAGTATGATGATGTTGAGTTATTTTCAAAGTTGAGTGTCGGTTTTGTAACCGCATAAAAATAAATGGTTTAAAAGACCATATGAGTTGTTGACATAAAACTGTCCGGTTTTTGTAGTTCAAAGATGTGTCGGGCAGGGAACTTTAAAAGTAAAATCTTTTTATGGGATTTTAACAGGTCTTTCTATATATAGTAACTGACATTTCTGATTTGTATAATAAGTATTTGATGTTTTTAAGTGGGGTAAATGAGCTCGTACATTTGGTATGTACCGGCAAATTTTTATCGAAAGAATTAACTAATAGAATAAACATATAGAATTAAGTAAAATGTCACTTGTATTGTTTTCATTTTGGGTTGGGTGTGATTTTATGATTTTGAGTTTGATGTTAGTAAGTATGGATTTTATTCGAGTTTATTATTGATGAACTCGCCTTATTTGATAGGTTGCGGTTTTTGTGTTTATCGGGCATCAACTATCGTCGAAGGTCGTCTTGCTACTGCTATTACTCCAGGTGAGTCTATAGCCTCGCTTTCGTAATTTTGTCGAATGATTTTAAAACCCGCGAGGGGGATACATGCTATTTGAAAGTAAAATGAACACAAGGCATGATTGATTGTTTGGACCTGAATGTTGCCTTGTTGCCTTTGTTGTTTTGAATTGTATAAGTACGTAAGTTGCAAAAGTCCCTAAATTCATGAGCCGTTAACTATCTTCTGACTTGATGTTGTGAGTTGGGAATAGCTGCTTATTCTAATAATAGTACTATTGGGCTGACGACCCTATCCAAGACCACGACTTTACGCTGAGTAACCTGCTGGGAAGGATAATTTTACGAGAATGAGAATATGGTATACTTGCAACTGATACCCTTGTAGGTGCACTGGAATTCATCTAGTTCTGTCGGCTTTAGGCGTGGGTGACTAAGTTAAGGGGTCGGTGTCATGAGCTTAACACAATTCAATAGCTATTGCTATATACCAGAATGCCTGACTAATAGATTGTATGCGCATAATTCTATTAAATGATCTTGATTGATTTTTCTCTTGTGTTCAAATGTTGATTTGGAAAACCTATAAATTCGCTCAACTGTTGTGTTGATGATTTTAAGCATGTATTTCAGGTATTGAAGACAATGAATTACGGAGCTTGCTGGAGAAGGATTGCGGATTGCTTTTGTGGTGATTGGTCTAAAACAGATTTCTTTCCCTTTTGTCATAAAAATAATAATGTACGGTCGAGTACTTTGGTGAAGTGTTTGTGGATTTGATAAAGTCTTTGGGGGACCTAACTGATACTCTGATATCTTTAAAAAAATTTTACAAGGGATCGAAAGTTTTAGACAATGGTTAAATTATTTCCTTTTATATTCCAAATGTATCATTTTGAGATTGTTCAAAGTGTCTTGTATAACAATGTTGTATTTAGCACCCAAATGTGTATTTCCGCTGCGCAATGTAATTTGGGGGTGTTAAAGATTGGTAATCAGAGCTTTTTAGTTATAGCGAATTAGGTCAATTTTTGGAAAAATGTCCTAAAATATAACTTTGGTGTCGAAAATATTTTACAAAAGCAACGCAACTTCTCCGCAAGGCTCCAGTAAGATTATTTGTTTTGTATTGTTTTATAGTTAGATGTATCCCTTAAAATTGAAATGATTTCTACAATATTTATTAAGTAAATACTATGATGATGTATTGATGATGTATTGATGTTGTTGAAAGTACGTTGAGTACTTCTAATCATAATTTTATTTATGTAATGCATATGTATATAATTTTAAATAATGACCTTATATACTGCCGAGGGTCTAAAAAAGTAGAACAGATGTTGAACAATATTACAATTGATTTCTTGCGACTTATATCAGGTATGAGGAAGTTTGATTAGTTGATGTATGATAAATATATGGTTGGAACTGGTGTGATTAGAAGGTTGATGTGAAAGAAAAGTTGCTTTAAAGGTTGAATTTAGTATGTGGAGAATTGAGTTTGTTAGGACTTGGAAGATGGATGAGATTGCTAGTCTTGGGTCGATTGTGATGAATCTGTGTGCTTGAATTGAAAGGTTTAAAGAGAAGTAGGTAAGCTTTGAAAGGATAAGTGAGTGGAAGCCTCATGTGAGGTCAATTTTGAGCGAAGCTTGGAAGTTTAGGAATGTTGAAAGTCGTACTGAGATTTGCTTTGTGATTAATCTGCCGTGTAGGAGTGAGTATTTTAATTTTGAGAGTGAGCTGCCATCATGTTATGGATTTGACTTTGAAGTGTGAAATGGGAAATAGACGAGTGTGATGAAGTTGACAGCAATGATAAGAAGGATGAAGAGTTGGTGTCTAAGGAACTAATCGCGTAATGGATTTCTTTGTATATTATTTTCTCTTTTTGTGATCAGACTTATTTAAACCTTGTGTCGTAGCATTGTGATGGAACTTATTATCTTTTAAGTTTGTTCAGTAGATGATTGTAGTGACAGACATTGCCACTATCCTGTTGAATCCTCAACACAGTCTGAATTACCTTCATCATCTATGTTGTGTCTTCATCAACTCTTTTGAGTTTTGCTTGATGAACCATTGTAGTTATGTTGTTCGTGCATGTAGTATTCATGAGATATCCTGATAAAGAATTCTTCTTTTATCTTGATATGTATACCTAACATGTTTCTTTCTTCCGTTATGATGGAAGAAGGAGTAGGGGAATCATATTTCTGTCATTAGTCGCTACGTGACTAAGTTTCTTGAAATATGTCGCCAAAACTAACGACTGCTACTGTGAACACTGATAGGTGTGTAAACACCCGTCCTTTTACCACTTAATTCTGGCTAAAACGAGACCAAAACACGTATTTAATATCATTTGTTTGGAATTATGCGTGGTTTTTGTGTTTATTGTGTTTTCAGAGCTAACCGGATGAATATTAAAGAAAACATGGGATTGCACGGGTTTTACCAAAGAAAAAGACTCAAGATGAAGTCTATTGCTCAAGAGATGCAAAAGATTTGAAGTAACTGGGACTATTCGAAGATTTATCGATGAAAAGGACCAAAGATGGAAGATTTACATAAGTCGAAGAAACTCAAGTCTATTAAACGAAGAAATTAAAAGACGAGTTGAATTTAATCGACGATAAATCTCGAATCAGAATCGAAAACGTCAACTTTTCTTAAAAGACGAGAAGACAAGAAGAACGGGAGAAAGCCCACTCACCAACCAAAGGGAACACCTATATAAAGGGTTCCCCTCACACTTTTCATCCAGTTTTTTAGTTTTTTCTTTCCCCTCTTTTTCTCCCTTTCTGTTCGTAGCATCACCAACACCACTAGGGTATTTGGTGATTTTGATCTTTGTTTTTTTTCAATCTTGTAATTTCATCCTTGTTTTGTGATTGTTAAAACTTTATTCTATCATCAATCTATTCCATTTCATCTTGTTCATCTTTCCTCTTTTTATTCAAGTTCTTAAGTTCTTATTTGATTGATTTGATCTTTAAAAAGTTGTTGAATTTGTGTTTTTACTGTTGGGATTTGTTATTCATGGTAGTTAAATGATTATTGGTTAATTTGGTAAAACCTTTTTGCTTATTTAGCTTGATTTTGGATTAAAATCGTTTTCCCTGTTCTTCGGTAGAAGTTACTGTTCTTGTGTATTCCCAGAAGTTCCGGATGAACACAAACTTCCGGATGAACACAAACTTCCGGATGAACAAATAAGTTCCGGATGAATGTTATTCTCAAAAGTTCCGAATGAGTGCTAGAAGTTCCGAATGAATGTGTTTTTGAAAAGTTCCGAATAAATTTCCTTTAAAATCTTCCGAATAAACTTCCGGACCAAAAGTTCCGGATGAACTTCCGGATCAACAACTTCCGAACGAAGTTCCGGGTGAACTTCCGAACAAAGTTCCGGATCAAGGGTTCCGGGTGAATATCCGAACAAAGTTCCGGATCAAGGGTTCCGAGTGAACTTCCGAACAAAGTTCCGGATCAAGGGTTCCGGGTGAACTTCCGAACAAAGTTCCGGATCAAGGGTTCCGAGTGAACTTCCGAACAAAGTTCCGGATCAAGGGTTCCGAGTGAACTTCCGAACAAAGTTCCGGATCAAGGTACTTCCGAATCAATTTTCTTTGATTATTTTTAAGTGTTACTGTTTCTTAAGTGTTACTGTTTCTTCATTTTTATTTCATATTTTAATTCTAGTTTTTATTTACTGTTATTAATATAATTGCCTTTAAATTTAAGTTTACATTTTATGCATATAAACATTCAGTAGAATAGTAAACCATTCCCCTTGTTAGTAACCAAGAACAATCATTCCACTTAGAACCAAGATCAATTCGAGAGGATATCGAGAGTATCTAGAACCATAGAAAAACAAGTGTATCAAATGGCGCCGCTGCCGGCTCTTCTCGTTAAGATCAAAAGTTTTTTGTGAGAACTTGGATTTTGGGATCCGTTCCCCGTGAACGTTACTTTTTCATAAAAATCTTCAAAAACACTAAAAAATATAAAATTTTCAAAAATCCTAAAAAGTAAAAAACATATAAAAAAAAACCAAACATATTTTTGCTTTGTTTTTCTTTTGTTAGTTCTTTTGCAGGTGTATGCGCACTCGATCAACGTCTTATCAAGAGCCCGAGCCTCTCGATAACCTAGACATGGCCGGTGTACAAAACAACAACAACATACCACCTCCAAACAACAATAATAACAACAACAACCCACCTTTCAACAACATGAATAATAACAACAACAATGAGCCTCTACCGGATAATCGCCAGATGATTGAACTACTGCAAGCCCATGTAGATGGCAACACAGATCCAATCGTTATACCAGCGTTTGCAGCCAACAACTTTGAGCTCAAATCCGGCTTTATCCAGATGGTCTCTGCTCAACCATTCTTGGGGCGTACCATTGATGATCCACATGACCACATCAAGAGATTCTTGCAACTCACTAATACGGTCAAGTTCAATGGTGTTCCACGAGAGGTAATCCGTCTACAACTTTTTCCCTTTTCTTTAGAGGGACAAGCCCGGCATTGGCTTGCTAAGGAACCGCCACAGAGTATTCTTTCGTGGACGGATTTGGAAACCAAGTTTATCAATTACTTTTTCCCACCCTCTCGTACTACCGCTTTGCGGAATGAAATCATAAATTTTGAACAAAAGTACGATGAGTCGTTTAGTGAATCTTGGGACCGTTTCAAAGACCTTTTGAGAAAATGCCCACAACATGGTTATACCAAAGTGCATCAAATTAACACTTTTTATAATGGTTTAAACATGAATAACCAAGATTCACTAAACAGTGCCTCGGGGGGTAATCTTTTGGCTAAGACTTCCAATGCTGCTTGGGATATCATTGAGAATAAGTCTCGTGTGCAAACCAAGAGTGTTCGGACCAATGTTTCTAGTGCTAGTACTAGTGACAGCGATAAGCGACTTGACAAAATCACTACGCTTCTTGAATCGCTTGCTACCCAAACCGCCAGCAACACCAACAGCATCAACGCTAGAAATGCTAAAGACGCTCAAGTCAATGCTGTTAGCCAACCATGCGAGATATGCGGGGGTCCTCACTCTTACACCACTTGTACTGCCACCCAAGACTACCCGTCTGAAAATGTGAATGCAGCTTATGGCACCTATCCTCAACCTGCTTATCAAGCTAGATCTCAAGGTGACCGTAATTTGCTTAGCTACCGCTCCAACAACTACCTCTCACCACCCGGTTTTCCTCCAAACAACCCAAACCAACAACAAAACCTCAATCGCCCTCCTCAACAACAACAACAACCTCGTACACCATACATCCCACCTCACAAACAACCACCTCCACCTCAACGAAACAACCAAGTTTACCAGCAACCTGCTTATCAACCACCCGCATACAATGCTCCTCCCAACCAACCCAACACTTTACACCAAGAAGTGGAAACCTACAAGCGGACCAATGATGTGATCGTGGGAAACCTTCAGCGTGAAGTGCTCAACTTGAAAGCAGACTTGGTCAAACAAGGGAACGATCTGAGAGCTGACATGAGAAACACGTTGGATAGTCAAACAAATGACTTAAAGAACATGATGGCTAGTTTCTTCCAAGGTAATCAACCCTCTTCTTCGGGTACTCTTCCGAGTAACACCGTTGCGAATCCAAGAGGGGAGATGAAAGCAATCACCACTCGCAGTGGCAAAGGTACCAAGGAACCCGAGCTTCCTATACCTCCACCGGTGGTTGTGACTAAGGAAAACGAGTCACCTGCTCCTATTCCTCATCCTTCTCCTTCCCCAATTTCTCCACCTCTTACTTCTACCCCTCCTCCACCCAAGGATGTGAGTGATCCTATTCTTCCAAGGCCTTCCTCTTCTTCCGATATACCTTATCCATCTAGGTTGAGGAAAGAGAAGCTCAAAAGCAAGGACGATATTCAGGTTTCCAACTTTCGTAAAATGTTTAAACAACTGAATTTCAATATCTCCTTCGCTGAGGCTCTCGCTCACATGCCTAAGTACGCAAAAATGTTTAAAGATCTGCTGAGTGACAAGGGAAAGCTTCTTGATATTGCCAACACCCAACTTAATGAGAATTGCTCTGCAGTGCTCTTAAGGAAATTGCCAACCAAGCTTGGTGATCCGGGTCGTTTCTTAATCCCTTGCAATTTCCCGGGAGTAGAGAATTGCATGGCCCTAGCCGATCTAGGTGCCAGTATTAATCTAATGTCTCTAAGCGTTTGGAAGCAATTATCTCTCCCTGAGCTAGTCCCCACCAAAAAGACGTCTTTGTAGGAGTCGACAAATTCACTTTTCCTGCCGATTTCGTCGTCGTCGACTACGAGATGGACCCTCGTGTTCCCTTGATCGTGGGTCGTCCATTCCTGAGGACCGGTCGCACTCTCATCGATGTTGAAGCCGGTGAGCTTATCATGAGAGTGGGTGACGATAAAATCGTCTTCAACATGGAAAAGTTGTCTAAACAACCTTATTCATACGAGAGTGTTAATTGTATTGACGTTCTTCATGAGGCTTGTGAAGAACACTTTAATGATGCTTGTAAAAATATTCCTACCTCTCTTCCCAATGTTGAAACCGTTTCCTCTATTGATTCATCACTGTCTCTATTTGGAGAAAGTGATTTGTTTTGGAACAATCTTGAAGCCACCATGGGAGATGTGAACTTAGCTAATGATGATTCTCTCACCGATGGGGATGAAGACATGCATTTCTTTGATAACCTTCTCAACGAAGACAATCCTTCTCCTCCATCTCCTACGGTCATTGCTATCGATACTCCGACTTCGAATACGCCTCCCGTCGAAAATCCTCCGGATTTAGAACTTAAGGAGTTGCCGCCCCATCTCGAGTATGTGTTCCTTGAAGAAGAGAAGAAGTCGCCCGTCATTATCGCGAAGGATTTGAAAGATGAAGAGAAAACTCGCCTCATCGCCGTGCTTAAAGATCATAAGAAGGCTATTGCTTGGAAAATCTCTGATATTCGCGGAATTGATCCTCACTTCTGCACACACAAAATTCTCATGGAGGACGACTTTAAGCCCACAATTCAAAGCCAACGAAGGGTGAATCCAAAAATACATGAAGTCATCAAAACAGAGGTTATCAAACTTCTTGATGCGGGTATGATTTACCCTATTTCGGATTCACCATGGGTTAGTCCAATCCATTGTGTGCCCAAGAAGGGCGGAATAGCCGTTGTTCCCAATGAACACAACGAGTTGATTTCCACTCGTCTCGTTACTGGGTGGAGAGTTTGTATAGACTACAGCAAACTCAATGATGCCACGAGAAAGGATCATTTCCCTCTACCTTTTATGGACCAAATGTTTGAACGTTTAGCAGGTAATGAATATTACTGCTTTCTTGATGGTTTCTCGGGTTATTTCTAAATACCCATCGATCCCCAAGATCAAGAGAAGACAACATTCACTTGTCCCTATGGCACATTTGCTTACAAAAGAATGCCTTTTGGCTTATGCAATGCCCCCGGGACTTTCCAAAGGTGCATGTTAGCTATCTTCCATGACATGGTTGAACAAACCATGGAAGTCTTCATGGATGATTTCTCGGTCTTCGGGGATTCCTTCTCTTCTTGCCTTGCCAATTTGGAACGTATGCTTAAGCGGTGCGAAGACACTCGCCTTGTTCTGAATTGGGAAAAATGCCATTTTATGGTAAAAGAAGGCATTGTGCTAGGACACAAGATTTCCAAAGCCGTTCTTGAAGTAGACCGTGCTAAAGTCGATGTTATCGCTAAGTTGCCTCCACCTTCAACCGTGAAGGGTGTGAGAAGTTTTCTAGGTCATGCGGGCTTCTACCGTCGATTCATCAAAGATTTTTCTCAAATCGCTCGCCCGATGACCCACCTCTTGGAAAAAGATACTCCTTTTATCTTTTCCAAAGAGTGCCTTGAAGCCTTCAACTCTCTTAAGGATAAGCTAACTAAGGCACCCGTCTTGGTTACCCCTAATTGGGAGCTTCCCTTTGAGTTGATGTGCGATGCTAGTGATTTTGCTATTGGAGCAGTTCTGGGACAAAGAGTGAACAAACACTTCCAACCGTTCCATTACGCTAGCAAGACAATGACGGGGGCTCAATTGCATTACACGACAACCGAAAAAGAGCTCTTAGCTGTTGTCTATGCCTTTGAAAAGTTCCGCCCCTATCTTGTCCTTTCCACCACAATCGTTTACACCGATCATTCCGCGTTGAAGTACTTGTTGACAAAGCAAGATTCCAAACCAAGACTTCTTCGCTGGGTTTTGCTTCTCCAAGAATTTAAAATTGAAATTCGCGATAAAAAAGGAGCTGAATACCTAGCCGCGGACCATCTCAGTAGACTTGAGGATCCTTACCAAGGGGATCATCCGAACAAAGAAATCAATTATTCTTTTCCCTTGGAGACCTTAATGTCTATCAACTCGACTGCTGATGAAACCCCGTGGTTTGCGGACATTGCAAACTACTTGGCGGGTGGAATTCTCGTTGACGGGCTAACATCCCAACAAAAGAAAAAGTTTTTCAAAGACATTAAGACTTACTTTTGGGATGACCCGTATCTATTCAAACAATGTGCCGACTTGATTATTCGCCGATGTGTTGATGGACCGACAGCTTTCGAAATCCTTGATGCTTGCCACAAAGGACCCACCGGTGGTCACTTTGGTCCCAACTACACCGCCAAAAAAGTGTTTGACTCGGGATTTTATTGGCCCTCCATATATCGTGACGCTCACAATATGGTTAAACGTTGTGATGCTTGCCAAAAACAAGGCAAGATCACACATAAAGACGAGATGCCTCAGATATTCATACAAGAATGTGAAATCTTTAATGTTTGGGCTATCGACTTTATGGGGCCATTCCCTTCCTCTAAAGGAAACAAATACATCCTTGTTGCCGTTGACTACGTTTCTAAGTGGGTTGAAGCCAAATCTTTACCTACTAATGACGCAAGGGTGGTTTGTAACTTTTTGAAAGCTCTTTTCGCTAGATTCGGTGTGCTTCGTGCCATTATTAGTGATCGTGGGACTCATTTTTGCAATGACCAATTCGCAAGAGTCATGGCTAAGTATGGTGTAAATCATCGTCTTTCCACAGCCTACCACCCACAAACTAATGGCCAGGCTGAAATCTCTAGCCGAGAATTAAAGCGAATTCTGGAAAGAACCGTGGGAGAGCATCGTGCCTCATGGGCTGATAAACTTGATGACGCTTTGTGGGCTTTCCGTACCGCATACAAGACTCCGATTGGTTGTACACCATATCGTCTCGTGTACGGGAAAGCGTGCCACCTCCCCATTGAGTTGGAGCACAAGGCTTACTAGGCCTTGAAGTGGGCTAATTTTGATATTAACAAAGCCGGTGACCTACGCAAGATCCAACTAAATGAGCTCAATGAACTCCGGAATGAGGCTTATGAAAATTCTTTGATCTATAAGGAAAGGACTAAGCTCATTCACGACTCTAAGATTAAGAACCGAGAGTTCCATGTTGGAGACAAAGTCTTACTTTTTAACTCTCGGTTGAAAATCTTTTCGGGCAAGCTGAAATCTCGTTGGTCCGGCCCATTCACCATTGCCCAAATTTTTCCATATGGTACTCTCGAGCTCGCTCAACCTAATGGACCTAATTTCAAGGTGAATGGCCAACGAGTGAAGTTGTACTTTGGTGAGGACACCCCTCAGGAGATGATACCATCCCTTACCATGTTCCCCATGAACTAATTTTGGGTCGAGTCAGGCTCGTGACTCGGTTATCAAAAACAAGCGCTCCTCGGGAGGCAGCCCGAGTATCTATCCTTTTATGTTTAACCCCCTAAGTGTAGGGGGTCTCTATAGGTTCTTTGTTTTTGTGTGGTGATGTGATTACAGGGATAAGTGCACTCTTGGAATCTCTGAAGAACCGTGCTCCCGTGTTATCCGAAATCCGGTTCTATCTCTCAACTATCGTGATTCAATTTTCTTCAAACTCACATTTGAAATTGATCACGTTAGTAGTCTCTTCCTTAGCTTGATTTAACCAACGTGCACAATGTCATAAGTGTAGGGGAGACTTCTCCCACATGCTTAAACATTGAGGACAATGTTTATCTTAAGTGTAGGGGGGACTTCTATCGAAGTTTTAAGTGGACTTTTCCATGAAAATGCCTTCATTTAACCGGAAAATCATATTTTTCAACATTTTTCAAATTTTTTATTAACTTTGGCCATTTAGTCGTAATTTTTAAATTTTTATCGTTGCTTTCGTATGTATATATCCCGCAATAAAGTCAAATTTTAATAAAGTGGTGTAGCTAGTTTAGAAGTCTTTGACATATTAGGCCCGTTGCGTTTATTTTGACTCAACCCGAATAGACTTATCCAAGTTTATTCTAGCTAGTATCCTTAACCATGTAGACCTTAATTGGTTTATTAGGCTAAGTATCCACGAGTCTCATTACTTGAGATTTTAAATTGTGGAGGACGAGAAATGATAGAGTCAATTATAAGTCGGTATTCTTGCACAAGCTCACTTGGTGTAATTATTTGCCAATTCTCCCATCACTTGCTAATAATTTATCTGCAATAAGTAAGGTCGTACGATTTGAAAAGTTACTTAGCTTCTAGCCCAAGATCGTTTAAAAGTTTCTCGGTAATGATAAGAGTTCATAGCCAAGGCATAACTTATGAAGCGGGGCGCGAAGATTGGCGAGTCCGAAAAGGCCCTAACAAGGCATGAGGATTCAATCTTATTGCTAAAGATCCAAGGTGATGTGAAAAGCATTATTCCCAAAGTCAATATGAAGGATCAAGACTCACGACGAAAAGCAATCAACTCCCGTAAAGATCATGGAGAAGTCTATCCGAAAAGACCCTAACAAGGTATGAGGATAAATAGATCCAAGTCCGAAAAGGAGGCAGATCGTTGTATCTCAAAATCCCAATTGGAGATTGAAGAATAATCATGAAGTCGTGGTCAACAAAGTTGGAGAACCCCTCAAAAGTCTCCAAGTGAAGAAACTCTATAACGAAGAGAATACCATTATCTCAAGAACGTCTCTCGAAGATATGAAGTATGAAGTACATGCCAAATATCGGCTCGGGAAAGGTCTCAAATCGTGAACCGAGTTATGCCAAGATATGAACTTTTTGATATCCTGAGAAGCAGTTTTAAGAGATTTTGTCCTTTAGCTAACTATTGATCAAATCGTCCTACTTTGCTTTCAGCCTTAATAAACTATCAAAATAAGTCCAAAAATGCATCTTCATGATCATTCTAAGAAAAAAATAAAATATAAGAGATACACCTAGGAATAAGGGAGTTTAAGCATATAATTAAGCCATGTGTGTAAGTGTTTGATTTACTAACTTATAATAACAATGATCTCGTTTTTAAGCTTAGTTTGGGGAACGTGAAACTTGAGGGTGATAAATCTTCGCAGCACCAAAGCCCTAATTTAAGTCATTGATTTCTTTGCAAAGTTATTTCCATGAAGCTATTTTCAAGTGAAAATGGTTTTCTATCCTTTTGTTTACTTTAAAGTTTTAATTTCTCTTAATACTTTAATTTTTGTTTAGTAGTATTTTAATAAGGCCAAGGTTGATTAATTATGAGAAAAGTGTAAATTTGCTTTATCACTAAGCATTGCATGAGGGCATGGCAATGGTTAAGTGTAGGGGATTTGATAGGTGTGTAAACACCCGTCCTTTTACCACTTAATTCTGGATAAAACGAGACCAAAACACGTATTTAATATCATTTGTTTGGAATTATGCGTGGTTTTTGTGTTTATTATGTTTTCAGAGCTAACCGGATGAATATTAAAGAAAACATGGGATTGCACGGGTTTTACCGAAGAAAAAGACTCAAGATGAAGTCTATTGCCCAAGAGATGCAAAAGATTTGAAGTCACTGGGACTATTCGAAGATTTATCGAAGAAAAGGACCAAATATGGAAGATTTACATAAGTCGAAGAAACTCAAGTCTATTAAACGAAGAAATTAAAAGACGAGTTGAATTTAATCGACGACAAATCCCGAATCAGAATCGAAAACGTCAACTTTTCTGAAAAGACGAGAAGACAAGAAGAACGGGAGAAAGCCCACTCACCAACCAAAGGGAACACCTATATAAAGGGTTCCCCTCACACTTTTCATCCAGTTTTTTTAGTTTTTTCTTTCCCCTCTTTTTCTCCCTTTCTGTTCGTAGCATCACCAACACCACTAGGGTGTTTGGATTTTGATCTTTGTTTATTTTTCAATCTTGTAATTTCATCCTTGTTTTGTGATTGTTAAGACTTTATTCTATCATCAATCTATTCCATTTCATCTTGTTCATCTTTCCTCTTTTTATTCAAGTTCTTACGTTCTTATTTGATTGATTTGATCTTTAAAAAGTTGTTGAATTTGTGTTTTTACTGTTGGGATTTGTTATTCATGGTAGTTAAATTATTATTGGTTAATTTGGTAAAACCTTTTTGCTTATTTAGCTTGATTTTGGATTAAAATCGTTTTCCCTGTTCTTCGGTAGAAGTTACTGTTCTTGTGTATTCCCAGAAGTTCCGGATGAACACAAACTTCCGGATGAACACAAACTTCCCGATGAACAAATAAGTTCCGGATGAATGTTATTCTCAAAAGTTCCGAATGAGTGCTAGAAGTTCCGAATGAATGTGTTTTTGAAAAGTTCCGAATAAATTCCCTTTAAAATCTTCCGAATACACTTCCGGACCAAAAGTTCCGGACGAACTTCCGGATCAACAACTTCCGAACGAAGTTCCGGGTGAACTTCCGAACAAAGTTCCGGATCAAGGGTTCCGGGTGAACTTCCGAACAAAGTTCCGGATCAAGGGTTCCGAGTAAACTTCCGAACAAAGTTCCGGATCAAGGGTTCCGGGTGAACTTCCGAACAAAGTTCCGGATCAAGGGTTCCGAGTGAACTTCCGAACAATGTTCCGGATCAAGGGTTCCGAGTGAACTTCCGAATAAAGTTCCGGATCAAGGTACTTCCGAATCAATTTTCTTTGATTATTTTTAAATGTTACTGTTTCTTAAGTGTTACTGTTTCTTCATTTTTATTTCATATTTTAATTCTAGTTTTTATTTACTGTTATTAATATAATTGCCTTTAAATTTAAGTTTACATTTTATGCATATAAACATTCAGTAGAATAGTAAACCATTCCCCTTGTTAGTAACCAAGAACAATCATTCCACTTAGAACCAAGATCAATTCGAGAGGATATCGAGAGTATCTAGAACCATAGAAAAACGATAATATCAAACGCTATGATCGAACAAGTTATTGATAGGACACTTGAAGTTGATCGTGCTGCAAGGAATCAAGATGCTGGAGTTAGTTGTGCTGAGAATAATGATGATCCTGCTGAGAATAATGATGATGCTGCTGAGAATAATGATGATGTTGCTGAGAATAATGATGATGCTGCTAAGAATAATGATTATGCTGCTGAAAATAATGGCGATGCTGCTAACAATAATGAGGATGTTACTGATCCAGATGATAGTGTTGTTGCTGTTCTGCAAGTTCAAGAGAATGTACTTATGTTAGTTTTCAGAAGTGTGGTTCTGCGCAGTTTTGTGGTATTAGTGGTGCATTATAATTGCATAGTTGGATTGATAAGATAGAGAGTACTTTGAGATTATCGGGTGTTCAGAAACTAATAAGGTGAAATTTGCTGCTGCTATATTTCAGGATGGTACACTAAGATGGTGGAACAACCAAGTGACTACTTTAGGATGAGTTGTGGCTAATGGTAAGACATGGACCGTGATGAAAGGACTAATGACTGCTAGGTTTTGTCCCAAGAAGGAACTAGGACAGTTGGAATCCGAATTGAGATAATTAGTGCTAAGGGACGATGTTATTACTACTTACTAGGAAATTTTCTGAGCTATATTTGCTATGCCATGATACTTTTGTGAATGACCGTAAAACAACGAAGCAGTACATTAGAGGATTGTCTAGTAATATCAAGGGTGAGGTTATTTCTTTAAGACCTAAATCTTTTGATGAAGCTGTTCAGATGGCGCATGATTTAATGGATGTGAAAGTGCTAGATAGGAAAGATAGTATTGTTGAAAACAATAAGAGAAAGTGGAATCTGCTCAGTCCAACCCGAATCAAGGTCAGAATTGTAAGGATTATAGTACTAACAATAACTAAAGACAGAACCGTAATCAGTATTTAAACTCTAGAAGGAATGAGGAAATTCGTGTTGTCACTGTGTCTGAAAGTAACAAGATAAATCTCAAGTGTGTTTGTTGTACTCTATACCCTGTAGGTAATTTTCCATAATTGCGACTAGAGTTAGGAAAACCTGGTCATAAAGCTGCTAAGTGCAGAACAAGAGGATTAGTCATTATAATTAGTACCCCTAGAGTAGTGATATGTTTTAGCCGTGGTGAGAACGAATACAAACAAAGTAATTGTCCAAGGAAAGGAAATTGACAAGATAGGAATGCTGCCGCTCCAGCTTACGTTTGAATGATGCTGACAAACCTTAAGGTCTGGATGTTGTAAATGGTATATTCTTACTTGAGATTCTTTATGTTAGTATGTTGTTTAGTTTCAGATCGGGTAGAAACTGTAGAAATGTAAAGATTTAGTTGTTTTATCAACGGAGAGTCAATAAGATTGAAAATTAACTATGATGTGGAGTTAACCGATGGAAAGTTTGCTAGTGTTAGTTTTACACTGAGAGTGTGTTCCTTGAATTTAGGAAAGTAGGTGTTTAGTATCGACTTGATGCTTAAAGAGTTGGAATCTTTGGATGTGGATTATTGGTATGAATTGGTTAGTGGTGCGAAGGGCTGATGCTTGAGATTGGACTAATCTTCACTATAAATTGATAGCTGCTGGTTTAGCTTTTGCTGCAAAAGTTGAGTGTTGACTATGAGA